>VWZS01009507.1:219822-396864 GCA_013397075.1 Rhabdornis inornatus
TGGTCTTACATGTACCCCCCCCGCCCCGTTCCGCCCCCTCGAAATATTGATTGTTTTAAGTGTTTCTGACTTGGCCACAAACATCTGGAAGGTATGAACGTACCGGATTTATTTCCAGCCACAAAACAGCCCCAAATCCCAAACCCTCCAATTCTGGCGAAGCTGTGGCAAACGCCAGGAATGCGCCTTTGCAGAATAGAATAATTTTTAAGAATTTGGGTTAAAGTACAAATGTGCTGCAGTTGCAAAATATAACTTCACCCTGTCCTGGAAGACACCGAGTCGAGCAGAAACTGATATTCACACACGATTAGGCTGAAGTAAATCTGCAGGTCTGACCTGTCTAACGTGAGTCAGCATGAACAACTTTTAGTCAAACCAGCTTTTATAAAGCATTAACTCTTAAACAGGCACTCGGACCAGGCCGTCTAGCTCCTGCACCTCTGTGCTAAGCTCCAGCTGGTCCCTGCCAAGGGACTTCCTACATCCCTCTGGGATCCCTCCCAGATTAAAAATAAAGTAGTGCTGTCTTGAGAGAACTTTAATTTGGGTTGAATCTAACTGATTCGGTTCACATCAGGTTGGACAAAAATGTCCCCACTCTAAATTTCCATTGAAAAAGACCTATTCAGAAATTACTAAGTGTTGTGCTGAAGTTTGCAAGGCTCCGGCAGGAAAACATGGAAGTAAAAGTGGATTGAGGGATTTCAGCGTGCTATGTAAGGGCTTGTCCACACTGAAAAGTGATACAATAAAATTACAACTGCACTGTAAAACCTGCAGAGTTTAACTTCTGAGGTAGAACATCTTCTGAAATCACAGCACGTTAACACAAGCTCTTAAAAGAAATCCAAAATTTAAACTTAAGAAACTGTGACATTTTCATATACTGTCCCTGCCCATGGCAGGTGGGTTAGAATTAGAGGTTCCTTCCAACCTAAACCATTCTACGATTCTCTGAAATTATATTCCCTTTAAAATAATTTTCTATTCCAGTTTTTTCTCCTGCCTTTTTCCCATGTTTACAAGACCAAAAGAATATATGTAGACACCTAAATCCATAAATGGTCAAGTGCAACTTGGATTAGTGATGCCATTTTGCCTTTAACACAAACAAAATACGATCTCCTTTTAATATAAGCTGTAGTAGCACCATGGACCCAGGCAAATATCAGAGTACCATGACAAGTATCCGATCAAATGTATATATACATATTTCCTAGCAGTAAAGCAGGAAAAAAAGTGTATTATTAAGAAGATGCCATAGAGCATAGCTCTTAGAGGACAGGAGGAGAACAGAGCCTGTGACTTTCCAGTGCCCTGTTAACCATACCAAACCCTGTCAGTCCCCACCCAGCTGCAAATGAAAATATCCGAGGGCAATCTCTGCCAGACATCTATAAACTTGACCTTCTCTCTTTATGGGCCTGACAAAGCTTCCCTTTTTTTCTTCCATTTTTGCAAAAACAGAAGTAGGCTTATGTCAGCAAAATACTCAGCTGACCTTCAAGTAGAAATGCCTTAGAAGATAATGTGCTATTAATATTCTACTTAAGAAAATATTTGTAGATGCTTAGGAATTGAAGCCAAGGTTTATACAGCCCATTCTGGATGCTCAGTGCAAAGAACACAAGAGTTGTGAAAGCTGGAGGAAGTATTTTTTCCCTGAGGGAAAAAAAATCCTGAACATCCATAGGTATTTAAACTTGAGTGCAGTGAATACCTTAATTCAAACACACACTATTTAAAACTGAATTTAGCACACCATTAGGAAGGGATATATTTTTAGTCCTTGCTATGCAGCCTCTGTGTGTATTGAGCCCATAAAATTAAATGTGTGCAGAGAGGATGGCTGCAGCTGGAGGCTCATCTGCAGTTACCTGCAGCCTGGGTGGGGGCTCTTCCAGGTGCCCTTGGCTGGTTATTTCAGGTCAGGCTGCCACTCACCTTGCTCCTCCTGAGCCAGACATGTTTGACACACAAAGATATCTATCCCAAAAAGAACACGTATTTCATTTCCTTTCTCTGCCCTGACTGGCCCTTTGTGCCAGCTGCCTCGGAAAGCTGACAGTCCTGTGGTGCAGGAGACTGGACAGAGCTCCAGCATGAAGACTGAACATGCAAACTCTCATTCCTTGTGCCAGCACTCCTTCTGAGAGAGAGTTTCACTCCAAGTTACTGAGAAACAGGAATAATAATGGTGAGGTCTTCGGAAGACAATTCAGAGAAAAAAATAGATTCAAGTGCTAACACTCCTATGCTAATATTGTAACTGTTTTTCTAACCTTTAGGTCAGTCTTGAAAAGGTAACAGCCTCTCTCTTCCTAGCCAGAGAAAGGTAATTCTTCCTAGCTCCATGTTTCTCTTACCTGTGACTCACAGCTGTCAGCAAGGAGGAAGGATGCAATTTGGGATGTGCAATTCAGTGCTCTTCCTAATCACGCCCGAGGCCAGGAAACTTTGTCTGCCTGAAGAACAGCTTTGCAAACTGCTATTTTTAGCTGAATTGCTGCAACTAGAGGAAGAATGAAGCAGGCTTTGGCCTACTCACAGAGTCAATATTCTACCTATTTCCAAGAACAGTAACTATGCATTCCCTTTTACCTCGGTCCATTTCTGCATGCCCCTGTCCTCAGCCTACCTTCCTCACAGGGGAAGGAAAAGGCAGGACATCCCTGCATTCTGCTTTCCAGGTGGATGCTGTGCTTTCGCCAGGCACTCATCACTGAAAACAGCAAACTACAACATGAATAGAAGTTTGGTGAGTCACAAGCTTTACATCATTCCCTTTGCCTCCTTTGGTGGACCCTGGTAATTAATTTACAGATGTGCTGCTTGGGAATGCTCAGATTCCACCCATGGCTTATTCCCTGCTTTATGATGACATAAACAGAGCTTTGCTCTTAGCTTATTCTATATTTAACACAGACTTTCCTCAACTCCCTGCCGTATTTCATAGGCAAAGGTCCAGATTCTGATCTCAGCTGCCTGCACTGATGTAAATGTGCAGTCACTCAACTGATGCCAATAAAGTCACTCTGGAAATTTGGGATGTGACCTTAGACATCTGTCTCATGTCAGCCCCTGTAATCACTGAAACAAGACAACTTTGGAGCTGCTGGTGGCCTTCCTGGAGGAGTCTCCCATTTCCCAGTCTCATAAGGTTTACGGTCCCAAGTGAAACAGAACCAAGTCTTTAAATTCCTGTAGTCCTACTGAAATGGCAGCTTCTGGAAACAGCAGCTGGTGTGCTTCTGTAGGAAAAGGGGACATTTCAGTAGCAGATGTCAGGAGAAGTCACAGAATCACAGAATAGCTTGGTTTGAAAGGGACCTTAGAGACCATCTAGTTCCAGCCCTCTGCCATGGGCAGGGGCAGCTTCCACTAGACCAGGTCACTGAGCACAGGCAACAGTTCTCTCAGACAGCAAGGAGTGTGGGCACTTCTCTGGCTTTACTGAGTCTCTGAAGAGCCAAATAATCTGAAGAGATTACAGCACACATTTAGAGGCTGCAACAGCCATCAGCATGTTAGTGCTTTGAAGCTTTGGCATGTTGTCTCAGCTACAATCTCCAGCACGGCTTCCTTGCCACTAACAGTACAGACAGAACAGTCTCATCTGTTCCTAAGGCATGGGGTTTAACACAGAGGTCACCTGTCCTGTTTAAAACTTGCACTCTTGTTTAAAACTGCACTCTAGTGCACTATAAAAGGCCAGAGCAATAGAAGCGGGGCAAGGCACGAGCTTATAATGGGAATGCAACATAAATCTAGGAAGTTTAAACAGGATGGAAGGTTTATTATCTTTTCAAAATTACTGAGGTTTTACAATGGAAGAAAAACCTTTCTCTCTGCCCAAAACAAAACTGTCCTAGTTTAGGAGGGATACACCACAGACTGCCACAAGTGTTTTACCAACTGCCTGGCATTCACACAACTGGACATTTTTATCCCATGCAAAAATAAAGCTGAAAATACAGACTGGCCAAAAGGGTACAACTATAGCAAAATAAAATTCTAAGTATTTCTTTTGGTCTTGTGAAGGATTTGATTTCAAGGTTACGGGTGCACAGCTGACAAAACGCTGTGCCTTTCCAATGCAAGCTTTAAGGGAGAGGGATGATTTAAACCAGGAATGGTGCTTGTCCTTAGAAGGAAGAATGCTAATGAAGTGTTTGTAAGGCTCAGGATGTTTTAAATAATTTTTAAATACTAGAAATGGCATTTAGATGATTCATTGCCACACACTAAATAAAAGCTTCATGCATACAGAACTTTACAGATTGCAGTATCAGAGATTACTCTAGTAATAAATTCTAATTTTGCCTTATTCAGGTAAAAAACCACAAAAAACAAACCACAAAAAAACCCCCAGAAAACCCAACAATCACAACCCCCAAACACCCAGTCTTTACCCCCACAAAAAAAACCCCCACCCAAACCCACCCCAACACCTCACTCCTTCACCTTTGCCTGGGCCATTTCGTTCAGCTCGTTTCTAGCTCAGAATTATTAACTGCTAGAATGTCATCGCTGCAGAGAAGTGTTAGGTAATGGATCATAAATGTCATCTCTGTGGCTCAGTAATCTGAGCTACTCACAAACCAAACAGGAGGACTGAACTCAAAAGCAGAAGTAACCAGTCATATCAGAGAAGCACCAACTTGCATTCCTCCTGCACACACTGGAAAAAGCAATAAAGCTTGATCCAGCATATTCCTTATCTGCCTAGAGCCGTAACAAATGCCTCTTGTCTGGGAAACGGGTCCCTTCCAGCACCCTGCAGGTTGGGGATTTCCTGAGTTTATTGTGTCCCAATCAATAACTGGGAGGAAATGATATGGTTTTCTATTAAACCTGTTCCTATTTTTGATCTCGTAGCCAGTTTGGCTCATGCAATGTGAGAAACACTGCCTTTGGTTTGCTTTAAACCCACTAGTACGCTTGATTTTTGCAACTGCATACTGCAAGAACTCCCATTTGCTTTCTTTACTGTGAGTTTTACAGTGAGATTTTCAAAGCAGTCACAGCAGTGCTTAGCGAAGACAGTAAGAATTAGATTTAGTTATAGATTTTAAAGCTGGAAGAGCCCACCATAACCATCAGTCATAGAGACTACAGAACTCCCCTGAAATAATGCTCTTATAAACATGTGGGCAAATGTTTTAGAAACTAACCCAGACTTCATTAAAAACTTCTGATCATAGACCCTGATTCACTATTCCAATTGTTAACCACAATCACTGAAACTTCTGTATTTTATTTCTAGTCTGAATTTGATACTGTCCAGTCCATGAGTCAACTACTTGCATTCCTCACCCAATCCTAAACTCTCTGCTTACACACATAACCAAACACAGTGAGAGACAGAATATGATAAAAGAGATTTAAAAAAAAAGAAAAAAAGAGAACCACAAGACTTTTAAGGAAAAATGTGCTGTAAATCTCTTTTTTGATATTTAAATCAATCAATACTTCATGAAAGTTTGGTAAATTATCTAACTATGTGTGAACACAAAGTATTTCAAAAGAAATGCTATTTAATATGAATATGAGAACATATGTTGTCTGGGAGGTGAATTTCCTCACTTTATTATTCCCATTTTTATGAATGATGCTCTATAGCTCCTTAGAAAGGTCTTTGGCAGAAATGACCTCTCCATCTACCGATAAGATAAACTTCATTAAAGCTGCTGTGCAGATACAGCCTTGTGATCCCAATTTACAGCCTTTTGGAAAGAGACTCCTCAATGGACAGGAGTTACTGTCTAATAAAGCTGTTCTCTTGCATTGTGCTGCTAAGACTATTCTTGTTGTGGATAATCTTCATGTGCCTTTTTCTGCTGCAGGCACTGTTTTCTAGGATCTAGGATGAAATCATCAATTCTTCCAAAACTAATAGAGCAGCTACACATGTAAATGACAATTAACCAATTTTACATTATTTAAAAAAACCCTTGCTACACTAAAATCACATGTTCAGGAAAACTACAGTCTACTTTGTGTCACAAAGTACCAGGTAAAGGGATAACTAGCCTGGCAGAAAATAAGTGTTGCTTAGGAACCAAGAGGTAAGGAGGAAGAAGAATGCGTTTATCAAATTCTACTGCAAAAGCTGGCCAGAATGGAATTCAGTGGTACACTGAATCACAGAAACGTAAAATGTAGGCAGCAGAATGTTCTGAACACCAGAGCAACCAAAAACTGCTGATTAAGGTCAAAAAGTAATTAAAAACCATAAAACCTCTCTGATTCCACAGAGGGTGATAAATCCCAGCTGAAACATTGTATATAAGTGTGTTATGCAAATTAGAGCCTCAGGGCATTGTTGCAGAGTAAGTAATAACAAGGAGCTGAAATTCTGCAGGTAGAGTGTTTCTCTCACTTCCTCTGGGAATGTGTGAGCATTCTGAAAGTCAGCAGCTCCACACCATAGGTTAGATGGGATTTTAGCTGGGCCTGGATGAGTGCCAGGATTTCTGAAAACATACCATCCCCTGCTTGCCCAAAATGAACACGTAATGAATTAAGAATTTTCTGAGAACCCTTTCCAGCGTTCTGCTCTGGTAACATCACACAAATAGCTTCTTGGATTAACAGCCCCAGCACCGTCCTGGGCTTGTGGATGAAGCCCCACCGATTCCCTCTTCCGAATTCCTGTCAGGCATGTTCAATGGCTCGGATCAGGCTGTCTTTTCAATTACACACAAACCCTGTGAAACATCTCCACCAGTAACCGAACACTGTGGGCAATGAGGAAACTCGAACCCTCTTTTAGAAGATTTTTGCTCTCCTGTAACAACAAAGTTGGGATTCATAAACAGGCTCTGTTATCCTGCCTCAGCACCCATCAGCTCTTATCTGTTCTCAGAATTCTGCATTCCACCATCCCTTTTCCAAGCACAAGGCTCAGCTCCTGCGAGAGGACTTTAGACAGACAGAGGTGTGCAATAAAACCAAGCTGCTCTCCCAGGTGGGTTTGTGTTTCCTTCCCCACGCTGAAATGAAAACCTCCTGTCTCCTCGCCTTCCCGTCCGGGATGAATTACCCGTGCAGGTCCTGTGCTGCCAGCTCTGCACTACTGACAGTATCGTTAAGCCCAGCTGCACCAGGGACAGATCTCTTCAGACACTGAACAGTAATACTTTTATGCTGCCTTAGGAGTTTTGCGGCGTTGCACGTTGCGTGGGGAACCAAATTCCCTCTCCCAGTGCAGGAAAAGGCACAGGCAGAGCGTTCAAAGAAAGTGTTGTTAGAGGTCCCTCTGTGTTTCTAGAGAGCAAACATTGCCTTTTCTTCTGCAAGTGCTTAAGACAGAACAGGCTGCTCCTCTCTCTTCGCAGTTTGCTAAGAGTTCACAATAAATCTCTAGTTGTGCCACAGGCTGCAGGCATGAAATGTTGTGTGAATACCCTGTGTGAGCAGGTGTGGGGGTACTGACAGCTCCAGCTACCTTTCCAAACCTTGTCCTGGAAAAAAGAACTTCCTGTGGAGTGTGCAGCTAAAGGCACACCACTGCACAGTGCCTAGAAGTAGGAGGAAAATGTTTTAACTAAGGAGTGGTTGAAGCAAGAGCAATTGATGTCCGTGGAACATCATGGACATGCAGCTATGGAGCTCTAATGAGCTATGGAATGCTCTTGGAACGACACCAGCTGCTGCAGCATCATGATTCTGCAGTTGCTAAAATAATTGCCTTGGCTTAGAGCAGTTTTAGTACTTTAGTTTCCCCCGTTCCCCAGCGCTAGGCCTTATAAATGCTGTGAAATAGAAACTATCACCACATTCAGCAGTGAAAAAAAAACAACAGAGGAAAAAGCCCTGAGAAACTAATTTCCCCAACTGAGTGTCAGCAGTTTCTGTATCAGCTTGCGAAAGCCTTGAGTTATTTGATCCTCAGGTTACATTTCTTCCCTGAAAATGGACTTTAAGTGCATGTATTTGGCAAAATCTACTCTTAAAGCTGAAATAATTTGCAGCTGCTGGTAGGTCAATACTTTTTTATATACATCTATGATGGATAAAACAATAGTTGTTTTTGTTAATTTTCGACGCTCTTTATTGCACAGGTTCTTTCACCCAAGGACTCCTGCTACCATAAACCCTCAGAATTCTGGACACAGTAACAACATGAATGGTCTAAACTTTCACTACTTCAATCGTCATAAAATAAAAACCTAAACTGTATTATGCGCAATAGAGATGTGTGAAATACAAGAATCAAGAAGGAATGTGTTGCCTTTTTTTCTCACATGTAGCTATGACTAATTATAAGTAAGATGTATCCATCTTTTGGTTTGGGTAAAGAGATATAAAATACAAGCTCTTTTTTTTACTGTTATAGGAAATTCCTTCTAATATTGTCTCTAAAGTAAACAATTACAAAT
The DNA here is from genome assembly GCA_013397075.1 of Rhabdornis inornatus. Taxonomy (NCBI): domain Eukaryota; kingdom Metazoa; phylum Chordata; class Aves; order Passeriformes; family Rhabdornithidae; genus Rhabdornis; species Rhabdornis inornatus. The sequence continues at coordinate 228,210 of VWZS01009507.1, forward strand.
GTATTCGTGGGCATTTATAATATTGCCAAAGATCTATGTCTTCAGATCATGGATCAGGCACTTAATTTTCATGGGATTTTAAAAAACATTTTTGTTCAATACATTTTGGATCCTACATCTGAATTTTGCAGTTTTAATGCATTTTCTTTTCATTTTTAAGGGAAAATAAAGCAAGAGCACTCCCACATTTTTACCACAAATAATCTCAAGTCATGTTTCATTTGCCTCACACTCAGGTGTGAACCTGTAAGTAAATTTTCAGATGCTGATAAAATGGTTAAAGCCAGAAGCCCAGCTGCTGTATTATATGTATTCAGCTGTATTTCACCCTTATCAGAGGCAACATCCAAATGTTAGCCAACATGAATGATAAAAATGGACACACCTGTTTTACACAGAAGAAAATATCAGGCTTAGAATAATCATGGAAGAAGTAGAAATGCTGTGTAGTTCACTAAGTGATCTGTGACTGAGCTGCCATAAACATGGATTAATTGCACATAATTTATAGATTTGGATTTTACTAGCAGAATGCATAGATTAAAATTCATTCTTAAAGTTATTATTTGGATGCTTGAGCTCATCTGTAAAAATCAGAGTCTGTGTAGAGGCAAACCACACAAGTTGCTCTCAGAAAATCAAAGAGGCCAATGTTTGCTTGATGCTGAGACTGTCACTGATTAAAGATGGGCTTGGCAACTGTATAAATAGGGCTTGAGAAGGCAGCTCCCTGCTATGGCAGAAACCTGGAGCCAAAAACCTTGGAGGTCTCTTCCAGAACGACCTTGCTTGCAACTAACTCCAGTTTCTCTGGTCTGATTTCCACTGTCCTGATGAAGACATGAATTTCCGTTTCTTGGTTTACAGCAAATCATGCCAATCTCCAGTGACAGCAGAGCTCTCACAATTGCTAGCAATACAGATCAAACCCACAGTTCTGTTCCTAGATGGCTCATTTCAAATTCACCAAACAAATATCCCATAGTCCTCATTCCAAGGATACAGTAACTTGGATATGCCTGGAGACATGGAACAGGAAACTTGGTTCCTTTCCATATTTTATGACTAATACTGTGGGTGTATTAACTCTCAAGTGGAAGGTATTCTGCTGATCAGACTTTGATCCAGAGCCTTGATCCCAGTCTACTATTTCCAATGCACAGCATAATAGCCAGAGAAAGGGTCCCTTGGGTAAAATTTTGGGGTTAAAAAGATTTAAGTGTGCGAGGTTGGAACCAGCTCACAGAAATAAGTAATATATGGTCGTTGGAGACTCTTATATCACTCAACATACATTGCTCAAGCTTTGCATATGGAACTCCAATGATTCCCAAACTACAGGATTTTCTCTTCACCTGTTGCTTGCCACAGACCACTGAACCACAAAATTCCAATACATCACACAGAGAGCTGCAGGGATGCACAAGAAAATGCATTCTGAGGTAGCTGCAGGAATGTTAAAATGGACCTAACTTCCTGTGAGGTCACTTTTTAACCTGAAGTGCCAGGACCCTAAATATTGGCCACCACAAATTCTCTTGGAGTCACATCTATACCTTGCAAAGAGACATGAGTCACCAGTGGAGCTCTGGGAACTCTGCAATTTGCCCAACAGGACAAAGTGTCAATCCCAAAACACCCTGGTACAGAAAGCAGTGTGCTAGGGACAGGGAGTGCTTGCCTTTGCCTTGGAGGGACCTTTAAAGGTTTGGTCTGCCAATAGCATAAAATTGAGATGCCAAAACGTTTTCTGCCACTTACACCTCAGGAATAGCTCTGTCCTGATGCCTTCTTGTAGGGGATCTCCCTTTAATCCAATTTATCATTGATTGGTTCTAGAACAGGATCAACTAGAAAAAAAGGCTTTCCCAGTGGGATTTCACTGAGACCATGGTTACTCCACTGACTTTCGTAACACTCAGGGGAGCCTCAGAGATGCAGATTACTTTGCATTTTGGAAAGCCCAGTGAGGTCATTACCACAGATTTAAGAAAACCAATATTTTGGTTTTATATTTATGATCTTTTTTCCACTTTTTGTATTTTAAGTGTTGGTATTTAATGGTTTTTCTTTTTACCAGCTGTTCCCCTATAAGAAGGGTGAGCTATAAAACCAGTTCCAAACTGTAGATGGTTTTGTAATCAGATGAAGTTAAGGGCAGCAGCTAGGGACAGTAGCACTCAATAAAACTTTACTAGTTAAAGTAAAACTGGCACCAGTATTTTCTCTGTTAATATGATTACCCCACTGGAAGTTACTGCATGACACACTGTGCTTTGAACAATATGCCTCCTTCCTCCGTTGTTGCACTGATCACAGAGATCTCCTTAAGGACATATTTATATGTTTTAGAAATTCTTCAGGAAGAAAATGTAATGGAGCATTGATGCAAATTGCTGTAATACCATATACTGAACCGATTTTAGGATATTATGAATATTGCTGTTTTTATGGAAATTGAGCACCAGTTTATGGATACAAAATCCAAATTCACACAGGCACAAACAGACACACACACGCTCACCGAACACTGTTGGAATCAGCCCAGGATGATTTATTTTCCAACAGTAAATTTCCCCTGTGTATAACATTCACTAAACACTGTGAGCACAATGTAGAACACTCTACCAGGATGAATTACACCCTGGGAAGCTTTTTATGCCAGGATAGAAGAACATCAGCCAAAAGGTAAAACTGGGGGGAAAAAACCCCGCCTATATTCCTGCTTTTAAACCAGACAGTATCAATATCAATGTCAATTGATATTCCTCTTTGTATTGAGAGGGAAAACACAACAAGCGTGCATGTACATTAGTGCTTCTCAGTAACAAATAAGCAATTTGAAGTGAAAAACTAGGAAATCCACTTAAGCAAGGTCTAAGAACAGAACTGGAGTTTCCTAACTCTAGAAGTGGAAGAAAAGCTTCACAGGAGGATTTGAGAACAGGCAAGTGTGAAGCTGGCTCCTCACTGAACTTGAGCAGTCTGATTTCTGGTTTTGCTTTTTCTGAGCAGCTGCCATGTTTTATGTCCATAGCCCGCATGATGCAGTTTATGACTGGGACACATCACACATCCATTACCTAGGATGACTAATTACTTGGGAATTACTGCGGTGAGTAATGCCAGCAGAATTTGCTTTATTGCCTCAGCATAGCTGAGCTGGAAAATGCCTTATGGATATATCTAATTCCATGAAGACAAACAACTTTATAGCCATCATTAACACAAGCTGTAAATGCTAAACATGCAATTCTGTAGGAATTCTTAGAGGCATGGAAGAAACCCCTGACAGCCTACCTGGAATATAACCCCCCAAGCAATCTCTGTGCTGTCGCATCTACAGAGGGGGAAGCAGAAGCACTGCAGCAATCAGAAAACACGGCTGTGATTTGTGGAAACATGGGGAGTTTGTGTAATTCAGTACAGATGTAAGCCCAGGGTAAGTCTGTCAGCATAATCAGGATTTTCACAGCACGTGAGTGCTGCCTCCAGGCATTTGGAAACACCTTCTCCCTGCTGGCTCCTCACAGTACCTGGGAGCAGAATGAAACCAGTTCTGTGTTCTGCACCATCTGCCTTACCCCACACTGACCGTGGCCCTGATCCTGCACACGCTGCCATTCACACTCAGAATTCCCGTCATAAACAGCCCTGCTGCACATATGAGGCAAGTACAACACATGCAGGGTTTCTGGCAGAAGTGGAAATTGTGCCTCTTTAGGGGCACCATGGAATTGCTGATGGGTTAGGAATGGGTCCATGAGTGTCATTTCACTATACAGACAAACATGAGGTAAAAACAAATTGCAGAATCTGAGTTTCAATCATCAAAATTAATGCCAGCCACAATGCACTCGCTAAGCAATAAAGGTCTCTCAGAAAATGGTTTGATAGAAAGCAAAGCAAGTAATAGGCAAAAAGATCCAACAGTGCTGCCGAATTAAAACAGGCCAGGTCACTCTTTCCTCTGTTTCTTTATGGATACTAGGCTGTACAGAACAATCAGAGGTAAATACTGGGTATCACCAGTTTTACCCTTATAATTCTCTTTTCTGGCAGATCCAAACCCTTTCAGAGCACAATCTCCTTCGGCCTTCCCAAACACCGTCACGGGCTGGGAGACCATATTTGGCAAAGGTGAGAAAGCAAGGAATGTAAAAAAAAGTGCAAAGGGAGTAGTTTACTTTATGAAGCAGGCATGTTTCTGCCCTTTTCCTCTATCCCTTTACAGTTTCTCCAGCTCATGCTACTGAAGGAAAGGATGTGATTGAAAAAAGCTGGACTGGGACTTAGGGGGGCAGTTCTGAGCTCTGTACAGGTGTCTCGTATGATGGAGAGCTATTAGGTACTACAACAGCACAAGGTACTAAGTGCCACCTTGTGAATAGTGCTGTTCACACAGATACTGCTAAAAAACCCCCCAAAACATGTGGATGATTTAATGGCAACACAAGGATCAATCATAAAGGTAAGGAAGTTTTGAGTTTATACAGTTCAATTTCTGGAAACAGTAAGAGCTTTTTAGTTTGCCAAATTAATTAGTAAATGAATATAGAATTGCAGAGTTTGCTGAGCCTCTAGAGAAAAAATTTTTGGTCATGGCTGGTACTGCCATTTGTTAAAAACTGTTTGGGGATTCCTCTGGAAACACAAGGAATTGCTTTCATTGTCCAAGGGCAAGCCAAAGAAAGTGGAATAGACTGAATTCATCACTGTTGAGCATTGCCTCCTGTGTCATACTTTTATGTCTGTTTAGTATGCCGTGTGAGACCCGTGGGTTTAGTGTTCCTCAAATCCTGCAGTTTGTCATGGATGTGCTGCAGCACAGGCATCCCTGACCTAGAGGAGATTTTTACCAGAGGGATCATCTCTTCTTTGATTGGAGTTGCCCTAGTACTCTGACACAACCATAGTGTCATGGAATCATTCTGAATCTACAAGCAGTGTTTTCTGAATCCTCACTTCCATTTGGGAAAAGTGGTCCTGACCACTTAGGACCCAACTGCCCTCTCCTTTTAACAGGTTTTGTAGGGATCATATTGCTTTTTTGAGGAATAAAAAAAAGAGAATGGGTGGTTCAGCCAGTCCCATTCTGTATGAAACTACATCTGGGCTCAAATGAAAGTTTCAAAGCACACTCAAGCAAAGAGAATGCTGGAAAAGGAGTCTGGAACAGAGACACTATGGCAATCACTTCATATCTGCAATTATTTTCCCCATGAGGAAGTTTGGGCCTCCACCTGTTGATTCATGATGAAAATTTGGGAGTAAGGGAAACTGCTAAATATATGATACAAAGTACATCCATAAACACCCCATGAGCTCTGTTATGGAAAACGTTATTAGGCTGAATATGTGAAGGCTCTTTGCAAAGCAGCCTTTGAGGAGTTCCTCCCTGGATTTCCTTCATTCCAGTCTGCCTGAAATCTGGGTGTGAGAAGTGCACGGGTGAGAACACACATCAAGGTGTGACTACAGTGCTTCAACATGCTCTGAAATTGCTAGGGAAACACACTGGTATTTTTTTATTAGGAATTGAGAAGAGAATTGACAGCAAAAAGAGAACCCAAAGGGTAGCTCTGGTTGCTTATCCAAATTGTCACAATGCTTCAGAGGAATCTTTTATGCAGCAAATGACAAGAATTTTGGATAGGTTGTTCTCCCTCAGGAGAAAAGGAGTGAATTTAGAAACCTTATTAAAAATAATCGAGATGCTATTGTTTTTAAAATGTATGAATTAGATTTTCATTTCTTTCCTATGACAGAACAATTTCAAAACAAGATAGAGAAAACTCCACATAAATTCATTTTTTCAATGAAATACCAAAACCATTTTAAAAATGAAGCTCAACAACCTCCCAGAATAAGAATATGTATACTTTAACATGAGGGGAAGCAGGGGAAGACAAAGAATCTTTAACACCAAATACTTATTGAAGACCTTATTTAAGCTGAGGTCACTGCAATGCCTGTTATTCCTTTGCAGAAAGGATCTGGAGAGAACGAGTGGTTTCAAGGTGAGGGCAAGTGACCCTTCCCTCCTCCTGTGCTCACTTTCCTTTTGTCCCCTGCCTTTCAATCACAGAGCAGCTCGACTGCCCGTGCAGAGGAGGGAATGCGACCCAGGTAACCCACGGCCAACATCACCTGCCCAAAAGCCTAAGCAGGGCACACCCGCAGATTCTGTTTGAGTTACCTTTGATCACATGAAGTTAAACCTTGAATTACTTCATCTCCACTTATAACCACCCCACACCAACCTAAAATCTTTGTGAAAAACAGCCTTTATCATCATTCTAGTACCTACCACCAAGGAACAATGGAAACGAGGTAGTAAATTCAAAGAAAACATTCCGTTACTACACTAGGGCAAGTCTTGGCACATCCTAAGATAAAACAGAGAACAGTGTTTGTCTTGCGGGCTGTTTTTTTTGGAAAGGAACAGTGACAGCTAAGTTCCATGACAGAACATGGTATAAAACCTACTCTGGTGAACCGGCACAACCCCATTTACCACATGTGCAGAATCACAGAATATGCCGAGTTGGAAGGGACCCATCAGGATCACCGAATCCCACTCCTGGCCCTGCACAGGGCACCCCCCAGAGTCACACCCTGTGCCTGAGAGCCTTGTCCAAATGCTCCTCGAGCTCTCGCAGCCTTGGGGCTGTGAAGGCAATCCTTAATCCTTTTACAGTGTGTGCGCATTCCAACTGTGCAGGGAATCCTTAATCCTTCCACAACGCCGCCATTGTGTTGTTTTCCATTTATCTGCCAAAGCAACCCCCTTTAAAGGCCCTCATAGAGTTAAAAGAATCCCGAACCATAAAAACCAGAGAGACTTACCCTTTTCCTGCCGTCTTTCAGGAGCACATTGCACGGGAAAAGGGCTCCAGGGAAAAGCCCGGCATTCCCCGCCCCAGGGGCTTTTACCCCTCAGGCCGTGAGGGCTCTACGGGGCCGCCCTCCCGCGCCCCCGCGGGCACCATGAAGCTCAGCCCCGAGGCCTAGGCCGCGGGCCGGGCCCGGCGGCTCCATCCGCCTCCATCTGCCTCCATCCGGCTCCATCGCGCCCCGGCAGCGCTCAGCCCGTCCCCGCGGGGTCCCCAGGCCGTCCCCCGGAGCGGCATGGCCGCAGCCCGGGAGGGGATGACCCCCGCTCACCGGCGGGGCGCTCCCAGCCCGCGATACCGCACGCGTGTGCCCCGGGCGCGGTTTGGCGCTGCCAAGGGGCTGGCAACACCTCCTGGCTCCCAGCTTTCCCCCTGGAGCGTGTGTGTGACTACGGGCTCCAGGGCACCTGTCCCGGGACACTTGGAAAGGCTGCGCTGGGACGTGTCTCTAGGAAGCCTTCGAGGAGAGAGATCAGGGATTTTTAGGTAGCATCAGCCCAACTGGATCACAGCAGAAGAGCCTGCAGACAAATGAGATTGTGTTGGCACAAGCTGGGAGCGCTGAGCTGCAGCGCCCAGGGCACCGTGCCATGAAATCCAAGCGCTGCCAGACTTCGGGCATTGTGAAACCGGGGGCTCACCTCAGAGAAATCCGTGTGTGCAAATCCAGCTGTCAGCCGCTGAAATTGCTGCACCTCTTTCCTCAGATAGCACCATCATTTAATTAAGTGTTGATGTGTTCTGGGTGGAAGCCCCTCAGCAGCACTGCTTCTGAATAAGCCATTTCATTTTAGAAAGGGAATGGGAACGGAGGCCTTTCCCATATTACAGAAATATTTTGGAACCAAAGTTGAATTCCACTTATCATTGTTTTCATAGTAGTTTGATTTAAACTCAAAGGGGAAAAAACCCCCTACATCACAAGTTATATTCCTATAACTCATTAAGGGTGATTGCAAAATCAGTGGAAAAACTTTAACCAAATCTCCCAGTATTGTAGGATCATTCATCTGTTTTGCCACTGTTTTCCAGGCTTATCAGAAGACAAATCTGCCTTGGTCTTTGCTTGCTATGTATAAGATGGGTCTGCGGTTGGAGAAAAGCTCTGGAAAACAGCAAGCTGTTGCTATAGGATATGTCCCTTTTTCCAGCTAAAATTATTACATTTTACATCTCAGGAAACCTCTGGAGCTGATTAGAAGCAGCGGGAACAAAACAAGAGGCAGATTTACAGCTACTTTGTTACAGGTTTCTTCCTCTAAACGAGAGAAGCCACCCCCTCTCTCCCTTGCATGTATCTTAGAGCCCCTGTGGTATCAAATGCAGTCCAAAGGAACATATGGCACCGGGATTTCTTCTGGATGAGGTCATTCTGAAGTAAGGTCTCTTTTCCTCCCTCTACAGACACTTACATGCTGTCCTCAGAATTTGGCCATGACATTCCAGATAAAATTATCACTTTCTCAGTCCTTAGTATCTCCTCAATTTTCTGTTTTAAGTCAGTGCTGGGAGGACAGCCACATTCCCTGCACAATAGCTGACAGATTCCTTGGGTTCCAGCCAAAATGCTGCTTTGTAACTGGTTCTTGCTGTGTTTTGGAGTCATTTCAGTCCCTGAGCTGCCAACTTAGTTGGGAGTTTTGGGGGTGTTTTCAGGAATCATTTTTATTGAGAGCATTAAGTGACCTATAAGCCTGATATTCCTAGTTCTGAGAAAATTCAAGCTGCTCTTTTTGGAAATAGAAGTTAGGGTGGTAGCAGGAATTTAGTTTAAAAGTCAAACATGCTCTATGAAGATAACCAAAAATAACATCAACACAGGTCTGCAAGATTGGTTGGTCTATATGATCTGCAGCAACTGATGATGGAGTTGCACATCAGCAATGATTGTACTGGCACATGTTTTGTGGTGCACCCTGTGGTCTGTACCAAAAATACCAGGCATTGCATACAGGGATTGAAGGACAGTGGGGAACAGGGTTTTGTGCAAGCACTAATCACATACATTGGATTAGGACTAGACCTGGAGAGCAAAAGCAGATACATCAGCAAAAAGTTATTCTGAGGAAGAAAAGAGTGTGAGGATAGTACCAATCCACAAATAACATATCCTAAAAGATTTTTTTCTCTCATTAGAATACTTCCTCTTTTTTCACATTTCTTTAAACAGACAGACAAAAACGCCCCATTTGACTTCATTATTATTACTCTTAATTTAAAAAGAATCAAGTAATGAGCAGTAAGAGGCATTATTCCTTAGATCCAGCTCATCTCTTTAGCTATGAATTGCACCCGGCTCCCATTCAGAGGGAAAAGGTGCCCAGGAGGGCAGCTGCAGCAAGGGCTGGAGCCCGGGGATGGGGCCTGCGCTCGGCAGGGAGCGCTGAAGTGGGTTTAGAGCAGCGCTCCGGCCCCACTGTCTCATCACTGCCGCTCGTGGAGCCTGACCTGCCCCACAGGTGCTGCCAGGCTCCGGCAGCGTTCATTAGAAACCGGAGATTTTCAGCTGAAAGGCACTACTAAAAATATTATTGTTTCCATGGCAACAGCCCGTGCAATACAATGGGGTGGCTCTTTGCAGGATATTGCCAAAAGATCAGAGATGAGAAGCTCTCGCTTCAACCGCCAGAGCTGCAACAGAGCAGAGGACCCACAGAAGGCACTGCTATTTATACAACCACCTCTGGCTCTGCTTTGTGCCTCTGTGCAAAGGCTCCTGGTTCTGACAGTGCACCATTCCAAACTTCCCAGGACAAGAGAATAACAGCAGCAGCAGTACCTAATGTAGTACATAAAGGTCTTCTCCTTCCAGAGGTTTCATACTAGCTGCCAAAATGCTAATTTATTAATTTTGCTATGAGTCCAAGCACCTTTAGAGTCATATCAATCTTTGAACTTGAACTACAGCAATATATTGAAGCTATGGAGACGCTGCCCAGACTTACTTCAATAACAGAATCATGACTGCTTGAGGTAAAAGATTTCGTAAATATACACCCACAGATAGGCTTTGAAATTCATAGCCAGCCTCCTGAAAGTTGAATTTTGCAGAAATGCTGAAGAGTCATTAGCCCTTAGGGTTTTAGAGTGGGATTTAGTGGGAATTACTAGGAGAAAAGCTGTTACTGGGATCAGAGCATTATCATTTGACAGCCTGAATGGATGTTACACCTGACCTCAATCCCATTCTCGAAACTCTTTGCACAAAACCTAGACATAAACTAGGAAATCAATCAGCTTGGCCTTCATGAGAGCTGTCCTCGCTCCTTATGTCTAACTTGAATAAACAAGAGGTTTTGATACATTGTTTCTGAGTAGTTGGAAGATAATTTAAGCAAACTGGCTGCCCATCCTTTGCATTAAGTTATCCAATTTTCATCTCAAAAATTGGTCAATCTGCCAAGGCTTCATATAAAAACAAAGGCAAAGCACAACTAAATGAGGACTTTTCTTGGAAGTTTATCTTTTTTAATGATTACAGCAAGAGGCCGTTGGAGTTAAAGCGCATCCACTGTTTATCCTTTGTGTGGAGCGGCTGCCTGCAGAAAGGGATTCAGTTTACATTATTGTCAGTCTGGCAGGAACTGAGTAACTGAGGGCCAGTGTGCCTTGCTCAGCTAGTCAAGAAATAGCATTCAGAAAGATCCTTCTACAAATATCTAATTGGCATCTCAGGCTGATGTAATTAAATCAGCTTCAAACACTCATTTAGTTGCCAAATTGTTTGAAGTACAGTAGAACACGGGGATATTGCCAGGGAGATATGGATTAGCAAATGAAAAGGAATATAAAACTTCAGGGCCAAAAATAGAATTGTACTGAGGAAAAAACAATGGCTTTCAATTAAGAAGTGAAGTTTTATCTCTGATAGTTATAATACCATTGGCATTATAACAGTTATAGCATAATGGTGAATATATATAGCAAAGAGGAGTTCTCTGGGGACTGCAAGTACACACCTCTATTAATAAAGTTTACATTCCTGTAATCTGCATTAATATGATTTACTGATCTTGCAAAATTCAATCCCTATCAGTTGTCCCACTGTGGCTTTGAGTAATTTCCATTCACCAAGGCACTGAATCATGTGATTTCAAAGGGATGTGAGCACGTACTTAGAGTTAAGCCCATATAAGTGGAAAGGGATAAACTTCAGCATATGCTTAAATGCTCACTGAATTACAACTACACTCCTTTGGCACCTGGCCCATTTGCAGGGGTAATTCCATGGCTTTTTCCTTTGTCTACAAGTGACTCCATGTTCTTCTGTGTAAAACACTTCTCCACTTAGAATGGAGATACCAACTTCAGACATAGAAAAAAACAGTAAAATAAAGGTCATGTTTTCTAGACTTTTTTCAAACTTGGTATCACCTAAGCAAGACAGAAGTCCAATATAGAAGAATATATATTTAGTAATCAATAATCACATTTCACTGCAAAATTCCCCTTTCTTCCATTTCTTCCACATTAATCCGCAGTGATTTTTCTGAGAACAGAGTAAAATCTCCCTCAACATCTGACCGGCAGTGATTTTTGATCTCCCAGAACAAGAAGATCAGCATTATCCTTCCTGTCCTTCACATTTCACTGTGGAAGGAATTACTAGGTAAAACCTGGCAGTAAACAAGGCTGCAATAAGAACTCTTCACCATGAAAATAATGAGTCAGTTAAATTATCCCTGTCTCTTTTCCCTGTAGGAATCAATGGTCATAGCTAGAACAGCACAACAGAAAGAATCTTTGAATTTTTTATTAGAAAATAGCAAAGGAATAGAAGTGAACAAGAAAGTGATGTACATTCCTAATGTAAATATACTACTAAGAAAAAAGAAAACTGTTCAAACTTTTAAACTGTTGTAAGTGGATCGACACACTGAAAACAAAAGCATGACAAATAAAATGCTTTAGAAAAATACAGAAAATCTTAGGTTGAGCAATTGCGTCAAAATGAGAGATAAAAGCACTCAGCATCTCTGAAAATTGATCTTGCAAGCATAGAAAGAGCATTCTAAGTGTAGTCTGACAGGTCTTTCAGGGACTTGAGAAACATAAAGGCAACTGAATGCAGTTCTTTTATATTTTAATTAAAAGAAACATTCCATGCAAAGACTTAATTTGCCAGTTTCCAGCCTAGACTGAATTTTTATAGCTGAATTTGAAACTCTTCAAAATAAGGGTTTATATAATGGAAAGGCTGACACAAGCCTGACTTCAGGGGTGAGAACCACAGCATCAGATTTTCCTCTCTTGCTGGGGAATTTACAAATGGCTTCAAGCAAAATTGAGGAAAAAAAAAAGATAAAAATGATCAGTAGCTCTTTAGATGCACCTTGAAGAAAGCACTTTTGAGTGGCAAATAAGATCAGATTCTAAAGCACACAAACCAGATGTTTGCCAGCATCATGAGAAATAGCGGGGAAGAATTTTGCTTTTCCCTGAGGCAGCTCTTCCTTGGACATGCACTGGGAAGGAAATTGAGCTCAAAAGCAGTAAAGCTGCCCTGAAGAGAAGTAGTAACAGGTGCTGGCAATGCCAGACAAAGAGGAAATGCCCTCTTTCAAGCAGCTCTTGGGCAAGACAGTGTATGATATCAAGCAGAAAGCAATTCCCTGGCAGTTGCCTAACATAATTGTTCCTCTCAGGATTTCAGCAAACATCTCTTGGCTTCCTTGCAGCTGCTGGCAGAAACAGGAGCACTGCAACACTTCAGGAGCTGCATGTCTGCAGGATTGTAAGAAAGCTGGGTATAGCCCTGAGCTTTCATTTTTTGCTCTGTGCAAGGGAGAGGCTTGTGTATAAAGGTCTTGTTTCTCTCAAGATCTATTTAAAATCACTTCTATTTTTATTCCTAATAAAGCTTTTGGGGTTTGGACTGTAAAATCATCTTTGTCTCCTTTTAGGGAATTCACTGCAGCAGAGTCTAGGTTGTTCCACGGCAACATCCTGGCTGACTTTGGATACTCGGTCTCAGTCTGTGAATTTGCTTGTCACAGTGGATGACAACGGGAATTTAAAGAAATCCATGCAAGCATGCAGATTTTCACTGTTCCTGTGTTCCCCGAATCTCCAGTGGTGTTGGTTTTCAGAAAAGCAACTGAATGACTGAATGGAAATTGTTGGTTTCTTTTGGAAGTTTAGGACAAGAGTTAAGCAAATAAACAAATGCTGTAGACCAGAACATTTAAACTGGTGCCAAAATAAACCCAGACAAACGTTGTAGTGATTCGGGCTCTGGAACTGTGCATACAAGAGTGTTCACAAATGTTTTCACTCTTTCAACAATAACAACAACAGAAAGTTACCACAGGCATGGAGTGAGTTATCTCAGAGTTAATTCTGTCAAGTGGGAGCAGTACCAGCCGTGGCTGTGTTACCTTGGTGAGATTACATGACACACTCAGTCAGAGCAGAACCCATTCTCCAAGTGTGTCAGTCACACAGATAAACCAAAATACTCTAAAAAACTACTTGGGCACAGCTTTGCTTCAAAGACCAGAACACCTCTTCTTCCATTGTAATAGATGCTTTTCCAACCCTCCTGGTGAGGAAACTCCCTCATTTCTCTCCAAAACCTGAATGCCCAGCAACTGTTTGACATTCTGCACATTCCCACTCGGCATTTTTTCAAAGAAATACATTTAAATTATGATTGTGAAAGTCTCTCTTTACTTTTTCAGTACCAGGCTAGAGATCTATTTCATATTATCCCTTTTCTGCTTGTTTGGAGCCAAGTGTGGAGGAATAAACCACTTGGGAATGACAATATGAGTGAGTCGTGGGAGACTGCCAGACTTTATTACAAATAGAAAACCCACTCAGAGTGGGACAAGGTGCAACATAAACCAATCTGAACTATCTCAAAAGGCAGCAAGCCAATTTCTCACAGATTCAAAACCTGCCTTGCCTTTTTTCCCCCCCTCTCCTTTTGATTTTTCTGCATCTCTGCGTTTCTTAGGTCTGGTCATGTCTGAAAGCAAAATAGTGACTTTTGCCAAAAAACCTGTTGTCACAGGATTTCCAGTACATTTTGGCAGGTGCAAAAGAGAGATCTCTGCATGTTTACCCAGTTACAGTGAAAACTCCAAGCCTTCAGAGATTCCTCCAGTGCAAGTCAGAATATGAGCCTAAAGCAATTTCCTTCCTTTTATGTAAGTCGGGGTCACCTTTGAGTTAAACAGAATCCAAAAGGATTTTCAGCATGGGTTTATTTCTTCTAATTTCTATTTCCTTAGTTCCCTTTCTGTGATTTAAGAATCCCAAAGGGAGCCACAGTATACCACAGCAGGAGGGTGCAGACAAATATAAGAACCTATGTTAATAATAAAATTGTCTGATCTTGCTTTTTGTTGGAGGTGCCAGAAAAAAATAATCTCATACATCCTCTCCAAGAACTGAGGATCATTAATCATAGCAAAGCTTATTTTTCACTCCTTTTGAATGTATGTTCTATTTTCCTAAGAACAGCAAAACACACTCAGTTTTCTGTGCTGTGGTGGTGCTACAGGCTGGGTTAGCACCTGCATACAGAAATACTCCTGAAAAAATACCCCACTGAGTGAAAAAAAAAATAAAGCAACTTGCAAAATGCATCATTTTATGGGAAACCCACAAGCCATGGATCCCACTCAACTTTAAATCAGTTATAAAACATTCTTTTAAAGGGGATTCTCCAGGCCATGGTTTACTTGTTTTGGTTTTAAAAATATTTATTTCCAATGGCAGAGAAATCTTTCAGAAATGTCCTATGAAGTTATAGCAGGTGATTGTCTCCCTGAACAAAAAAGTATATATGTTTTTTCAGATTTCAGTATGTCTCTGCTACTTCAAAATGTTTTCATAATCTTTTTTAAATACTCACAAAAGCAATCAATTTGTTAAGACAATCATCTACTGAAAAATAAATGACTCAACATTGCTCTCCTTGTTTTCATTCCTAAGAAGCCAGATTTTAGATATAATTTCTGGATTCAGGTTCCATGCTTTGCTTAACTCAAAACAAAGATGTTAAATATGTTATTAAGGGAAGGGGTGAAGCACAACAGGATTATGTATTGTCTACTTTGTTATGAAATGAACCTGAAATACCTTTACTGACCTTTTTGGCTGGCTGTTGCCTATAATGTAACACTGTTTCAAATACCACTTCCAGTCTATGTAAAATCATCTGAGAGATGTAAATGCAATTCCTGGGGGGTGCATGACAAAGTGTAAGCGTTACACTTGTCATCTTTCAGAGCACAGAGGCTATATGAGGAATGCAATTGGGAACAATATTAGGTACTCCCTGTGAATCAGGAGTGTAGTAAAGCCAGTAAATAGGAAGGACCACGATGGTTATTACATTGATTTTGTTCCATGAATAAAGATAGCTTTTTAGTTTCTGCAGATGGCAGCTGCCTAAAAGAACACAGATTGCTTGGGATAACTTACATGGAACTGTATCATAGGACAATCATTTCACTACAGTAGGTAGAGCAAGAAAGAGCTTGTATGCACCAGGAGTGTGTGACCTTTCAAAGCAGTCCTGAAAGAGGCTCACACCCTGCAAGTGTGTCAGAAATCTTGGAGGGTCCTGGATCTTGGAGGGTCCCTGTCTGACTCCTCTGTGCTCAATCTTCCAGTCACCAAATCTGACCAAGAATGCAACCTGAGCTCAAGAGCCTTAGGGTTCTTTGCACCCTGATCACAACTGATTTTATTTCTACCCTCTGGTAAAAAAATCCATGCTAAGAACTACACTTACATTCATGAACTAAGAATTTCAGGTCCCTAAGTCTCAGGCCCCAGCAATTTCCTTGAGCCCAAATGTGCTCAGGGATGTGGCAGAACTACATCCCTTAAAACACAAGTCAAAAAATGGTATCTAGAAAATGATTAGGGAAGCTTTTAACTGCCCTGGAAGATTCCAGAAGCACCCTGGTAATCAAATGAGGGGGTTAATAAACTAATAAAAATAACTGCTGTGAGTTGAAGCAGACTGTCAGCCCAGTGTGGTCTTTTGAAAATTAAAGTGAACCTGCAAGTGAGTCCAAACCCACCCTTCCCCTGTGGCATCAGCTGGGTGGAGGCTCTTCTATTCAGACCTGAGCTCTGCCACTGTGCAGCCAGCAGAGTTTTTGTGAAAAGACAAAAGGAGGGGAAGAAAACAAACTGGGTGTAACTTCTCAGGGATTTGTATTCGTCTGGGTGGTAAAAAGCTGAGGGCAAAGTGTGGACAGTTGGAAAGCAGACAGAAAGCTCAGCCAAGCTGTTCTCTACTTTAAAAAGGAGAAAAGAAGAAAGAAAAGAGGAGTTCATGCTACTGCTGTGAAGCCAAGTTGAAGTGTTCAGATGTTCTACTTGAAGAGCTTTAGGGAAGGTCTCAGAAATGGCAGGGACAGTCAGAACTTCTGCCGCCACAGATGGTGGCTTTCACACTGCCACCTTCTCTTATGGGATGAATGTGACACTGCCAGATCCAGAGCACGGGTGCATGGTGGTGAGGAAGGAGAGCTTCCCTGTCAGCAGCAATGAACAGTGAGATGAGCTCAGCAGCCACCTACAGAATTCCTGCCTCGGCTGAAATCTCCCAGAGAAATGCAAATGCCTCTGTGCCTCCAACAGTCCAGACCAAGCCTCAGGACCTCTCCTGTTTCCTGAAGAGCCATCTGAGAAAGTGTCAAGCTCAGCTGAAATCAGAAGCAAATCTGCCTTAGAAACAGAGAAGACTGACCCACACACAAGCATGGAAAGTACACGTAAAGGAGTGAGCAGACTTACAGACCAGTTTAATAAAACAGCTCTGGCTCCCACTGATTTATAAGAGAGAGAGAAACAACTACTTACTGTGACATTTCTTTACTGTACCTACTTCTCCCTACTGTGGGAGGTTCAGAACAGTTATGCAAAGGTATTTTCCTTTATTTCAGTGGCAAGATATGCAGGTATTCTGGAGAGGGAACAGTGTTAGATATTCACACTTGGCCAGGGCACACCAATTCAGGGTACCAAAAAGAAAAGGCTGTTTCTTCAGCAGAGATATCGCACGTTGGTTTGGCTCATGCTTGAACAATTTATTTGGAATTCTCCTTCCCTCAAGAATCTAGACTCCTCTCCTGCCCTGGGAGCTCAAGGATTGCTCCCCATCACACACCAGTCCCAGCCAAAATGGAGCACCTAGACAGATTTCTACAGCAATGTGATCACTCTGTAGTAATTTCCTGATTCTGGTGCACCAAAAAGAAACTGTCCCAGTTTTTATAGAGTAATTTGAGCACAAGACATATTGTCAGGTCTGAAAGGCAAAATATGTGGCAAGACTCATGGGTAAAATGGAAGCTGGTGGCTAATTTCCATTTTAGCAGAAGGGCTTGCTGCTATGTCAGATGCAAAAAGTGTAATTATTTTTATCTTTGAAAAGAAACACCATTTAATTAACAGGGTGCCTGCTCACCACACAGTAAGTCCACAGGCAGTTAGATCCTTGCAGTGGCAGAAATGGGGTGTGCTTTGAGAGACAGAGCCAGACCTTAGTGACAGGAATGTTTCTGAAATGTGCTCAGTTGGTTAAGAAAAAGGCAAACCACACTTTTCACAATTTTTAAAGTTTTTTTACTTTGTTGTATCAAATTGGATTTGCTTGGATTTGGAACAATTGGGCCACATCACTGGGGGATTTTCAAGAGGGTAAATACTATGTGTGAATCAAAATCACAGGAAAGGGATTTTGGCTGAAATACCAAATTCATGAGGTAGAAGTAGGTTGCTACAATCTCAGCATCTGAATAAGACAATTTGACATGCTCCATGCTTGCCCTGCTCTGACCAGAGAGTAAGTTCAAGCTCAAAAACACCAGATCCATATATCCCAATTTGTTTTACCAACTATTTATTCATGAGCATGGTATAGTCCAAGGCACAACTATGTCACAAGATTATCAAAAGGCAGCATTTGCTTGGATCATCTATTCCAAATAATATTGTTTCTGGTTCTGTTCCTCAGACTAAGAGTTCTGTAACTTTTTGAAAGATTTTGAAACCCAAAAATATGAATAAAATATTTTAAGAGTACCTTTCTGCTTTCAATCATCCCTGTTATGTACTTGTTCTTAAATATACCATCAAACAAAAATAAGCTGATTACGCCTACCTATGGCCCACGAATGTCTGGCAGTCAAACATTTATTTTAACTAACATTTTCAGAGTTTGTAATTGTGAGAAAGGCACTGCTAGAAGCAATGAACAATGAACAAATTTCTGGCTTTATTATAATAAATATTTGTGAAACCTTTCTCAAAGGATTTTCTCTGCTCTTCTCAGTACACCCTTGCTCATATTTTTAAATAAGACTTTTTTTTGCTAAGATGTTGTTCATATCATGGAGCTTGGAGGAAATCATGCTCCTAACAGCCCTAGCTGTTTTCCAGTTCATGACTCAAGCTAAATTATTATTATTATTATTAGTAGTATTCAAAGGCAGACATTTAAAACATAATCCAGCACGGTCATTTCTATAGAAGGGACATTTCACTAGGAAGTTTTTACTTTCTTTTCTGAGCCAGCATTTAGTTAAAAGCATCCCTGTATTACTGATATTAGCCAGCTTTTTTTTTCTTACCACTGGCAAGCAGCAGCATCTTATATACCTCAGAATGCACTGTGAGGCAGCAGGAAGAAAAACTCCCATGTGTGTGTTGAATGGTGGCAGGGAGAGAAAAACCAAGCAGTATGAGACAAACAGCACAGGAAAAAAACTTGTAAGGGAGATTATAGTTTTGTGAGACCTTGTAAGGACAGTGACATTAAAAGAGAAAGATTTTCATGTAAGACTTGCTTTAACTTCAGATGACAGACTGTGTGATATCAGGAGAAATTTCCAGTGCCAGAAAATGGTCTCAAATGCTCTCTCATCTGAGTGCAGTATAGCCTTGGATAGGTGGTCCTGTGGGGTAAATGGTACTGAGAAAGATACCCTGGGAATGAGCCAGTTCTGGGAGTTTCTGCACCAGAAATGTAGCTAAAAACACTGTGGAGAAATCTAACATATCTGTATGTCTGCTAAAAGCAGCTAGCATTTGTCCCTTTTTATTTATAATGAAAATACACATTAGAATAGCTCATCACAGAATGCTATGGTGTTGGAAGGGACCTAGAAGCCCATCCAGTCCCACCCCCTGCCATGGGCAGGGACACCTTCCAGTCTCCCAGGTTGCTCCAAGCCCTGCTCCAAGCCTCCCTGTGCCAGGGCCTCCCTGCCCTCACAGGGAAGAGATGGCTGTCAAGGCTGGGAGGAACCTGTGGCAGACAGAAAGAAACCTCAGCTAAGGCCGCTGGGGAAGTTGGTCTGCACACACCAGAATGAAGGAAACTGGAAAACCACTGGCAGGAATTGAATGGTTGTGGCTGCCCACATGTGGCTGCACTGCTGTGGAGCTTTTGGGTTCCCTTCCCCAGCCTTTCCACGCCTTTGCTGCTCTGTGCCAGGTCTGTGGCTGCTGGGGAGAGCTGGAGCATCCTTGTGCTCCTGGTCCCAGTGGCAGAGTGAGGTGAATTCACCCACTTGTCCATTATGGGGAATCTTAACAACATTGACAGCACTGCTCCCATTTTAGGGATGCAGCCCCTAAAGCACACATTGGGCTGGGTGACACAGAGAGCTGTCAGAGAATCTCAGTCCTCGTGCTCCTCCTTTTTCTTAACAGCAGCACCACTACAATGTGTGATGTGCTACATGAAGCTGTTATACTCAGTCTTTTTGGCAGCAGGAATGGCACATAGAATCAGACATTTCCTATTATGGGCTATCTAGCTCCTTTCTGGAAACTACTGGAAGCACTCATGTTCTTTAGTGACTTCATCTTGTTCAGATAATAAATTACAGAAAATTGATTTCAAATTTACAGTCTCATTACTAAACTCTAAACCACCAAATACCAAAGAACATTTGTTTTTTACTCAGTTAATTCCAAGCATATATTCATGGCTTATGGTTATCTGATAATTAATTAGGCCTGGGTCCTACACCACCCACTGATTACAGCCTGATGTACAACAGTAAATAATTAAAAATCTTTAACTGAAGTCCTGTCAATCATTCTACAATAGCTCTTCACCAACTTGTAATTTATGTGCTGTGTTTCTGCATAAACAATTTGCATCTTGTGTTCCTAGGTACAAAAATCATAAAAAGTAAATTTTATTTCTGCACCAGCTCACTGTAAGGACTCAAACTTACAGACTCTGGCGTTCCAGAAAAAAGAATTGGACACAACTATTCTAACTTCTACTGTGTCTGAGGTGTTTTAGGAATTGCCAGACATGGAGCAGGACACATATGCCTTCTCCCAAAGTATATGTACGACCAATTGAAATTAAATGTAAATAAAAATATGGTGGTAGCTGTGAGGTAAAACCAGTTCCAGAGTTCTACTTACTACTTTTCAAAAAAAATTAGGATATTTTGTAGCAATTACAATAAGTGATGTTTTTCATTGCTGGATGAGCAGCATTGTATGTGGCTGCATTAAATCATATTTTATACACATAGATAGCTCCAGCTCCCCAAAGGTCCAGATGGCACCGTACAGCCTCTGCGTCCTACCATTATTTCCCATTCCAGAGTCTATGTCATTGGCCCATTTTATCAGCCATGGCCCAGTGCTTGCTCCCAAACCATGCTTGGCCTGGTGGCTGTCCCTGCCCACTTTGCATCCTGCACTTCCACAATTACCCTGCCTGAGTAGTTGAGCGGGAAGCTCTTCCTTGTCATTGTGTTTGTTTATTGGAACCAGGTTTCATTAGCATCTCTGCAAGACAGAAGACTGCATCAACAGATTTAAAAGCTGCCAAAACCTATAAAATCCAATCAAGAAAACAATCCCTAAGGGAGAAAATGATTGAGTGCCTACAAAGGTACCAAGTTCTTCTACCCAGATGGGTTTTTTAAAAATAGAATTCTGCTCTATAAAGCCACTTACGGTGCAATTCTGGCACCATTGGGTGAGGCCTCATTATCTGGGAGATAATAGGACTGTTTACAAGGAGAGGGAGAGCTCGGGGCCACGGAGTGTGTTAGAAGAGCCTTTCATTTGAGAACTGTCAGGTCAAATTGCTTCCACTTCTTATGTTATCCAACTGTGAAAAATATTGGTATGCGTGCTAGGTAGAACAACAGACCAAATAAGTGTAATAAAAGAAAAAGTTCTCCTTCAAGCCTAGGGGGTTTTTGCAGTATTTGTGATTAGTAGTTCCAACAGACAAGATACCTCCTAGGAGAACCTTTCTCATTAGAAGCCAGAGTTAAAGCTAAGCTTGAGTGAGTGAAGAAGATATGTAGCTGTGGCCAGTCACACTGTGCAAACACAGTGTGTTTGCAGGGTTGAGACAAATGAGGGGGAAAACAGGGAATATTCTTGATAATGTTGTAAGTATTTATGTTGCAACAAAGTGTCCTTGGCAGCTTAGGCAGAGGTTTATAAAACATGAAGACAGAAAAATCCAACCTTCTACCAGATGGGGTTTGGCAGAACATGACCAAATAACTTACAGATTATATAGAGATTACCTGACTCATCCTTGGAGCACAGCAAGCTGGGGACTGAATAGAGACAGCCTTTCAGATGCTGCAGGTTATTTGGAAGGAAGGAAAGGTTCACTTAGTGGGAACAACACCGGTTAGGTACTCTGCTCTTCTGTACAAAGTGTCTTCCAGGCTCTGGTCTATTCCAGTACACCTCTGCAGGTCCCCAGGAAGACAGGACGCAGACACAGACACATATTCTAGCTGGCACCATATCTAATGTATGCTGCCCAGTTTGAGTGTCCAGGTTATGACAGGATAGCCTTAGCAAGGGCTCAGTGGTGCCAAGGAGCTAAAGAATAAAGAGGGACACATCTTCCACTCCTCCCCACATGCAAGGAAATGCTGCCACTGCTTGTAAGTCAAAAATCTTCCATGGAATGACCACTTCTGTGAAAAAAGCTATTTCTGAATGTTTACCTGTTGCCTTTGCTCATTTGAACTCCTGTTTAAACTTACTCAGTAAAATAATGGAAGTTCTGTAGTGACCTCTCCTCTCGCTCCCTGGAAATTGCTGATCATCTTTTGGGAGCTCAAAGGGTCTCAGCTCAAATTGTCTCCTGGGGAAACCTGACTCCTGATCTCCCCAGGAAATTAGCAGGGCATGGAGCAGTTATGGCTGCATTCACTGTGCCAGCACAGCACAACAAAAATACACACAAAGGATTTTAATAATGATAATTGCAGTAAATCCACACCCTGGGGAGCAGGTATGTGCTTTTTGGGTAAGCAAACCCCAGTGGGAAAGTCTCTGGCTGTAAAAGTACAGGTCATTGCAAGCAGGTGAGAGGAGGAACAGACAGAGCTGTGGCAGTGGCTGCAATTTCCATCAGGAACAGTGTCTGGCTTCCCAGGCTGACTCCATCCACGGTCAGATTGAGAAGGCCACAGAAAAGCCAACATTTTGCTCCTGTGTTACCACCTCCAGCCAGGCTAGCTAGATATGGAGAGCTCAACTAACTGGCCTGAGGCAGCAGCTTGGATCAAGGGTAAGGAAAAGATGATAATGGTTTCTGAACACCGAGCATATGTAGAAAAAATACCCCCAAATTTTCTCAAATTGTTCGCTAGTACAGAGTCGTTTTACCTGTCACCATTAGATTTTTGTGACAACTCCTTACATTCTCCTTTTTTTGCTTGAAGTCACTAAGATATTCAGAATACATCAACTTACTTAATCTTGTTTTTGGTTCCTCATAAGAACGATAAATATTTCAGAAAGTTCTGATTCCTCATTATTATTATCCCCTCTAAGCCTTTTCAATCTTTACTTTTTCCTTTGGCATAAGTGTGGGAAGCTGCCAAAAGGATGAATTTTGACAGCTCTAGTTCTTTTTTGTTTGTATTGATGAAAACTATCAGTGCAGAAGAGAAAACTTTCTTTTTGTAAATGATAATGACTATCTAGGAAAGCAGATGAGCATGTGGGTACTGTGCTGCTGGAACAGAGAGAATAGGATGTTCTGTCACTCAGAACTGAGCAGGAACTGCCTACCTGGCAAGAGAAGCCAGCACATAAACAAGTGACAGTTTCTGGGTGATTACAGAGGTGGTACAATAAGGTTTTATACTCCCCAAATTAAGCTCCCATTGCTGCATGACACAACCCCTCTCCAAAAAGCCATTTGATTTGGTGTTTCACCTCTCCAGAAGTTCAGGGAGCCATGCAGTCATGCCTGTTACCCTCACAAATGAACTGGTGTATTTGAAGAGTACCTTCTTCAAATCTTTTCATGATCATTACACAGCAAACCACGCAGATTTTGGAGATCTGATGACACACATTTCATGTTATCATTTCCATGAAGAAAACCCCACATTGCTCTAAAGCCTGAAGTCAGATCAGCCAACAGCAGCACGTATCAATGCCAAAGTCATGTTCCAGGGAATCAGGATGTTGTGAGAGTTCTGCCAAACACAAGGAAACAAAACACAAGCACCACAGAACAAAAACAGTAAAAATAATTTAAGCCAATGTAATCTAAGGAGAAGACTCACTAATAACAGCCAAATAATGCTGCTAGATCTCAAGCATACCATCTCTGATTTGAACGTGGAGGTTGCCCTTCAGAAATGGGCAAGAGGAGGGAAACTGCTCTTGAAGATTAATGTGCCAGTTCTATGGGCCGTGAGGCTCTCATGTGTATGTGAGATTCCACTCATTTTTAATTCCCACTGCACAGAAGAAATAAACTCTCCTTTAAAAAGCCTCTACATCATATCAGACTTAACTCTCTCATTCTCTATTTTACATTTAAAAGCTCTGGAAGGCCACCCAGAATTTTTGTCAGGGTACATACAGAGGTCTGCATTTTCTTTTTCCTCTACACTGATGCAAATAAACAGCAGTGCTATTTAATACAGAACTAAATAAAAAATGGAAAAAACAGAACTTCCAAACAAAAATGAATGGCATACTTTGTTAGCGAAAAGAACCCCAGATCTCAGAATGGATAAGGAGGGACTATGTCCAAGGGACAGAGAGGAATAAAATGTCAGCATGAATTTGTGAGGGAGAAATTATGCCAATTCAATTCAATTTACTGGCAGAGTACTGAGACCTGGGATCACAAAGAGAACACAAGTTATCCTTGAATTTATCACAGTATCACAGTATTCATGAGATACATTAAAAAGCCTTTCAAGTTAACACTGGTTAAACCTGCAGTAGAGCATTATGACCAGCTTGGATGATGTGTTTCAGTAAAAACTTGGAACAATTGGATAAAATTCAAAGGAAATCAGCAGAAATTGTAACAGGTCCGGAAGACATGGCCCAAAGGAAATAATAAATGCTGGATTAGGATTATGCAAATGTTAATGCGTTCCTGGCCACCTAATAGAAGTAAGTGCTGTGAAATGGAAGAGAGTGATTCTCTTTCTCCATGTATATGCTGGATAAGAGAAAGAAAAAAAGGATTGAATTGGATCAAGGAAGATTTATGAAAATCTTCATATTATAAAAAGCCCTGCAACAGCAAGATTGGTTCAGGAAGTTTTGGAACATCACCACTGGAAAATTAAGAAAAAGCCTGACAGCTGTGTCAGGAATGACAAATACATTTGGTACACTGTTGGTGGGGAAAGGGAATGGACTAAATTATTGCTTGAAGTTGCTTCCAGCCTTCTGATTCTCTGATTTCATGGTACATTCCTTTATACTACAGAGCTACATGTTTAACATTGTACTGTTTAGAGCATTTCTCTCAGGAATTATATAATTTTCTTTTATTATTTACACTTATTATAGACCATTCACTTCATATTCAGTATAAATATTGCAACACTGCACTCCCCTAAGTGACTTTTTTTATTTCATTAAACATTTCCCTCTGTGAAATACCCTCTTAAATAAAGCATGGCAGCAATAATAAATGACCCACAGCAAGAGAAGTGGAATGGGAAGAGTATAACAGGAGGAATTCTCCCGTTTTATAGACGTTCCATTAATTTATTTCCAGCAGACAAACTCCATTTCCCTCTCAGCAGTGTAAACCCTGAACTGTGGCTCAGGAAACACTCTTATGGTAGAGACTCAAATAAATGCCTCACAGTTTTCTACTGACACCTCCTCAATATTAAAGTGGCTCCTCTGCCAAAAAGGTAAAGTCACAGAGTTCACATTAAATATCACTATATCCATCAGCACTAAAATGCGGAGTTTCAACATTAGGGGGTGTTGATGGAAACCAAAAAAATTCTTGGGGAGATGTAGTGGCTGCAAGCCGAACAGGTGACACCACTCCTGGAAATCCAAGGCACCACCCACTGCTGAGTCACCCCCAGGCACTGCCATCACTCTCTAGCCTGGACAGCGTCAACAACACAACATGAATCTCTTCCAAATGCTCTTGGCATTTAGCTCTGCACCTCAGTTCTGAACTTCTGAGGTTCTGCTTCACAGCCCTGCCTTCCACCATGGAAATCTCAGGCCTAACCCAAACCCTGCTGGTAAGCACTGAAAAAGGGAAAGTCCTCTAATATTCTCCTTTTATAATTATACCATCAACAGCTCAGGGAGGGGAAAGTGCTTGACTAATATTTATCGATGAAGGTTTACAATGCTTTTTCTTTTGCCCCAAGCATAGATCACTGACAAGAGAAGAAATCCAAGAAGAGGTGATTTCTCAGAGTTACAGAATCAGCTTGTGGGAACACTTGGTTTTAACCAACTTTGCCCAAAATATTCCTGCTATTCCTGCTGCAGCCCTCACTAAATACACATCCCCAGGATTATCAAAATGTCTTCAGGATGCAAATCCTTTTACACTTGCCATTTTTTATGCAGGGGTTGTTTGCCTTCACTGAAATACCACATATGCTTAAATGTCTGAGTCACTTTTTCTCAGCCTGTTCCTTCATTGCTGGACTACGTTTTCAAGGACAAACCTCTACCAGCCACCGCTGCAGAATGTCTCTTTAAAAGGCGCTGCAAGTACCTGTTTTCCATGGTCTTCTTGAGCATGTTCTTTCATTCCAAATCCCATTTGGATTCCTTCAGATCCCAGAAAGATCACTTGAATATTGTGCCAAACTCTTTATCGCAAATGGGCTAAGGACTCACACAGAAAGGAAGCATAAATAGTTTGCTGTAAAGAGGGAGCCTTTTACAGACCTGTTTTCAAGGTGAATGTTTATGTACGAAATACCAGCTCAAGACTCAGGTTTTCTTAGAGCACTGCAGCAGAAAAGCAGAAGTATTTTAGTGTGTTTTAGAACTTGGTGTCCACAACTGGACAGATCATAGGTGCACATGTTGTTCTACACATTTGCCCTAAGATCCTCTCCTTGCAGAATCAAGTCCTTTTGTGTTTCTACACAAAGGTGTCTGCTTAGAATTTGGGCAATCTCAAAACTAGATGAAATGAACATATGAACAATGAGAAATCAGTGTTTATTCTGGAAAATTAACTGGGGCAGAAGAGCAATGAAGATGTTGGCCTGTTTCCTCTATCAGGAGATTCTCTCTGAGCCTGTCATTTTGCTGTCCACAGGGAAAAAGAGTGAGATCTCCACGTAAACTCAGATCTGGTGATTTTCATCAGCTGCATCTCTGCTGCTTCTATGAGGCATTTAAGACTCCATGTCAGCTTGGTATACTTTTAAATATCAGTGAAGTGGTAAGCTCAAAGCAGCTTCTGACCACACTGTGCTTTAGAACATTTAAGAAAGCCTAATAGACCATTGAGTCATTTTCCTGATATTTATAACATTAAGAATAATAACATCCTGAGGGATGAGGCTACAGAGAGCATGTACAATCATCCTCTAACAGAACAGCTTCAGCAGAGAAAGATGCTGTTAGAATAATCTTCCTGATTACAGTCAAGAAAGGACATAAATTGCAGAACACATCGCATTCTTCCCCCAGCCTTTTGGGAAAGTGCTGACAAATCCCACATGACAAGCCCTGTGCAAAATGTAAGCAAGAGATCGACAAGAAGATGCAGAGTTCAAATGAAAATCTCAATTATATGCCAGCATCCAGTCAATGCTGAGACCTCTATTAGCAGGTTCTGTGAGGACTAAGTAAAAGCAGCAAGTGAAAACCTGTGCAGGTTTATTTACATAGCCTGTGGAAATGGAGTTTCTCCTAATGCATCTATGTCATATTGTTTCTCTGAGCAGTCAGTGTTGCCTTACTGGTTCTTCATACTCGACTTCACATTTAATTGACTCCTAACTGGACACTGAAATTCTGTGTAAATGTATTTCTATTGTCATTCTCTGCTCTGGGTGACATAGCTGACCCTATGCCACGGGCAAGTAATGCAAATTTGTAACCACAGAAGACTGTCTCAATCAGATTTAGGAAATGCATGTTATTTCAATAGTCAATCGTTTCCATCACTAAAGCTCTTCTGAGGCTGCCATAATATCCTCTGTGTGCTTTTCTTTTTAATTATATTTATACAGCTAGATATCTCATTAGCCACATACCTGCCATGTCTCTGCTCAGAGACTGCAGTTCAGTTCCTGACTCTTTTCCTTAAAAGATGTGCCAGGAAAGGAGTTTTAAAGAAACATTAGTATCACTGGAGTGTCCCAGACATTGTGTGAGGGGGACTGGAAAAGCAGCCCCGAGAATTCCTGCCACACAGCTCTGCTCTTTAGCTGAGTCTGCACAGATCTGCTCCTGGCAGTGTCACACACAAGGACTCTTTATGTCAAGTGCCCTAACTGGTAAAGGAGGGCCAGCCAAAAGTTCTTGAAAAGCCTCTGTTCCCAGCATTTCACTTCATATCCCGTTTCCAAAACACTGAATTTAAATGTCACTTTGCTAATCCCTTCATACATAGTTATTCCTTGTGGAGCCAAGGAAGCAATTCTAACCTTTGTTGGTAAAGAATGAAAATATGCGCTCAGGGCTGACTGTTTACATGACAACAAAGGTTTCCCAAACCAGATGCCTTTCCCCAGGCTGGCTGAGCAACCCTCACAGCAAGGGGGCAGCAGAGCGACTGAGGATGTTAAAGTTCCCAGTTCAGTAAAAGGAAATCAAGTTGAAGAAAGCAGAACAGGAATCTTCAGGACTGCAAAGCTCATTTTGGAGCACAGGTAGAGGAAGTGTTCACACGACTGAGCCGGTCTGTTTCCCTGGCTGCTTGTTCTCCAGGAAAGGAGACAGCGTCAGCATCCCCGCCAGCTCAGAGAGAGCCTCCTGAGCCAGCAGCAGCGGCACAGAGACCTGCCCGGCCTCCAGGCATCCAGGAAAACCAGGAGCCCTCCCGTGGCCAGAGCTGCTCAGCTCCTGATACGGCTCCTGCTCCCTTGCTTTAGCTCCCTCGCTTTAGCTCCCTCGTGCAGAACTTTAATGGAAAGATGTGCTATTTTTACCCGTTTTGACACTGCTGATGGATGGAGTCCCTGACAGGAGTCAAAAGGCTGCTATTTTCTTGGGACTGCTCCTTGGCTTTCACACTGTCTTGTCCTGCTTGCAGATAACCAAAATCTTTTTACTAACTATGCTAGAAAGTATTGCTTTAGCTGGGCTTTTGGGAAATTAGGGAAGTGGTTTATTCTCTGATTGTTTCAATAAAAATATAAGTAAATGACACTGGCAGAAAACTTGAGTACCTTGGTAGAATTTTAAGTTTGCAAACTAAGAATTTAATGAGGTTCACATGTACCCTTGTAGCCACCAAACTACCTACTCAGAATGCACTCTCTTTTTTGTGATATAAATTCAATTTTCTTCCACTGCAATGTAAATACCTTTATTCCATTGGTTACAGGAACAGGTCTATAAAGAAGACTGAACAGTTTGCAGTGTACCAATCTCTGTGGTGCTCAGGGGTCATGAATAACACATGGCCGCTACTTGAGGAGCATTAATGGTCTCCCTTAATGTTCTTCTACACGTTGAATTGTGCTCTCCTCTACAATACCCTCGGATATTTCACCAGGTTACTTAGAAAGCAGGGCCCTACCCTTTGCAAGACAGAACTCGCTGGGACAACACACCCAAAGCACAGAGATGAAAAGAATCCAGCTTCAGCAGATCTTATCAAGGCACAGGGTAATCTGAGGCACGATGAAGTGAAGGGGGAACTGTCACTCATTTCCCCTTTCCTAGAGCTTCAAGGGAAAGCAAATCTCATTCCCACCAGCCAGCCTTTTATGTAATGTCCTCATTGTCAAGTGCATGCCCAGTAATGAGGAACAGAATTGCTGCCCGGGGTTTTGGCATGACAGTGACCAAATATTCAAGTATTGCATTTCTTTATAAAGACATGAAACTCCAAGGCAAGGCATCATACTTCAGACAACCTTCAACAGGTGATAATTCTTTGGAGAACTTATGGAAAAGCAGAAAGCAATGTTATGTTATTTTTTCCACATTCTGCTGCTGCATTACTTTCAGAAAGACGCCCCACATATAGATTACAGATTATAGAGGCAACATCTGTGTTCTCACAAGAACCACATGTGGCTGGTTAACTCTTCCAGAGGAACTGACTGACTCAGACAACTTTATACATGACTGTAAAGATGCAGTTACACCTTTCCACCTAACTACACATTCCAGCTGCAATATCCCAGCTGCCTGGGACACCCTTAGATCTCTTCAGCACACTTTGGGCCAGATTGTCAACTCATAGTGAATTTTCCCTGCTTTATAAAGCTATAGACCCAAATTGGTGTATCCTGTTTAACAGCAGATGAGGAATAGCATACTGTTCCCTAGATGAACATCACACTGGATGAAGAGCTTTAGGAATTACAGTTGTTAAGTAAATACATTTGAAACCCAGAAAACTATTGCCATATTTTTGATATAAAAATCACTTCTCAGTTTCTTTTAGCCGAAAAAGAGTAATGGAGTAAACTTCTACTCTCCTCCCTTCAAATCCTAATTCAGCCTCATGAAAATCAATGATTTTACACCACGGCCAAATTTGATCTGTCGTAATTTGAGATGGCAGAGAGGCTAGAGAGGTATAATAGGTATTCTTGCTCAATACAATCCACATCTGCCCTCCTTTTCTTGTTAATTACCATTTTATGAGATACTAATTCTTGGTCCAGATGACATATTGATATAACCACAAAGACTTGGAAGAATTGTTCCTGCTCTAGAAAGACTTAAGCATTTTTACTTGCTGAAATAAATTTTAAGCCCTCATTTCACAAAACCTGCGAAATGCTATTTCAATAATAGATCTTTTAGCTCTGCAGAAGAATGTGAGTGTGTTATAAATAAGCTATAGCTCTTTACTGCTTTATGGCATGTGAAGATTAGCTTTTTCCAGATATTACTTACTGTGAAGTAAATATACTGGTGTCCTGCTGATAAGTCCATTATTTCTTTATAGCTGCAAATAAAGCCTGTTCCCCCTTATAGATATCTCTGACAAGCTTCTTATAATGTACCTCACACAGACACTGCCAGTGAGTCACCTACAGTATTGCCTCAAGTGTAGCTGAAGCCTCTGGACTTCTAAAAGTGTTCCCAGAAACTCAGCTCACCTCTGCTCTTCACAGCCTGTACCTGAGGAATAAAGATTTTGATAGTTGATAAACCTGGCCAGCTGTTGCCCAACACTGGGAAGGGACTTCCAAAGGTGTGTGGCCCTTTCCAAAAGAACCTTTCCCAACAATAGAATTGTAAATGAAATCTCTCTGTGGATCACAGCTGTGACAGCAGTTCCTGCAATGTGTCACTAGTCTGGAACCCTAGAGAATGGCTGGTCCTGCTCCAGAGTTATGGACTTCGGCATGGACACAAGGAATTCTTTTTCATCTCCCCAGGTGCAGCTGGGAAAGAAAGAATGAAAGAAAGTTTGCCAAGAGTGCAAAAAATGTCAAGACAGCAAGTGCTGCAGGTGGCTCTTGACAGCAATTCAGCAGGGGCGTCTCTGATTCAGGATCAGAGCTGCTACGTCTGGAATTTGTCAGCAGCCAGCAGACATATTCTGAAAGAAAAGTGGGATAGGTCTTTTCAAAGGTGAACGATGAAATTTATTTCACTTAATCAAGGGCTGCAAATGCATTAAACACAGAGTGCCTAAAAGCCTGAGGTGTCTGCTGCAATGCTTGTGGGCTGGAAAGATCCTGTGATTTTGGCATGCAAAACCAAGACTCTGAAGAACATCAGAGATTTGCTGCATATACGAGCAGCCAGCTTGGGGCTCTTCTGCTAAGGGAGGAGGTCCCATGCAAGGCATGGAGCTGACCAGATAATCCAAATTCCTGGGAATAGCAGTAAGTAATCTGAAGGGGCTGCTGGAGCTCCATTGCCCATGCATAGGTTGTGATCTGGCTGCCCATCCTGGACAAGGATTCTGCAGGAGGAAGGTTTTGGTGCCTGGGGCTGCTGTCATCCACGACTCCTGAAGTTCTGCCATCTGATGGCTCTCAGGAGTACAAACCACAGTGCTCTGACATGGGAGGGTGGGAGCATTTTAGCCATCCTAGCCTTGGGAGTCTTCACTTACCAAGCAGCCATTAAGCACCTCTCCCACTGACATCAGCCATTCCTCAGCTTTTCTCAGTACCTTCCAAATGGGATTTTTGACTCCAGCTCTTTGAGTAGTGTCCATATGCTGAAGGAAGAGGGAAGCTGTAAGTAAATGCAGTGATTTTTCACTTTTTCAGCATGGAAAAGCATTGCATGCCAAGAAATGTCCTCTTTGTACTTGTTCAGACAAGTTGCTAATGTCTATATCGCAAGATTCAAGAGATAAAATAATCTCTGTTCTGTGTGCACATGTGGGAAGGAGAAGGGCTAGCAGAATGTAAATTTTGACTCTGTTGAAAGCACAGTCCTGTGGGAATAACTCCCGGCCATGCTCAGCTGCAATGAGGAAGCACTGCTGGAGAGAAGAAACAGAAGAATCTTCATGAGCACTGCCTTTTCCCCTCTGTGCCTGGTGATATTTAGCAAGTCGTTCCCCAGTCTTACTGGTGGAGTTGGGAGTGATCTGTTCTCCAAAGGGGTGGGAAAGGACAGCTCTTTATTTTAAACACATGGTGAAAATGCTGAATATAACGTTGAGAATTTGCAGCTGGGAACCGGCTAGCAAAAAAGGATATGAATTTCAAAAAATATCCCAATAATTAAATCATAGCTCAAAAAGAAGTTAGCAAAATCTTTGCAGCTGGAAGAGGGCAGGAAGATAGAATGGATTTGCACATTCAGTTTATTTATTATTCCAAAATAAACTGAAAACCAGGCTTAGAAGTGCAAATGGACAGCCCAGCAGTGGAAGGGTGGGCAATAGTTGTACAGAACATTCTTTGAAGATTAGTCACTTTAATGTGCCCATATGTACCTTTGAAAAGTGGACCAGATTCTCCGTGGGTGTAAAAGGCAGTAGTTCATAGAACTCAATTATTTATACCAGCAGATACTCTCGATAACGTTTCTACTCCTGGCAAATACCAAAGTATGACAACTTGACAAAAATACACACAGAACAGCAAAGGGGGGAAGAGCAGACCTTGCAGAAAGCACTTCTCTTCCTGCTAAAAATACACATTAGATTTTCCTTTTCATTTAAAAAAGATTTGCTCTAGAAATCTACTTTCCTCAAGCTGTGCAGCTAATTTTAGTGGCTTCCACATGTCACAACACTGAACAATTGCGCCAGCCCGCCCATTCCTAATAGGGGGTATTTATCTGTTTGCTTTCCAAGCAGTCACTGAGGTGAAACCTATCTGGCAATATTCAGCATGTTGAGAAGAGAAAACCAGCTTTGATGCCCATGGATATCATCCTGGGTACAACTGCTGGAGGATAACCAACTTAGCCAGCTCCTGTTAAGAATATCTCTGAGAACTACGTGTGTATTTGTAACCCCAGCTACCCTTGGGCTCCTGTGTCCATCCGTGGTGGTTTTGGCCTTTTCTCTGTTTTGTGACCCCCCCTTAGAATTATAATAAATTATCATAGTCAGAAAAGAGCCTTAGTCTAGCTTGCAGTAAAAGCAAAAAATCAAAATGCCTCCCTGCCAGACTGCAATTCTCTCTTTCATTTTCTCTGACAGTGGCAATGACATTTAATCAGAGAATGGGGAAGTTCAAACTGAGGAGGAGTCATTGATGCAGAGCTGTGTGTGTAACTGGTGGTGGGCAAAGTTTTGGCATTATTCTTCACCATTTGGAATTTCACATTCCTGCTTTTAACCTCTCTGTTTAAAGACAGCTACATATGTGAAACTCTAAGTACAAATCATTTATCTAGGGCTTTTTCAGCCCAGCTCACCATTTACCATTAATCCACCTGTCCGGGTATGAATTTTCTGCTTCTCTACTTTTGGCATAACTCCCTACTTTTCGTCAGTATTTTTTTAGAAAGAAATTGAAAAGGCAAAGTAAACATGTTTTGCTTAATACACACAAGCTGTGACTAGAGTCTGACCTATTGTTCTTTTTTTGTGTCTTCCAAGAGGGAAAATAGGGAATTTTTAACCAAAAATTTGATCAAATGCAAAACCACAAACTTTTCTCTTTTATAGCACACCAATACAAAACTGGAATAATACAAATGCTTGAGAAAATGCTTCTCAAAAAAAACCCATTGTAAAGGACAATTAACATTTTGCAGTGGTATGAAGTAAACTTTTTACAGGACTTAGAACTTTTGTGCCAATATTTACCAAACAAAGCATCGCAAGCCACACAAAGACCTAAATTCACTTGCCATCTACAGCCATGCAAATCCTCCTCAAGTATAAAGAAATACACTATTCCAAAATAAATCTGGCCTTAAATAAAGATGTGAGATTATCACCCTGCTTGAGAAACATACTTTATAACCTAAGAGAAAGAATTCTTCTAAGCAGCTCTGACATGGTATTTGGACAGCTGTTTAATAACAACATAAAATGCTGCTAGTTGAGTTCTATTATAGTTTCTCCTTGTGCTTCCAGCTGGCCGCTGCCTGGTCTAAGGGGAACGGAGACCAGAGCCAAAGATACACATTGCTCTGTGCAAGAATCAGAGAAAGGAAAGGCTGGGAGCCAAATCAGCCCCTCTGCTGCTGGGTGCCTTGGGCTGGAATTCACACCAAGACTGGCCAGAACTGGCCTGGAATCTCATCAAGAAATGCAGACACAGATGTCACACTTCCACACATGTGGTCCAAGGCCACTGCAGTCTTTCCATGGATCTTGGGTCTGACCTCCTGTGGGATGACCAACCTCCCTCTGGGGATGAGGTTCTGACCCCTCTGGAAAACCCAGCTTTGCAAACTTGCCAAGCCTTCACCAGGGAAAACTGACTCTGACCTCCCCATAGGAAACCTGGGCCCCGAGCCCATGACAGGAAAGTGTTGGGATGTACAAAAGCTCATTCATGCCTAGATATGCGTAACGTCATCGGGGAGGGTGAAACCATCTGAAAAGGAAATGTCGATTCATACAGCTTCTTGGAAAAACTGCACTGGAAGCATGTTTTATCTGAATATGCCAATCTAGTTGAGTCAAAACTGTGAGAATGCATGGTTTTTATCTTCTTCTGTTTCAAAGAAAGCAGAACAATAGTTAAAACATGTCACTGCAGAAATAAAGTGATCTTGTGGTTAAAATACCAAACATCTTTTCTTCATAAATAATTCTGAAACCATTTTGTTCCACTCCCCAGTGTGATCAGACTTCAAAATTTCTAAAACTTCCCCTGAAAGAAACTCTGGTTTTGCACAGCTCCAAAATTTCAATTGCCAGCTCCTAAAGCATTTTATGGTCTATGTCCTGCAACTATAATGGACAAGAAACAAAGCCTCTAAGAAAGCCTCACACCTTATTTCTTGTCCCAGTCTGGCAGCCTCTGATGGCCTTCATCCCTAATAACATTGCTTCTACAACACAGAATTCAGTATCAGTGCAACCCCTCACTTCTTTTATATACAAACCCTGCAGTACTGAGGATGCAGAGACAAGCAGCACAGGCTTCCACTCCATCAGACCATACATGTCTTAATGTCATGTGTTAGCAGTAATGTTAAACCTCAGAGTTATTTTGCCCTAATCATGAATAAGGGTCTGTGCAGATTGAGGATGTCAAGCAGCTGATACAGGAGCTCTGTACAAGAAACTTTCCTTTCCCCATTGCCCCTCACACTGATTTACTCAGAATTCTGCCCGAATGCATTTGCCTGATGTGGAGCCTCTGCATGATGCCCTCATCTTTAATCAGTGTTCTACAGAACCTGCTTTCCTGTCTGGCCAGCACCCAGAAATGGCTTTTGGGTAAAATGAGAAAACGTGCCAAATAAGCATTTAATATAAACCAGGTGGAGATTTGATATGCTTCATATGGAAAGCTCCTCCTTGATTTAAATGTGTGCCAGATCAAGTGTCTTGAGTATTTTGCATCAGAAGCCAGGGACCTGGGAATGAGTCCCTGAAGGTCCTGCCCCAGCTGCAAATGCTCAGGAACAGCCTCTCCTGGAATTGCTCTGGGTCAATTAACTCATCCTGGGAAATGCACACTTACCATAACTGTGTGCCTACTATTCCAGTTTAATGTTTTATATAGAACTCTTTCTGTTCATCTGGAGGCACATTCAATGTAAATTTCTGCTGAAACAGTTATTAGATTTGTCACAAGTTAGTAAAAAATCATGGTGGTTCTCATTTTTTTCCTTCAAAGTTTTTTTTACTATTAATGGATGAATTTCCCAATCTACTCAATTGCTCCCATGAGCAATTTTTTACCTAACTAAACTGTTCCTATTATCTACATTTCAAAGTCCTGCTTTGCATATTTGCCTCAAGGTAGTGTAGATTACTGCTAGCACCAAAAACCTCGACAGAGCTGGAGGTACCAGACGTACACAGGGATTGTTTCAATGTGTGTCGTGTTCTGTGGAAAAGACACCAAGGAACTCCCCAAGTTGGGACGCAGCAAAGATTCCTATCTAGCTGTCAGTCCAGCCATTCAGATGTAGGTGCAGGAAAATTCACTACAACTTCACAACTTCCTCCTGAATTTAGTTATTCTAATATATTAATATGCAATGTCCTGGATAAAAAGTATATGATTAATTAATCATATTTCATTTTACCCCGCTAGCAACAAGGAAAAAAACCCCAAACCCAGTGCAATACCACCTTGCAAGACAGAGAAACTGAAACTCCATTTCATTCAAGAAGACAAAAATTCATACAGTTTTTCTGCGAAGAACCCTTGGTTTGCACAGATCCC
Organism: Rhabdornis inornatus; assembly: GCA_013397075.1. Lineage (NCBI taxonomy): Eukaryota > Metazoa > Chordata > Aves > Passeriformes > Rhabdornithidae > Rhabdornis > Rhabdornis inornatus. Next base: position 264,316 of record VWZS01009507.1, read on the forward strand.
TATCACCTTGCAGCATAACTCCCTGCTGTTATGCAGTTACAATTAAATGTGGGAAGCCAAATCTAACAGTTTTCTACTTTTAGGACAGCTGCTTCCAGCATTTATCTGCACCTGAAGAAATGGACTTATTTCTCATATATACAAAAAACAGAAATAAGAGAAAATGGACTTTAGGTGCTAGATTTAAAGTGATACCATAAGCATTTAAATTCCAGCAGTGGATTCCTGCTAGCTTCCTCATCCAGTAGAAAGCAGTATTTAGGCCAGGAACTGCTGGACAAAATCTATACCAAATTAAGCAAGATATCAGATTAGAATATCCAAGAGGTTTCTGCCATCAAAACCCTCTAACTCCATTTAAACCTTCCATTTTCTGCTTGCACTCAACACCTTTACTAATGCAGGCTAAGGTGGCACATTCAGGTGAGAATGGTTAAAAGGAAGAATATAATTGTGATAGTTTTGCAGTTTCCTCATATACACGGTGGGACCTTTCTGCGTACTGAATATATAACTAAGAAATATTAATGACACCTTTTGAAAGCTCACTGTCAGGCCTGGACTGCTTTGCAGGATGGCTCTGGTGTTTGCTGGGGAACAGAACGTGGTGTTCAGATGAAGGAAAACTTAAATGAAGTGGCAGGACAGGGGTATGAATTAAAACAACTGAGCCAATGTAGAAAGAAGGAGGTTTGAAGTTAATAAGAATAATGGATACCATGTGAGTATGGTTATAATGAAATTAGAATATCTAGGTAGGAGAGGAGGATTTTTACATCATCATGAGATGATGAGATGGTTAAGCCTGAAGGTCTGGGTGGATGCTCCACAGCCAGCTGAGCTCCACAGATCACAGAATGACCCCTAAAACCTTGGAACCCACTCGTAAATTCATGTCAGGACCAGAAGCCAAACAGTAAAGGCTGAAGTTTGGTTCTCTCTGCACAGTGAGCAAAAGTTGTTGTGGGATAGAATCTTGTGCATTTTGTTATTTTCATTTTAAGGTATGCACTGAAATGCTGGGCACACTCTTCAGACGATGAAGGGGAAAACCAGGAAGCTCCTTAGGAGGCAACCTTATTCACAAAGCTTATTTGTTCACCCACCAATCCTCGGGCACAGGGAGTTATGAACTGGCCAGGAGAAATCAATCAGTCTCACAGGAAACTGCAGCAACTGGCTGAAAAGCAAGAGAAAAATGTAGCTACAGGAAAACTCGGGAGACTGAGAATCTTGTGGTTCTCCAAGGTCTGTGTAACTAACAGCCATGAAATAGTTGGCTTTGTCAGGGACCATGGCCGGACAGGAACTTGCATTTATTGAAAAGGACCCCCTGCACTCTTGGTTTTTTATAGCATCAGCAATATCATCTTGTTAAGCTGGCACCTGTGGAAAAATGCAGCCCTGATGTTTCCCTGTGGTTTTTTTTTTTGCTATTTCACTCCAAAGAGAACTCAGCAGGCAAAACACGACACTTCCCTGTAATTTTCACACCTCACACAGGCAGTGATATTTTTCTAATACTATATATTTCTCTATTTGCACTTCACTCACCAAATGTATCTGAGTTGAAGGCAGCAGATTCATATTTGTGATAAACATATTGCAGTAAAGAATATTCTGTGATTCTAAAGAACAATATCCCTGAGATTGGAAATGTGCAAAGAGAAACAACACAACCCTCCAAAGAGACTGATACCGAACAATTTGTGAGGATGCAAGGAATTGAAAGTCAAAAAGGCTAAAAAGCATCTGCAAATTCCAGTGGTCTTTAAAGTCTATTTTTGGAGCATTTGAAAGAATACTAGAGTAAGACAGTTGATACCGAAATTAAAACAGCAAACCTGACTGCAAGCTGGGCACTAATTTTTGCACCATTCCTTGCTGCCCTCAAAGTGAGCTGCACCAGCACCTGCATTTACACAAGTTGCTACCAAATAACCAAATCACACTAAATAAACAAAGCAGTTTTGTTTAGTAAAATAGGAAAGTGAAGCATCTTGGCCTAAAACAGGGGACTTAGGTGTAGTCTCCACCCCATAGGTTCACATCCACACTTGAGCTGACATAGGTAATTAATTTTGCTATTTATTAATGGTTTTTGTAATTCGAAGCACTCTGGTACTCCAGTCACTTTTATTTAGCAGACAGCATCTCTATTTTTTAGCAGAAACTTTACTGGCTCTTTTCTCTCAATACTTAAACAAATGCTTTGTATTATTTATCCTATACTTCTCCATTTATTAATTTAAGCAGAAAATTATTCAGGAGTTTAAATTCAGGAGTCTAAAATAATTTAAAATTAATAGAATATATTCGTTTCTCTTTTCTTTAGGCTGCATTCTGCCTTTGAAACAATCCGAAGATCTCTTTTGATTGAAGGCATTCTGCCTTCATGAGGCAGAATAAGTTTATGTAGAACAGAGGGTGCTGAAGGTGGGTGTATTTGACTACTAAAGAAATTGGCAGGTAATAACGACAATCATGAAAGATCTGTCAAATTCAAGGTTGTACTCGTGAAAGTTTGTTGTTCCTGTGAACCTTCTAGAATAACAGAATACCTACTTGTCAAAAAAAACCCCTTTCTATTTGGTTCCCTTGAAACCCAGGGAAAAAAGAACAAAACACCACCCTTTTGCTTTGAATTTTTTCTTTCCTACTTGTACCACAAAATTGCTTTTTCTTTTTAAGACAAGAAATCACTGTGGCTAATAATCAACACTTCTCAATTATTTACACCAAATAGCAACTTATTACTATGATTTAATGAGAGGGTAATTTATGTTGTTTCATTACTGGCTCATGAATAATCTTGACTTACATTGCTAATATGGCAGATAACTAATTTGCTTCATGTCATTAAAGAATTTAACCTGTGACTGTAATAAGATCAGGATTTCACTTAATGCTTTTATATCAGACTTCAAAGAAGTAGAAGCAATAAGTACAGAGATAAATTGATTCTAGCCTGGTTGTGTTCACTGTATCCTGGGGTGCGTTTGTATCACATTTAAAACTGAAGCAGTGACAAAGTAGCTGATGTAGAGAAAAAAAGAAATGTGCCATGTCTGTAGCTCAGGAAAGAACTGACAGCTGTCAGTATGAATTTATCTTGTCATTTATAAAATAATTAAAGATTGGTTTCTGTGGTGGAAAGCAAAGGAAAACAAGGGTTCCATCTAGGGAAAGCTCTGACTGATATTTTTCTGTGGAGAGGAAGCTGAGAAGGTTGGGTTTTCCTTACAGCCTTGGGATTTGCAGTTTCTAGCCTGTAAGAGAGCTGAGAGGAGTTTTTGCCTGTTCCCTAGGGATGGCAGGGTCAGAAGCCAGGCTCCTGCCCCCAGAGGCAGCCATCCCTACAGCACAGGCTAAAGCTTCCCTTTGGGCTCCTACAACACACTTCTGAACTCCAGCAAAAGAGACCAGAGGCAGAAAAACCTCCAGTTCTCCCACAGAGATGGAAACCAGAGATTCCAGGGCAGTGCCCATGTATCTACAACATCTCATGGTTGTTTTAAGGATTAAGCTGGATTAAAGAAGCAAATTGAGCTGAAAACCCATTAGTTAACATTTTCTACTCAATATATTCCACCAGAGGGGAAAATTCACTTTTAAGAGTGAGTTAGCTGGTTGCTGTCTGCTTAAAGCTTGACCACGACTAAATTAAATGTTCTCCATTCACTGACTTGTATTTTAGTGCCAGAACTGCTGGAGCAATGAAACTTTTCCTGAGTCAAGAGTTCCTTTAAGGAGCTCTTTGCACCACTCTTTGCACCAGCCATCCTTATCTGCTCAATTTATGAGCCCATTTGAAAAGCTCCTGCAAAACCCAGAGTGTTTTCAATACTCAATTTGGAATGCTCATAACTCAATCCAATGAAAACCAATTTTCTCCAGAGAACTCAGAAGCCTTTCTTCTTGGTGAGAGTAATTTCCAAGCTGTATTTCAAGTTTCAGCTCCCATCGGTTTTGGCTGTAAAAGTCTTTAAAAGGAGTCACTCTCTCTATAAATATAAATGCATATAAATATTACACTTATATTTTCCTTTGGTATGGATATTTTTTAACCTCTCAATTTCATCAGATACAGGAGTAGCTGAATGCCCTTCACTCAGGAGCTTCCAGGCAAACTAAGATTACCATAGGTTTCAGGAAGAGACAGGCTAAAATATTTAGGAATCAAAGGTGAAACTGCAGAAAAAATAAACTTGATAGAAATGAAAATCTTATAGTTGTTTTTCGTGCTTTCCATGGACCTTCAGGGTCCCCAGAAATCCTACACTGAGTTCAAGACTCCTTGTACTTGCCACTCTGCAGGAAAACACATATTAAGAAATAACTGTCCTCAGTAATAATCTAAATATACACCATTAATGGCGAGAGAAGGAACTGAACTGAAATCAAAATCCCAATAAATCATCCAACTCTCATATAATTCAATGGTTCAGCCACAAATTAAATACAAGCCTCCAGCCTAATTTTCCTATATTCTAAATCAACATAATGCTGTTTCTCACTTGTTATTTGTCTAGCAAAGTTTCAGTTACTTCTAATATGCTACAGGTTTTGTTGCCAGAGATCCGATGCTTCCATGTCTCACTCCTTCCATATTTGCCTCCTCTCATTTCCAATGTGCACTTCAGTTGTTTCTATCCAGTAGGAACAGATTCAACCCTGCACAGCCAACAGATTTAAAAACATCCCTTATTTCATTTCTGGAAAGGTTGAGAGCTCAACTCCATTGCTTCTCCTCTTGTAATAAACAAGATGTGATGCAGATCCCACACAGATGAATCCTGGCTTTTATATACCACATTAGAGTAGGAAGAGAAATAATTTTGATATCTCTGAACATTTAAGAAATACTGTTTTTTTCACATTTTGTGTGTGCAGAAAGTTGGAAATCTCAAACTGTTACAAGCCAAACTCCCATGCACTTTCAGAGTAAATTTTCAGTTTGAATAAAACCAACTGCAAACATATCACTTTTTTGTTAGCATTACCTAACATTTCAAAACTAGGACTTAGATAACAAAATAAACATCCCACATTATCTTTCATACTGAAGACTGAAAATACTTTTTCTGATAAATTCAGAATCTTCTCATTGCAAAAACCTTTTGCCTTATTCCATTCCCTTTGCCTTAGTTTTTGTTCCAACACATTTCAACAGCATCCCACCTGTTGTGCCCTCATGGCACTGAGGTTCTGCAATGCTGGTTCTCCTCTTGCATTTAGATTTTGATGCAATCTGTGTTTCCTCGCTCCGCCAGTTTGACAGATCCTTCATATTATTTCAGTGGATTTTGGATATAATAACCACATGCAAACTTGAAGTTAACAACTGAGTCATGATTTTATATCTGCAAACCCATGGCAAGCATTCAGGAGTTAAGTGTAATAAACGCTGGACAATATCAGAAGCCACAGCTTGGTTCACTTACTACTAAAATTTCCTACAGGAACTCTGGTCACTTTGACAGCTGATGAAATATTAGCCTAAGTAAAACACATCAGTACTTATATATGTTTGAGAAGAGTAATTTATCAGAAATACAATAAATGCCAGCTGTAATTTTCTCAGAGGTCATTAGAACTCAGAAGTTTAAATTTATATTTTTTTATCACAAGGAGAATTTACATTGGATTGAATTAATTTTTTGTATGTCCATGAATCATTCAGTTTTAATGGAGTTTTATCAATTTATAGCAGCAAATGATTTATGCCATTGGCATGAGGCCCTCATAGGTTTCAAAACTGCTGAAATTAAGTATTGGAATATTCACTTTGGTTATTGTATAATTTTGAAACCTTGCAATGTGTCTGGATCTCTTGGATAGAAAACCACGCAGTAGCATTTCTTTCAACCAGAAGTCTGGGCTAGAGACAGACTGGTGAAAAATAGGTGTCCCAGCTGAAATATCTTGCATTACAGCTGAAATGAGTGCTTCTCAAAGACCTGCCTTTAGCCCACGAAAACAAACAGAATCAGTGCTTCTGTCTGAAATGGTATTGAAGGGCTCATTGGATTCATTTTTCCAGTACCACACTTACCCTTTCTTACAGACTGCAATAGAACATTGCTGCATTTACACAAACAGCATTTTACAGGTATTAACTTCCTAAAATGAACTTCTAAAATATCTCACCAACTTTGTTCTTTTCAGCTCTGCTTTTACTTTTCTGATTATTTCTCAAGTTTTCTAATGTTTTCTGTTTTAAAACTTCTTCAGAATATATTCAATAAAACGTTACACAGACATGAAAACACTTTCTATACACTGCAGACAGTCAATTATCTATGATTCAGCTTGAGTGAAAAAGAAAAGGGATACTGCAAGCATGATGATTTCACGTTGCTTGCTAAAACTAAGGCTTGCCGGTACTTTCACCTACAAACTTGGCTTCTTTTTCCCAAGAGTGGGCTGGAAACACTACTGTGTAATATAGTTAATCAATATTTCTTTTTAATAGTAACTATTCCATAGACAAGTAAGCTGGAGAATTATCCAAGGTGATGTTTTCAAAGGCAGCTTTTATTCACCTTGATTAAACTACTTTAGGAAAGTTTCTGCTTTCATACCTAAAAGACTTGGCAGCGAGGTTTTGAACCTTGATTTTTTAGGGGTAACTGCTTTTTGTTCCCCACACATGGAGCTTCTCTGTCTACACACAAGAACCAATGAAAGGGAATGCTCAGGTGAGCAAGAATTGCAAATCTTCTTTTTAATTAAAAAACCTATGCTACACGTACCACAAGATCATCCCACAAATTTTATCTCAACTGTGACATCACACACGTACATCAAAATAACCCTAAATCCATCTAAACAAAGATGAATCCATAGAGCAGTGGGAAAATATTTTGACCTTTTCTAGACATCTCTTGAAAATGTTTTCAAGGATTCATAGTCAGGCCTTACCTATCTGATAATGCCACTGATGATATCCTAGGAGTGGGAATGGTATTTGCTGGCATAACTCTTGTGCATTACCTGAACAGGATTATGTCTCTGCAGCAAATACTGAACAGACTGACCTCCCAGGTCTTGCTATCTTGGAATCAATTGCAACACACAGTTAGTAACAACTTACAGTAGGAACACAGGGTTTACTCGGGCTTGATTTTGCTGGGTGAATGTGTCTGGTACTTTGTGCAGCACTAGACAGTAAGATGAGAGCTACACCAGTGGAAATGACAAGCTTATATACTTTGGAGTGTATTTCTCACCCAAGAGCACTTCCAGCTCCCAGAGTGCTCTCAAAGAGCACTTCCAGCACGAGCCAGCTGCCTAGTGTGAATCGTAGGTCACTCTTCACTGACCTAATCACGCTGGTAGAAATAGGCAGGCCATGCTGAAAAAGCCTTCTGTCAGTGCACTTGTTGAGGAAAGATTAATGGGACTGACATTCGTGAGAGCAAAGATAAAGCTGAAAGCCAAGAGAAACAGATCAAAACATGCATCAGCAAACCAGAATATAACAAAAGTATTTTCTTCTGTAGTGCCTCATTCCCTGTCCAGAACTACAGATTTACATGAGATGTTACCTATAACTCAAACACAGGGAAAAAGCACAACCTCTAACAAATACTTTGACTTTGTGGGTTCAGAGCTGGGACTTCCTGCTGGAAGAAAGACCAGAGAAGAGAAATAGTACAGAAAGAGCATTAAACTTCTCAGATTGACATTCAAAACTGCTACTAACTTGTGGGTGACTGATGGCAAAGTGAGAACTGGCAGCATTTCCATCAAAGAAAAATCACTGCATAGCCTAGTAGAATATCATTTTAAGGTATGACTTCACTTATTTGAAAAACAGGATTTACAAATGCTGTTTCTGTCCTGGATCCATTTTGAAGTGCCTCCACTTTTCAGCAGCAACTTCAGCTCCAAGCAATGTGCTTGCTGCTGCAAAACACAGGGAAGCCATGGCCTCAGGATCATGGCTGCTATAGGCCACCTCCTGTAAGCCAAATCCAAGTATTTTTTACAGATAAATTAAAACTGGTTTTGTGTTCACTAGGATACTTCACTTGCATAAAGCTCCCATGCTACAGATGCTTTTAGAACAAATACCTGATCCCACTGAAGTCAGCAGCATTACCATGGACATCAGCAAGATCAGACCTAGAAGTTAAAAATTTCCCTGTGGTATAAGTCCCTGCCTTCCTGTGCCTTGTAGGTCCTTACCTTAATTATTACTGAGCTGAAAAGGACTGAGAAATGTTTTAAAAACCTCTTGAAATGGGTGTCCTTGAATGGACAAAGCATTCTCTACCTTTTGCACTTGTAACATCACAAAGCAGAGATGTTCAACAAAAATACAAAATAATAAATTAGTTCTCTTTTGCTAACAGATTAGGTGAATTAATTAAAAAGCCCTGAAGCTTTCAGAAATGCATATCTATTTTGCATAATCTCCTTGGATGTGTTTTAGCAAATTAATAAATGAAGATGATTTCCTTTCCCTTATACTTCCCAACTAATGTGCTTATCTGTAAAATTCAGCAGTGGGAAAGGATAATTTTCTGTAATAGCTGTATGTGGAGAGCAAGACACGCAGAGAAGCCAAGTGTCTGTGTACAGACTCTGCTGCAGATAGAACAGAGCTCAGTCTTCCCTGAGCTACAAACCTGCCAGACATAAACCAGTTCCAGACTGGGAATGACACAGTTCCCCAGAACTAGACAGCACACAGTACCTGGAGTAATCACAGCATGGCCAAAAACCCAAGCACCAAGTGAGCAAACTTGGGTCTCTGCAGGCTTCAAAAATACAGCCTAGGTTTGCAGGGAGTCAGAGCAAATAACTGATCCAGGTCTCCCAGACACCCAACTCATAGCATGAGCCTCAGAACAACCTTATTTCATAGAGTTTAAAAGTTCACATCTCATTTGATTTTGGGCAGATAAGAGCAGTACTCACAGCATTTGGAACTTCTGCTTAGTGCCACTTAGGAGTTTACCATTAATTCAGGCTATTAAAAAGCATGATCCAGCAGGGAAGACTTGGATTCCAATATCTTTTTCTTTTCAATATTACCAATTTTTAATTGGTGGCTTTTGAACATTGCAACAATCCATAAAAGAAAATCTTCTGTATTTTTAGTATCTTTAATTTAAACTGTTGTATCTTGAGACTCTGATCCTGTGCACAGAGCTCTTAAGAGCAGTTTGTTTGGCTTAATGAAATTTCTGCTGAGGAATAAGCTGAGGAGTTCCTAAGGTACCATTTTACTTAATGGTCCTTCTTTAGCACAAGAAACAACCAACTGGATTTCTCTTTGCTTTGGCAAGCTCTGAGCACCTACCCTTTCATCATTCTTTTATCTTGATCTTTTTCTAGCTCTGTCCCCAGATCATGCAACAAAAGCCTTTGATGTCCCAGAGCTGTGCCACATCAGACACCACAGAATTCTCACCACAAGCTCATTAACTGGGCAAACTGCACTGCTGTGCCATGTAAAAATATACTGAGTATCCCCAGTTTTTGTAGCAGCCCAAAGACTGTAAAAATCATTACAAATTGAGGTAGACATCTCAATATTCATTTTTAGTTTATGTGGCTTTGGTTATCTTTGGTAGTTTCTCACATCCTTGTCAAAAACCATTAACACTGTAGATACATATACATATATATACATACACACACACGTTTTGTGAAAACTTTTATTTTTTAGATGCAGCATATCGTAGTTCTTAGTGTGGAATATTGTATCTTTAGCACAAATAGTCCTGCAGCACTTCAGAAATCACTCTGAAGATTGAACGTTCCATTTGCACAGCTCTGTCAGTAACAGTCTATGATTTATCTGACAGATGTTTCATATTGTTTGATAGGGAGAAATACATCCAAGATTATAGCTTACATTTATAGCAAGATATTTGTGTAAACTCCTGGATGCACCAGTACATCTGGCTATGCTTAGTGTGAACTAAGACCTCCACAGCCTCTCTCCTGTTAGAGAGCTCTGCTTGTCTCACAAAGGCATCACATGCCCTTACTAAAAGGTCCAATAACCAAACAGTTAAGAAATCACAAGATTTGATTTTTATGTTTATGGACAACCCCTCAAAACCCAGAAAATATGACAATTCAATAAATTACTGTACCTGACACATCACAGCATTAGTAGCAGAGAGCAGCAGCTGGCTGATGCCAATAAATCCCTTATGAATTGCTGTCATTCTCCAGGGAATGGTAGCAAAAAAGCCTCAAACAGAGATTAGGCAAAAGAGCTGACCCAAACAACTGAAGATTCAACAATTAATTGAAAGCTGTGTATTTGCTGATGGATCCAGCACAGTTGAATTTTTTCCATGATATCCCATGGCTAACAAAAACCTGAGGAGCCCAAAAGCAAAGCTGAAAAGTATTTTGCTTGCAAGTTAACAGTGTAAGAAGGCACATGCTGGCAAAATCCCTCACTGGAGAGAAGACAGCAAGTGTGCTGGCAGCATACTCTCACCAAAATAAAAAGAAGTCAACAATTCCAGATTGCTTTTTAAAGGGAAAAGAATATTTTACCTGATTTTAGTCTTTTGAAAGATTCTAGAAAACTCTGTAAATAAATTCAAATCCTGGATTATTCTGAGAACACGATGTATACAGGGAGGATCAGGAGGCATATTTGTTTCTGATTTCCCTCCCATGCTCTCCTCCTTTTCTTTCCTGCTTAAGTGACAATGCTCCCCATGCTAATTCCACTTAGTGGATCCTCAGTCGTTACATAAAATGCTTTGTATGTACTTGTTGCAGATTTTTAACTTAGCATAGTTTGAAATGTAAGAATAAAAGTAATAAAAATTAATAAAATATGAAAGGCTGACTCTGGTGTGAAAGGGTGAGATAAATGGCACATACCTCCTCGCTGCTAATTCTCTTCACTGGCAGGACATCTGACAGGGCCATCCCTAATGTGTGCATTCACATACCTGAACCTGGATCTTCCAGTAGCCAGAACTTCATTTTCCCTCTGAAAATCCTTGGAGATTCATTTTTAGTCTTGTTTTTCAGGCTTCAGTGAATTCTTAGATTAACGGTCTCTAGAATTTTTAAAATACATCTATGTTAGCATTTATTGATAAGAGTCAGTGAAGTAATTTCTCTCTGTTACACTCTGAAAAAATAATTATGATCACGTGCAGAAGAAACTCATTTTTCAGCTTTCTTAGTCTGGATGTAGATTTTTGTAATCTTCTCATATCCTACAAACTAATGTTATGCCTATCAGTAATTACAAAAGACATTTAAAACAGGTTTTAATGGGATAGGGTTCTTGTTATGTCTTCTGTGGTCTTGAACACCTTCACTGATATTTATAAATTTTAAAAGTTACTCAAAAAATATTTATGCCACATATGAGGCTTAATTTGCAACATCTAAATTTTTAAACACTTTGGGTGTTTTTAATCTGATAGCCATAACTTTACCTACTATTAGGCAAAATGACTTGGTCTCTAATGATTCAGTTGCTTTTAACATTTCTAAATGGCTTTAAAAGCAGACTTCTATTTTTGTTGCCTTAGCCAATTTAGAATGAACAGAAGTTTCCAGGCTTCAATTTTATTAAACCTACCATTCACCATCATTCCAAATATTAAAAAAAAATTGCTAATAATTGCACAGAAGAAGAGCTACAGCTCGACATAGTTTGTTACATGAGAACAAACAAAAAATGCATTCTTTGCTTAATAGTCAACACAAATTCTAAGGCTGCTGTTGCAGGCCACAAGAAAGCAGAGAGGTAAAATTCGATTTAGTCAATAAATGCTACCTAATATCTGGAGTTTAATTATAGAAATAAAGCAGAACACAATCATGCCAATTTTCATCCTAATAGAGGTATTCTAAAACACAAACAGGCAGTTCTAAAGTGACCCACAGACACACTACTGCACTCCAAGGACTGTTAGTTTCAATTGTAACACACAAGAGAAATACAGGAGAATTGCAACAGACAGAAAATACATGAGTAGCTACATCTCCTACCACGACTGAAGTGAAGGGCTCAGTGCAGGGTTTAATCAGGAGAATTTCTAATTAAAGGCAGCTGGACAAGACAAGCACACGTGCAGATTCCTGACTGCCCACCCTGGGCACATCCATTGACTGTACCGAGAGCCAAAAGGCAAAGTCTGTAAGTCACAAAATGATTTGAACTGGAAGCGACCATAAAGCTCATGCAGTTCCATGGGAAGGAAGAAGTCCCCAGGAGTAAACCTCTAGTAAATTTTTTAAAATATGTTTTGATAGGACTTTTTAAGTGAGAAGCTCTACAGAACTTGCCATTGAAGTAACAAAGCATTCAGAGAAGACTGAGAAAGGAAAGCATTTGTAATAGCAAAACTGAAGTTCTGTGTGCTTTTAAAATTAAAATTTAGAACTGAAAATATGACAATGGAAAGCCTACAGAAGAAACAGAAGCCTAAAAGATGCTCATGACTCTGTGCTGCATTAATGGCCTTCCCAACCTAACAGTATTTGTGCCTTTAAAGATCTTGTCAAAACACTTCAGTGCATTTTTATCATGAGTGCTATATTATTCAGATCCTTTCCTTTCCATTTCACTTGGTAAAATAATTTCCATTACAGATTTTCAAATCAAGGCAGGCAGGGGATGTTGAATTGGAGCCGGAAGTGCAAGAATCCATAATGCTGAGGGAGTTTACTTTGCTGAATCGGCCTTAGACTCTAGCTCAATAAGAACTACATTTTTACAACAGAACTCTCCCTCTGGAAAGATGTGAACGGTAAAGACAAGATCTACACTCACATAAAGGACAAGTTTTCAGTTTATTTATGTTTTGTGAGGGATATGACTTCATCTCTTCCCATCATATATCTTCTCATCATGTTTGTGTAGTATAGGGCAGTATAATCCCCCGTGCTACATAAACAATGGATAATGAGTGAGTGCACGTAATCCATCTCCAACAATTCTATTATGATTTCAGGAGTTACCTGGAAACCACCCTGAAAACATCTGTGCAGAAATACAGTAAAAGAAAGACACAGAAATTACATTTCCTTTTCGTCTAATTAGACCTATCAGAGCCCCATCTCTTTTCCAGAACATAATGAAGTATCATTAGCTGGAGTGGGATCCTGTCTGACAGAACTGTTGAATTTCTTTTGATTTATAGCATAGACTGTCTGCTGCATCTATTGTGAGCCTGCCTGGTTTTGTCTGCCTGCCTTCGGAGCCAGGAGGAGCCGTGCACTGCTGCTGGCACCAAGCAAAGCCAGAGAGGTTGGGCAAGCAGGGACAGCACTTCAAGTTGTGACACTTCAGGCACAGGAAGGAGATCTCAGGACTCCCTGGAGTCTTCTCTTCTCCAGGCTGAACCTCCCCAGCTCTCTCAGCCTTTCCTCATAGAAGTTTCCAGCCCTCAGGGCCTCCCCTCAACTCACTCCAGCAGTGCCAACAACAAACCCTGCTTGGTTTACAGGGGCATTACTTTGAAATGGCGTTTCACAAGGCCAGATCCAACATACAATTACCTGGTTTTATAACTGGATGGCAATCACCTAGTTTTTCAGTGCTCTGCCTAAAAGGCTGACTCCAACAACAGTTTAAATCAGAGCCTCAGTCCACTGGAGGAGGAATCTGAAGCCAGGGAGCAGCAAGGTGGTGTGATGCCCCCTTGTCAGGGAAATCTGGGTTGTCTGAGAACAGCAAGTCTCTGAGCAACACAGCCACACGTTCGAGGAAAAAGCAATGTGCCAAGTCATACTCATGTCATGTACTCATTGACATGGCCAAATACTGTCCCATAAATCTGGCTTTCTGATCACTTCTAAAATATTCCAGTCAGCCACAAAGTGTCAAACACTTCCTCGGGGAAGCGGAGCTCCTGGAGACATGACTGAAATGTTCGTGCCTGTGGGTCATTCTGCCACTATATCCTGCATGCTGCCATAAGAATCTCTCTCAGCCCGGGAAATTTCAGCACGTTTTCCCAAAGTTAGTAAGCATTCCAACAAATTTCAGTGGATCAAGTTACTTGAGGCCAAATGTTTATGTTTCACCAAAGCCCAAATAAAACGTGCAACTGCAAGCAGAGTGGTAAGTAGTGGTAGGAATGCGAGGCAAATATTTGACTTCTACATGTCAACCTCAGTCTAAGTTTATGACAGTCCTTCTCCTGAAGGGAACTGACTGGGCATCCCACCAGACACAAGGTATCCTGTGTGTGCTCCACAGGCATTGCTCTCCTTGCGTGAAGGACAGCGCGGCCACGGGGAGAGCAGCTCCCAGGCCCAGAGGTCAAACCGTAAGATGCAGGTGCATAACCCTCCTGAAGGCAAAATATGATTCCAGAGGCGACAATGGGTCACCAATACAATCCATACTTCCTTCAGTTTGGTTTAAAGCTGCAGCAGGGAGTCCGTAGCTCAGGGTGTGACAGCATCAGCCACAGGGGAAACGACTGGAGTGCTCTGCTTGTATTCACACAGCAGACCCAGCTTCACATAACCTGCTCATTAAACAACCACGTAAATTTACAGAAGTAGGGAAAGAGAACTCCACAGTGTCTGGAAAAGAGACTTGGATACATTTTGAAGCTACTGTTCCCATTTGCATACAGTATTGCTGAGAATAAAGCAAAGGCTCTGAGTTGCATATTATTCCTCTGTCTCTGTACAACATTTCAATCCAGCTACCCCATAAACCCAAGGACAATTCATTTCCAAACTGTTGATAACGCACATATGAAATTCACCTTATAAGAGAAGGATGAGACAAGCCCTAGGATTTTTTTTATTGGAGGTTGGAGAGGTGAAGATTGAACATATTTAGCTTATGCTGCTCTCTGTTGCCCTTGAGGAATACGGGACACACTGTCTCAATTATTACTGATTTTATTGTTACTCCTTTTTGCTTCTGCGATCTTGTTAGACTGTTCCTCCTTTAAATGGGTACGTGTGCTAAGAAGGAAATGACGGCCTATAGTCCATTCACCTCCTAAACACCTGCTTTGGGTTAAATTGCTATTATTTACCAAGCTCAACATACTGAACTTACAGTGTAAATAAACACAGCAGAAGATGGACAGAAGGGCATGTCAAACACAAGCAAAACAGTGGAGTTGCATACTCATATTTGTTATCCCTGTTTTTATTTCCCTTCTCATTTACTTTATTTCTGTCCCTGACTGAGGCATTGAATTTTGAGAAACATTGGACTCAATTTTTGATATACAAAATCAGACGACTAAAAGATTAGCCAGTTGTGAAATGCCTTCAAAAGCATCCCCCTGCCTATCTAGAAAGCTGCCCTTCAGACTGCTGGGTATGGATTTCCTCCCTTTACACAGAATGTCAAGCAAATGTAATATATTCAGAGCCACCCCTGCTATGGTGGCACCAGCATTCCTGTGAAGAAAGACAGGTTACACTACATAGGTTGTTTTGCCAGGTATTCAGGAGCTCATTGATTCTGAATGTAGAGCATCAGCACCCACTCTCCTGCGACTACAAGAGTACAAAGGGACCGGGGCACCTCTTCTCTTTCTGGGGACAGATCTCTCTTGTTTCTGTAGAAAATGGAGCTGGCTCTCATTTTTGTACAATCACGCTTGTATCTCAAGTGAACAGACACAACACTTCTGCTTCCCTGCTCTATTGTTCCTGCTGCTCCAGATCTGCAATCAGACTAATCAGGCTGCTAAGAACTTTTCAGGGAGCACAAATGTTATTATCAATCCTTCTCTGGCTGCACAGCTAAGAGAACTCAGCAGCCCTCAGCCTGCACAAACCTCAGACACACAGCAAAGCACTGAACCTCTGAAAATGGCTCTGAAATGGGATGTGGCACAGCACAACTGGCCCTCTGAGGCTTTTAGCAGCAATCTCTGTATAATGCCAAGCTGTGTAAAATACAGTGTAATTCAGAGTGTTCCTTTGCTACCAGAAGGCATAATTAATGCAAGCAGTTATTATGAAAGAACACAGCCAACCTCATTTGCATCAGCAGTACTCTGCCAAACTCTTTACATTTGTGATAAATCGTGATTTCCAGGCCATTTTAGAGTCCCTTTGCATGAGCAGTGTGAAGGGCAGAAGAATAAATAAAAAATGAGACAGCCTGAAATATAAATTAACTTTAATGTGAAGAGTTGGACATTTTTAGGTACATTAAGTTTCATATTGAGCATGAAAACTCCAAAAGAACTCCTGAAATTCTGTTCTGGCTTGATTACTGTGTAAACCCTGTGTCAGGAAAGGTCTATAAATAATTGATGCTGCAGCTACTGAAGATTTGTCCATAACGTAATGAAAACCATTTCATGAACTTTCAGTTTCTCAGAGCTGCGTGATCAAAGCAAGCTAAATCATCAAACTGCTTTTGTAAGGAAATGTGTGAGACATCTGCTGGCAGCACATCCAAAAACCACTGACTTTTTCCCGGCTGGTTAACTCAAGACCAGAGACTAAAGTCTAGTTCAAAACCCAGTAAGATTAGTAGAGTCAGTCCTGGTAGCTTCAGTGGTTTGGGTTTTTTTTAATCCGACCCCTGATACAGAAGAAAAGGTTCAAAAGACAGCAAGTATGCTTGTCTTTTTTTGATGATTTTCCTCATTTTTAGGATTGCTATAACCTTCGGCCCTCCTTGCTCTGCAGTGCTGAAATGCTAATTGAAGCTTGCAGTGCTCCCAGAATGAGGCAAAGATAAACAGCTGAAGAACACAAAAACAAACAAAATTTTCAAAAGACACAAGCAAGAACTTGGAAAAAAACTTTCCAATCTATGTTCTAAGTATCTTACTCTACAAAGCACATTTGGGCAAGGGGTACTAGCAATACTGGCCCTTATAGATGACATATCATCACTGAGCTTCACCTAAGAACCTTCTAACTCTTGTGGTTTTCAAGTTTGTTTTGCTCTAACCCTCAGAAGCCATTACAGTAGAAAATAGAGATGATTCACTGCTATTGTAGGGGGCCATTCAACCCAAAATAAAGGATTGCCCAATTTCTGTCTGCTCTCTACATACATGTTCAAGTGGAGTGATGCTGATGTATCTAGATGGAAGTAGAAATATATAGAAACAAACCACCCACTTCTCCCCACACGTTTCAGTTTTCTGGCATGCTAATTTGAAATTAATTACTGTTTGCATAATAACAAATGAAAGGTTTAATTATTTCTTTCAAAACCACATCAGATTAGACACCCTGTGTACAGTCTACATTCTGGTGTGGTATGTGTGACAGGGATACACTGAGCACATTGGACTGAGCAGAGGAGCTTAAGTCTACCAGGAAATAGTCACTGAAATGGTGACCATGTGTTTTACTGGAGCTGCCAGGTAAAAAGTTCATAAAGAGAATAGTTTTCCTGCTGGCAAACAGCAGAAAATCTTGCATGCGCCCACCTAGAATTACCTGCCAGAAGACTTCACCCTGAAATATTTTCTCTCAGGGTTTCTCACTCCTCTTCCTCTGTCCTTAAGATACCTTTGAGACATATCTTCTCACTTATTAACACTATAGCAAATAAATATGCTAAGTTTGGAAAGTTAAGTCTGACACAAGTGTTCTTGAAAGATAGAATCCAAGCATCTCTGTGAGCATTAAACCTGCAGTGTTTCTTTCACAATTTAATTGGAAACCCATCCTTCTTTCTAGAGAGATCCATCTCAGGATCAAAATCTCTTGACATCAGAAGATGAGAGTAAGTCCTAGATCCAGATATGATAATAGTAATAAATGTGATAGAACAAAAATGAAAAATAAGGCTAATTATTCCCTACAGCCTGTGTTTCTCTATTGAGTCGCCACATAGGTCATGTCATTTGAACGGTTGTTGTTATCATACTTCGCTTTTAAACTCAAGAGAAACAAGCAGTTCCTCCTCACCCTTCACATAATTCCCAATAAATATCCACGATTCAGTAAGGTCTGAGAGGCAGTGACACAAAGAACACAGTGAACTTCAGCCCTTTCAAAGGCATTTGTGCAGAAATGGCAACTTTTTAAAGCTGAGTCAAGGGTGCAGTTTTGACAGGGTGAACAAAATACTATGGAATATGATGCCGTGGAAAAGTGAACTAGTAAAGAGCCTCTGAGGAAGGAAACCACCTCAGCTCAGAAAAGAGCTATATTCTAAACAGTAATTGCAAGACCCTGACTTTTTAGTTGTTCCAATTAACTCTACAGCTTGACATTTCTGATTTGGTTTCTGTTCAGAAAATGATTAACTGGCTTCACTGGAGTGCTTAAAAGACTAGCAGAGGTCCATGTAATCCAGACCTCCCTCAGGACCAAATGCAGGCAGTGAACAGTCAGATGCCAAAAGCATTGGCATCAGTATTATACATGGGCAGCCTCAAACACCAAAAGCACACAAACACAAAAATCCTTACTTTCCCTGCACTGAAACCACAACCATTGCCGCACCTGCACACAGTGTTCACAGACAATCATCTTCTCAGGCACTTAAAAATATCACCTTATAAAGATGCTGTGTTTTCTGGGGGGGGGTTGGGGGGAATCTAATATAGGCAAGGTAATATTTCTTCCACAGCCGCCTAATGTGTACAACTTAAGGGCAGGACTACACAGAAGAGTTAAAAGGCAGTAAGGGATCAGGATTAACCACTTGAGATGGTTCATTTCAGTCCCCATCAAGCCATACTGCAGAATGCTGAAAAAACTCTATAATGTAACATAAAATAGAACATACACTGAGAACTTCAAACACTTTCATATGTGACTGCAAAGTCCCATTTTCCCTCAATTTTCTGCCCCAATACCTACCTATCTGTACAAAATATTTGTGTTTGATAAGAGGCTCTCTTAAAATACTTCAGTTACATTTGAACACAAAACTCTGCTGTGCCTAAACAGCAGCAGAGCTTTAAGCACAGGTCTTTCCCATTTCAATTAAGAGCACTAACCACGACTCCAATGGAAGTGCCAATTGCTGCCAATGCAGTCATGAAATTTCCTCTCACCTCCACCGCCTCCACCATTGTGCCTTTCAGTTCTTACTACACATCTGTTGGAGCAGATCTTGCACGCGATACAATAATAAAAGATGATAAATCCTTTTAAGAAAGCCCTGTCTTCATGGGATTAGTGTATATGAATTGCTTTGGACCATGTTCACCCTGGAGCAGCACATGGTCATTGTATTAAGTCTGAAACCATTACAGAAAAGAACCATTCCAAATTCCCATACTTCAAACTCCTTCATAAAAGAGTATATAAAACGATTGGATTTGCCTCAGCTGTTATTTCATGCTGTGCACACTTCATGCTCTTTTCAATCTGCCCCTCTAATTAAAGAAATTACATTATCATGACTGTGAAGAACTTTTCCCATTTCAGCCAGATATAGCAAATGACCAGGCAAGCAACAGTGCTTCTATTCCATGGGCTGACTTCTCCAGGAGCCAGATATGCTTCAGGGACAGCAGAGTCCTGGTGTTGGAGCCCAGGCTGCACACACCCTTTGTGCAAACACTCTTTGTGTTTGACCCTGTGACTATTGTGCCAGCTCTCCTCACGCTGAGCACTTGAAAAGCCCTCCTCGATTTCGCACACCACAGTAACAGCATCAGGAACAACTTCAAGTGGCTCTGCTGTAGACCAAGAACATTCTTATTAAAAAAGAAGTTTGCCAGCAAACTCTGTGAGCACTTCAGTGGGCTGGTGAATAGATGAGCTGAGCTGGGACTGACAATGAGGGGTCCAGTTCTGCTGGCTGGTCTTTTACCTCAGCACTGCAGTGTCAGGAATGTTCGTGAGGCTTCAACTCTTGGCAAACTCCTTCCTGCCTGCAAACAAGCCTAAAATTGCAACATAAGCAATTCTCGCTTGTGCCTTCCTGCAAAGAGTCATCTAAAAGCACTCTCCAGATGTTCCAATCAGTGTTTTCAATTTACTCCTGTTCAAACGTGGCTCGGGGATGACTCGTACATCCCTATATGCTTTTACATACGACCTACTCCATACAGATCTCTATTGCGTGAGGAATGCTTTGCCAAGAAGGTTACTCTGAACATCAGAAATTAAAAAACGGTACTCCAGGCCAGTTTTGGACAACTTCTACCATAAACCCCCTGTTTCCTAATTATTTTTTTATACACAGAGTGCTGAGAAAGCCACAAAAGCAGGTTTCCCAGGACAGCCTGCTGATAATTGGTTGCATTTTTGTTTTAGCAAGTCATCATCTTTTTTTCTCCACTGAGAAGTTGGGCTAATTCTGTCTCCTATCCTGTCCTGAGGCCTCGGTGCAAAGAAAGCTTCCCAGGTGAACCACCTGCCTTTTCTAGCCCAGATAATGATTAAGCACAATTTATTTTACACAGATTTCTTCTCTAAGTAAAATCAGCATTTGTAGGTTTGAATTAAGAATGTCAAGTTTCACATGAGGCATTACAGAACTCGTGACCTCGAGTGATAAGAGACTGAAAGCAGGAGATGAGAAACAAAAATAAGAGATGGATTTGACTTTACCTGAACTTGACAGCACCCTGACTTGTCTGAGAATGAATCTGTTCTCTGATTAAGGCTTGGGGATGCTCTGGGAAGATGGATTTCCCCAGAATCTTTGCTGACTAACAGAGACTAACCTCATCCCTCAGCTTTGACAAGACAGAAATTCTTGATGAGCTTTCCTGGCGCACTCTGCCTTGTGCCAGACACATCTGACTATGCAAGTGATGCTGGCTGCAGACTGATGGACTCTTTAGTAGGCACTGAGGTAGCAGGGGAAGATTAAAGGCTCTAGGATGTGCCACTGGCATTTAGAAACCAACTCCCAGCCCAGAAAAACAAAGGGGATGGAACTGCATCCAGCCCAGCTGGGGAGCAGAGAGAAAACAAATTCATTGTGTAAGAAATAATCATTTTCAGAAGCAGACCCTGTGTGCTAGGATCAAAGGGGCTGGTAAATTACGGCCACTCTACAGCAGTGGAATAAATTGTCATAATGCAATGATACTTATGAAGTTTTCCTGTGGCAGAAGATCTCTCTCCATCCCAAAAACTGAATCCCAGTAATTAGGAATTAATATTAATCATTCTTTTTCAGAGCTACTGTTATGCTGCTGCAGGATTTTAGCACATATTTCAATAATCCTATTTCATCTGCATGGCCACAGACCTCTTACTGAGAAAAAGACCAGTCACGTTTTTGGGTGCTGAGCAAGTTACAGCTTGAAGTAGCACCCACTGTCTTCCCTCATGACAATTCTGAGCTTTCCACAGCTGAGATAAAGGCAGGTTTATTTATGTGGGAAGTCCCTCTGATTTTTACCTAGACATTAAAACCTTCAGCTTCTCCAGGCTGAGAAGCCAGAGACAACCCATAATGGCCATCTTTCTAGTAGGAATAGGTGGAACATTTCCTCCTTGAAGAGAAGTCAGAAGTGAACTTTCTCAAGTTTCAGAAATAATTCCCGCCTCAACACTGCTCAGCCCTACAGGGCTGAATCCCTACACCCTGATAAACTGCTGAGATTCCCAAGGATTTCATGCAGTCAAACAAATCACCACCAGGGATGCAGTGCTACAAATAGTCTATACTTCTTGGCTTTTCATCTTGAACTAGGATTTTTTCCACTTTCAAATTTGAAGAGTTCAACACCAGGTACAACCTCAATTGTGGATCTAATTATCACAAACAGGCAAAGCAATCAAGCTCATTATCTAAAACAAGGAAGCAGCTGACAGGTCCCCTTTTTCCCCCCTTTCCTAAACAGGTTTTCTTCTCCCAAAGCATTGAATGGAAACATTACCAACTTTTGAGTGCTTTGTGTATTATTAGGGATATGAACTGGCTTAAGAGAACAAAGCAATAAAATATTTAGCCAACTCATGAGCTTGACATGACTTAACTTCATTGGCATTGTTCCTGAGTTTTCTTCACTTGAAGGATTGTATTCACTTTCTCTCATTTCAGTTACTTAATATAAATTGAAGAGGAATAAAAGATGTTGAATTAAAAAGTTTTACCAACAGCTTTTGAACTCAAGGCGGGGGAAAATGAAATCCCATTTTCTTTCATGTGCTTGAATCAGGGTTTCTATCACGGTACACTGATACTGGCAAACTTGCATATTGTCTTTTTATTCCACCAACTCCACACACACATTCTGGACACCCTTGATCAGTATTTCATATGTGTAAATCCAGAGATACTGCACAAATGTTGAAGTACCAGTAGAGCCTGGTCTCAGAGACTAGAGCAGTAAAGATGTGCTAAGTCAAAGCACTACCTTAAACCAGCAGCTAGGTTTGCTCAGCCTCACCATCCTATCAGACCCATTTACGAGATTTGGTAGTACAAAACCAGGGAGAAAAACCAAATACTCCCACTCCTGAAAGGAATGATCTTGTGCCTGTGCCATGTACTAGATTTAAAGTAACTACATTTTGGGAAGTAAGTACAATGTATCTGCTGTTACCTTGGGAAATCCCAGTTAAACCATAAGGCTCCAAAGTGCCACATACTTGAAGCACTTGAGGAATGGGATGCTATCTTTTCCTCCAACAGATTTCAGAAGCAGCTTGTATTTAATGAGCAGATGTCTATTTTCTCTCACTTTCAGCCCTGCAATTTCGATTCCTGTTATGAGTGCCACCTTTAATTCATTTCTTGTACCTGACAGAGCTGTTCTGAGGTCAGTGACATATTGACTATGGTTCTGCCAACTCTTCCAGCAGCAAACCAGGAACTGGCCATGCCCTTTTCCTGTCATGGGAAGCTAAAAGAAGTGGAACTTGAAATGGGCTGCAGTTGGTATTGATTGTCAGAGTCAAGATGAGAAGACACAAGATCCCTTTCTCACCAATTCACTACATGTAGACTGTATAAAAACCATGCAGACACAAGAAGAAATAATCATAAACTAATCCTTGATAAGTTTAGGCTGGAAATTAGGACATTTGAAATTCTTCAAGACATGAAATTTTGTATTAAACTTTCACAAAGTTTCACCAGAGTTCAGAGAACAAAGCAGCCAGTTCAGGTACACATAAAAATATAATAATCTTCTAATAAAACTATTCTGAGGGTCTTCCACAGAGTTTAGCATTTTTCTTAATCCCTTAGCTGCTGAAGGGAATAGTGCTAAGAATATTTTAAAAAGTTGATCATTACATGACTCGATATATTTAATAGAAAATAATTTTGCATGAAGAAATTGTATTTGGATGAATAAAGAAGATTTTAAAACGATATTTCTCAATCAACATTTCCTTTCCATTTAAAAAGCGCTTCTCCAGGACAGCAGTAAAGGGAGGTGACGCTCGATCCGTGTGGCCCGAGTGCCGCCTTGTGGGCACTCCCTGCAAGTGTACCCGGATCAGCTCTAGGGCTTTAGGCTAAAAAGCCGGGGCACAAAGGGAAAACACGGAACTCTGTCCGTTTCTTATCTTCACGAAAATAAAATGGCACTGTGAATTTTGACCGGGAAGGCGAGAGTCCCTCTGAGATCTTACATCAACGTGACTGCACCTGTAATGTTCAGCTTTCACCCCAATGACACGAAAGCTCCTGCTCACCTGTTTGATCTCCTTATGACATGGAAACTAGATTATGTACTTGGTCAGAACGAGCTGCTGCACACATTGACATGAAGTCTTCGCTCTTCATCAAACCGAAGAGCTTGCACAAAGAATCTGAGAACTAAAGCTCTCCTTTAGTTTAGCAGGACTGAGGACTTGCCTACGATGACCCTACCTTGCCTTTTCTGTGAACACCTGTGATGTCTATACACATATTATACAGTTTTTTCATCTTTTACAAGACTGCCCAAGAAATGAAATTAAATAATTTGTACCCTGCACTGCAAATAAAAATATTTAAATCACTAGATTTCAATAAAAATTCTTTGAAATAAATACTAAATGAGGGAAATGTGGATTGTGTTTGCTCTCCCATTTCTCCACCAATACACCTTCTCAACTGTAACGTGATATGTCCTAGCAAAGGGACAAGGTACTCGGCAGCTGATTGTCTGCTAGAACCTGAGTGCTTCCACAAAATAAGTGATAGCAGCTGCCCATATTTGCTTCTTAGCCTCCTGTTCTTTAGTGTTTATATTCTTTCAGATTATCAAAGATATTTACCAAATGCAAGATATCCTCAGTTCTGCTTTCTAGAGCTGAACTCAAATCTTCTACAGCAAATTAAATAATCACGAAAATCATGTAAGAAGTTCAATCAAAGAAGACTCACTTAAAAAAAGCAGACTTCTTTCATGGCAACATACTGCTACAAGAGTATTAGGTACGTATTCTGACACAATAATTTGCAGGCTTTAATAATCTATTTCAGTAAGGTTTGGCTCAATAACTGTAGAACACTGACATCTTCAGGTGGAAGAGCTATCATAGTACATAAACAATAGGACAGGCTGACTATAAACCATTCAAATAGGAAATAATTCTTGAAACAAGTTTTCCTTCCGAGATTTACTAATCTGGCTCTTTTCTCTTTGAGAGAATTACACATGGCTGCAGAGACAGTTCCAAATGTTAGCATAGACATGAAAAATACCTGCAGCCTTTCCAATGTGTAATTTGAGTAACGCTTGAAAGGTGTCAAAAGATATGAGGGTTCCTCACAAAATACCCTACTAAGTGTCAATAAAATCTACAGTTCTTTATTGAGACATTTTCCCAAGGATTTACTTATTATGGGAAAGCCAATAATTTCTAATCAATTTATAGTCTTGGTACAAGGGAGCAAAACACGACTTTATTTTAGTTTCTCTGTTTCTAGCAGCCCTTTTTCATCACATGCACTCTCAATATTTGGATTAATTTGGCTCAAGGCAAGTAAACTGGCTAATTCTGAATTTACAATCATGACAAAAAGTACTGAAATTATGTGGTCCTGTTGAAAACTTCACTATATCCAAGGAACAGTTTATCTACTTTTGGTACTTCTCAGCACACAGATACTCAACTGACATTTCTAGCAGGTGGTGTTAAAGAAAATAGATTTTTCCTAAGAAGGGCTTTTGGTGAATTTTATTCTGGATTTGAAGGCCATAATTTCATAGGATAGTAAGTGATGGCCCTCAGATGTCTCAGAAACAGGTGATTCGAGCAATGTTAACCTATTTGAGAAACTAACTTACCATGTCAAAGCTTTTTATAAAGTCCTTATAATTTTAAGCATTTTACCATTTAATCTGCTTATCTGCAAGTCCAAGTATTAGCACAAATAATTTTTATTAAAATAATCATCAAGCCAGAGCTCATTTCTCTGAATAAAAACACCTCAACCCAAACACAGGAACATAAGGACACAGATACTGCAGCTGCCTGGTTAAACAGAATACTGTTAGTGAGGAACTCTGTTAAATATTCGCCCTATCTGGAATCAGTTCAGCTGAAAGTATATTTTTGCTCATCATGAATGAGAGAAAAGGAATAAAATGGCAGAATAATTTATAAAAAGCATATACATGTAACCAGTGCCTCTACTGTAAAATGAAAGAGTTGAAATAGGCTCGTTAAAGACCTAGAAGGAACTTCAATGTAAACATTCCTGATCCTCTGTGCAATGCAGCAGTTCCTACTCCTGGGCATTCTGCACAAATGAATTCTTACTAAACTCCAAGGCTGCAAGAAAGACTGGCATGTTATTAAATGACACCTGCATTTAGATGAGTATGACTAATATGAGCTGCAGCTTCACCTAAATCAGCCATTTAGTGACAAGATAGTGCATTTTAGTCATCTATGAAGATAGATTTCCAGCACCAGTGCAGGTCATCTGGCATCCAATCTTATCCATCTTATCTTGGATAATCACTATATCGAGGAAAACTATTATCTACGTGCTCAGACACTTCCATAATTAGAAAATAAATTGAAAGTTCGCGGGAACGCATGAACTGTAAAACTCAGGTTTACACAAGAAGACTCAACTCTTATGTAAATGCAAAGCCTTTGAGCACCTACGGATTTCTTACAGGGACACTACCGCGCATGCTGGCCCAGTGCTGTGTGTGCTGCAGGAACACAGGACAGTAAGGAATGACCATTTACTGCTTTTGCTCTCTAGAGGTCCTCCACGAGCTGTAAACGCCTCGACTTCACCTTCTGTAGGTTCCGTGCTGCTCAGCGGCATCGGGACCTGCAGCTTGGATTCTCTAAATACCCGAGACGCCACCTCTCTTCTGCATTCACCCAAACAGCTGCTCACGCTGCATTTAAATCTGTGCCCAGCTCTAAGAATATGGTGGCAGTGACTGTCACAGCCATGTCACAAACCAGCAGCTGTCACTAATACAGAAGAGTTAATTAAGCTTCATCAGTGATAGGTGCTTTCTGGCCCTGCCATGCATCTTCATTTTTGGCAATGACAGCACAAAGCAGCCTCTGCTTTGTCAGCCTCTGTCAGCCTGAAAGCACAACTCAGATCCAGGGTGCCCGTGGAAACCACTGAATACAGATTGTGATGTACCTTAGATAACTGAGGGAGGGAAAAAAACACATTAAAATGGAAGTTTTTCTGAATTTCAGCAGGACTACTCAAGAGTACATGCAGTGAAGACAAGAGATAATGCGTGCAGTAGGGAAATTTATTCTCCCCATGAAGGCTGTAAAGCAGAATATGGGAAATGCCTCAAAGACATCATCAGATAACTGCACTTATTTGCTAAACAGCAGATGACAAGTCCCTTTTCTGCCTCTAAAGCACAAGAACTAGAACAGTACCACGGGAACACTGAAGCAGCCTTCTTTTCAACTTCCTAGGCTTTGTTGTAGACCTCTTCTCCTAACTAATTAAGTAGAAATAAGTATAACTGAATAATCATTATACATGCAGCTCCATTAACTTATGTCTGCTGTTTTAAAAAGGTCATGTATCCAAGAAAATGAGGAGAAAAAAATGAAATGTGGGAAAACAAGGATTTATGCATACGGACATTCTTAACAGTACTAATTTAAAGTAGCATATTCCACTTGAATTCTCTGCAGTTCTAATTGAGGTTCTAGCCTCAAAGGGCTCTTCCTTCCTCAAGAAAAGGCTTGCCTCTCTCACAGGTGCATAGCAGGAGTCTCACTGCAGACCTGAGTGCCACTTCTGAGCTGCCATCAGAGCTCCTGTTCAGCAGTACAACACCATCTACCCAGGAGTAATGATATGGGATCGCTTCCCTGGCAGCTGCATGAGAAACAGGAGTCTTGGAGGAGCAATGAACTTTCTCTTGGTCAGCTGGTGGCCTTTGCATCGAGCCCTGCTTGGTGGGCGGTGGGACAGACCTTGCTGGGCCTGTGTTTGCCAACACTGCTGATAATTGCAGGCTTGGCACCAGGGTAACCCAGCTTGATGATGCTGTCAATTATCCTTATCCTGCATCTCACCTTCCCCACCTCCAGTGCATCATTGGCAATTAGCTGGGAGGTACCTGAAGGCAGGGACCAGATCTCTCAGGTACAAGGGCCTGCACACCTCGGTCCAGGGGCCATTTGTGGGCGTCACAACAAATGATAACCTTGGCTTCTGATTACTCCACAAAACACAGCCCCTGCTTAAGAGACGCTAATGAAATGTTGTTTACCGGATGTCAAAGCATGTTAGTATAAAGAGCTTGATTTTATTTTTTTAAGCCGATAACTATCAGATTCTCACAGCTTTTTACTTTCAAGGGATACATTAACTATTGAATGGAGGACTGGAAGTGATAAAATGTTATTTGAGTTACAGAAACTATTTCCAAACCTTGTTTCCTTTTCTATTCAGCTACTAATATATCCTCCAGTGTTACACTAGAAGATTCCAGTCATAGGAACAATTGCTTCAAGACACTTCAGTATAGCCTAAAATGCCAAACGCCTCAATGAAAATGTCCACAAGACTCAGTTCTGCATTGCATCCTCAGTACAACATTTTTCCAAGAGCCTTAGTTCAGTTTGCCTCTGTTAACTGTTCCTTCCTCCCTGTTTGTGGATCCCCCTAAAGAACACCACTGCAGTACAAAAAGAATTCCAGAAACAAAAGCCAGGATTGTTTTCACATCATTCATTCAAGACTTCTTTCTCTTTTCTTTGCCAGCTGAGCTGTGTTTTTCTGAAGCTGTTGTATTGACAAGAGCACCAATGCATATACAAATGAAATTGTAAATATACAAGTGTTTATAAAACAAATACACCAAGTGTTGACTGAGGCCTGCAAAAGCACAATTATTCAGATGATAGCATTGACAGGTTGAAAGATTAGACCCCATAAATTCTGCAGTGTGTGAAGGCTGTATTTTACCTTATCCCTTCAACAAGTTTGTCAAACTGGCTGGCCCACACTGCTCTGTGTTGCAGTACTCTGTAACAACAGATAATTGGGAGTTACTTACCCTGAATGAATACTGGGAAACCTCCTCTAACTGTCCAACATGTTTAGTCGCTACCTAAAAGCAACTCTGACAAAGAATTCTGATGCATTTTTTACATGTGCTCTCATGAGAGTTTCATTTGCACTCAGAGTTAACCTCAAGGACACACCTCTCTTACCTAATCAGCGTACAAAGGAGCCAGAGCCTCATTCTATATTCCTTTGAAGTTAATTATCCTCACTACTTCTAAGAACAAAACTTTAGTTTACTAGAAGTCATTTGTTTTCCTCAAGTATTTTGACTTGTTCAATTATTTCTGAATTACAGAATACCTAAAACATTCCAAGAAACAGATGGTAAGACAGAACCAGTTCTCCTCACAAAGAACCATTTTCTTCCGTAGCACGGGGGCGTAGAATATTTGTGATGTTGACATTTGTGCTTTGGTAAATACCAGAATGTATACTTTGTATCACACAAGCCTATTCAGCAAGAACTCATATATACCTGACTGTTCCCAGAGAGCCACCCCATGTCAGAACTGAAAATTAAAATCAGGGCAGGGCAGCTGAACCCAGATTTTCATGAGTAACCTGAGTAATGGGGCTGTACAAGACCGCTGTAAAAAATCAAAGCGACATAGGACAACTAGAAGTGTTTTTCCATTAATTACAGATCAGGACTTGGATTTTACATATGGATTTTAATGCCACTGAGGAAAACAAAGTGCTCTGAAACATTAGCTTACACACGTAAGCATTTAAACTGTTCTGATAAACTGGCCAATCAAAACTTGCATTATTCAAAAGCCTGCACAGAAGTTATGGTAAGGAAAAGCCTAGCATTTGCAAGAACATAAATATTCCTTTTAGTCCAGAACTTATCCCATGTCTAGAATGGTATAATTACACCCATTGACCCAGATAATCTGGGAAGTTGTACATTTATGTATTAAAGGAACACAAAGATTTCTATATTTATTTCTTCACTGTGAAATCAGTAAAGAGAAAAAGCAGTAAACCTGCTAAATCAACACAGTTTTTGATATAATTGCCAAAGTCGTGTCTGAGGAATGTGCATTTAAGACAATACTCATGTGCTCTTGTATGTAAGGCAGAGTTGTACTTCAACCAAATCCACGCATGCCTGAGGTTTTGGTTCAAGCCTATTGTTCAATACTGTATAAACTGGCATATATTCAACAGTGTTACTAGAGATTAATATGATAGTCATACATTGTTCTTTCCGGAAATACAGGAAAAGGTACTCAAAATAAGCACTTAAATATACGAAAAGGAAAACACTAGATAAAAACAGCTTCCACATGCTTGCATGATTTTTCATTAGCAGTTTAGGATCTAATCTGCCTTCTCCAGCGGTGGGCTCAGGAATGGCTATACCTGACATAGAACCTTCCCTCCTACATAATAATGCTTTTGGGATTATTTTTTACCAACTTCGTGGATACACTCACGTGGATCATGTTGCTGCATTGGGTTCTTCTACCTTTCTCCCACGTGTACATAAATCAACCTTTATTCATGGGTGGACACAGTTGTCCCCATTCCCTCAGGCTGCCTCATGACACATGGTCTTCTGCTCTGACATCTGCAAACACCCAAGATCTTCTGATACCTCACCCATGACTTGTTGGTCTGCATCACCTGAGCACACCCATGGTGCACGCACACATTTCTGGCACTTCCAGCAGCTTTCTTCCAAAAGGAAAAAACATCCAGGTTAAATATGCGTTGGAAGGTCTCCTAGACAATAACATACATAACATTAAACACATAGTAATTTGTATTGGTGAGTTAGCAACATTTTCGAGGCATGTCATTCCTTTTCGATGACACCACTTAGATAAGGGAATTTGGGAGGGCTTGCAGATCCCGGATGCTGGATGCACACCCTGAGAGCATCCTGACTTGGTGTTGTAATCTGACCTCGTAATTTATTCTGTACTGGGCAAAACAAATGAATGAACAGCTCTCCAGACATGCAAGATAATGGAAGAAACAACACTTGGAGGTAAGTGTGATCTGGATGAGCTGGGAACTGGAATATAGGGGTTTGCCACAGAGCACCCCTGTTGACAAAGGCTGATGCACCCTAACCTCTTTCAAGAGCCACTCATAACCCGCAGGCTGCAACCCATAAAAAAAGAAATTAAAAGATTGAGAGCACCAATACTATTATATGATTTTAATTCTTATGTGGATGTTGATCATGGATTATAGCTGGGTTTGATTCAGCCACTCCCTACTTACATCTAAAGGTATTGTTTGGTATTTCCAGGAGTGTTTGCAGTAAAACTGACTTCCCAACTGGGAGAGACAGCATTGCCAAATTACAAACTGGTGCTTTACTGCAACCCACTGTTTCCTCTTGTGTCAGCACACTTGTACTTATTTGCTTAATATGCATTTTAATATGAGGTTTGTTATGCAAGTTGCATGGGTTTTTTTCATGAAGCAGCAGCACCAGCTGATGATCTTACTGAGTGGTGAGCTAAGTGATACAAGATGCTAATGACCAGAACAAATACTTGATTTTCATACTGCATTTGTTCCCATTGTAATTAGTTTAAGAGCAGCTGTCTCAGAACCCAAACCAAATCATTGCTAGTTAAGCCTTGGCCCTTGTTTGAAAATGCAGGAGAGTATCAGAATATGAATAATAAAACAGAAACCACAATTTAGTATGACACTACTGGGTCCTTGATGCCACTACTCAGGGTCCCTCAAGAGATGACAAATATCAAGTATTTCTTCTTTCTGCCCCTATTTCATGTGTTTTTCTAAAGCACAGGCAACCTCAGTCAAGGGACACAAGTAATAAACTTGGTAAGCAGGCCCATAAAAGAAAGCAGAGGACAGACACCACCAGCTCCATGTCACCCAGCCAGGATGAGAGCAAAGGTTATTTCCATTAATGCAGGAAGTGTGCAGTTGCAGAAACAAACTGCTCTACCTCATCATAGTGAGGGATGCAGAAGCAGGTGTCCTTTCCACTTGTTGCAGGACTGGAAACGCACAGACGGCCGAGATTAAGATTTTTCCAAGGAAATAGACAGGAATATTTATTTCTTCTCCTTTGCCTCTCCCCCTCTCATTTACCCATTTCAGCTCCCTTGCTGTGCTTATCACTTGATTTCTTAATTCTCTAATCTTTGAGAAGCAAATGGAATCTAATAAAAAATCTTCATTAAATCAGTGGTTCAGAATATTCCATCCTGCTGACAGAACAACAACTTATCACAGTATGCCGACAACAAAGCAGCATAGAAGGACTAAGAAAATCAAAACAAATCCTCAGATGACCATATGGCCTACACACATTTTTTTTAGTTCATTTGCTCCACTCTGGACACTGGCAGAGAGTTGTTTTCCAGGACACCCACTCTTTTTTTTTTTTTTCCTTTTTTTTGTAGCGTGGAACTAAACAATTAGCTCAACCTTCACCATCTTTAACGTTTGTTTTAGTAAGCAGAAGAAATCTTTCACAAACAGTTACTACTGACTAGCACTGAGCTTCCCTTCTAGAGCTACAATACTTTCTTCCTCTCTTTCTTTCTTCCCCCCCCCCTTTTTTTTCCAAGTTAAAACAAATGCCTTCAGCATATTTGCTGCAATAGGCAGCTGCTTCTGGCAACGAAAGCTACTAAAGGGTATTTTGAACTTCACAAGAGAGCACTGTCCAACATTTGTGACTTATGGATCATTAAGTCTGTCAAGATACTAAAGAGCATAAATGTTCATGGTCTTAAAGGAAACTATCAAGTGTTGAAGAGAAAGCAAAACTGCCTGATTATGCAAGTTGTCTCCAACACAGACATTGTGTATTCTTTGGAGGGTAAGGCAGCAGGGGAGGTCCATGTACATTCCTCTAAAAGCCCACTCCCACTGGCTGGGAGGGAATGTGTGTTGCTGGGACATTCTTCAGGCTCCTGAGAGTCAGCATCATCTGCAGCCTACTGAAATAAACTGCAGAAGAATGACAAACATCTCAGTAGAAGCCTCCGTGTGTGTGTGTATCCACACGCCTGAGTCTGGAAACGCCAATGTGGTCAGCCTGATGTTACTGGAGAACCCGCCAGAGCTCCCAAAATATTCAGGACCCATTTCTTTTTTCTAGGGATAGAATCATACACAGCATGGAAACAGAGCAAAGAAAATAATTTCTGTACATCCACAGTGGGCTGGTTACAGTCTCAAATAGGTCATGGGAGCCTAGATTCAAAGACCGGGATTTTCTGCAGAAATATAAACCCACTTCACCCTTCCCCAAAGGCCTTTCATTCGATAATTATGTTATTGAGAGCACTAACCAACTTCCCGAATTAGAACCACGCGTGACTGTTTAGATTTTGTGGCAACCCTGCAAGCTCTGCAGAACCGAACGTGCCGTGGG
Organism: Rhabdornis inornatus; assembly: GCA_013397075.1. Lineage (NCBI taxonomy): Eukaryota > Metazoa > Chordata > Aves > Passeriformes > Rhabdornithidae > Rhabdornis > Rhabdornis inornatus. The sequence goes on from VWZS01009507.1 coordinate 297,039, forward strand.
ACTCGGGGCTGCTTATACCGGGAACCCAGCACGGGCGACTCCTGTCATTTCACATTAAGCACAAGCGCTGCTCTGTGCTCAAGGAAACGCTTGCTGCAGAAAGAGGAAAGGAGTGCAGTGCAAATGCCAGAGTTGCGTCCTCTACACAATGAACCTTTTCCACAACGGGTGGAAATAGGTAACACACCAACAGAAAATCAATGATTGCTCCCAAGCACTTCATTTACATCCCAGCAGGATTTGCATACTCCAGAGTGCTTAGGCTACCCCATGAACCCTCGGTAACAAAACAAAGCATGCCACCCCCGTTCTGAGCGGGCAGGGTCTCCTTGGCACTAGCGCTGCTCAGTGACCCGCGCAGAGGAACACCCCTGAAGCAACAGTGAGTCCAGCAGGCTTTCGTCACAAGCCCAGGCACCCTCTTGGCGCAGCAGCCCCGACTACTGCTGCCAATGACACTATCTGATCCACAGAGGGCATCGAGTGCATCATCGCCTTTGCGTTCGCCTCCCCTGCTCACATCGGGTTTGGCTGAGCGTCACGGGGGTGTGAATCACCGATTTGTCGCAATTGCTGATCACAGTTAACGAGCTGGGAAGAAGAGAACTTGCAACAAATCTGCGCGGAACGCAGCACCTTGTTCATGATCCGAGACAGTTCGGAAGGCTCAGAGCGGCAGTACAACTACAGGCTGTCAAAAGTTGACCTACATTTTTGCTTGGCCTGAGCGCATGAATACAATTCAGCTGCCGCCTTGCCACCCCATCTTTAAGTGTGTATCCCTTTCCAATGTTTTTTCACCTCCATGCTGGTTTTGACGCACAAACTTACAACATACCAGCTTCTGGAGTTTCATAACCATCAATTCGGGCACCGTACTTCACATTTCGCAAAAACGTCTGAAACGAGACATGCTGCAAGAAGGATTTCAAACTGAGCAATGAACAAGCTCATCATGAACTACACTCTCCCTGTGAATGGCTTATGGCTGGAGCAGGGCGTATTCACATAACCTATGGCTGCTATTTCTCTTAAATTCAAGTAGCTAACAAATTTGGGGTTCTTTTTAAATCAGTGCTTCTCAGGGCTTAACTAGTGTACTACAATAATCAAAAATTACGCAAATGACACACACAAGGCTTAAGGAGCATGCGTACAACTCATTTATACACAACATAACTCCTGCATTGTAGCGGCTTTTCATCATCTTTTCAGTGTACATAGTAGCTAAGAAACCACCCCAAACCCTTGTTGCAAAGCTGATGAGTTACCAGCAACAAATGCCATAGCTCCCATCTCCCAGCTGGCATGACTGTACCATAGAGTACTGAGAACCTGGATCACTGCATAGGAACAGGAAGGGCTATCTTCAAGTCTTATCCCCATTCCAGGTCGGGAATCCATACAGACCTCTGTGCTGGGATGTGATTTAATGCCCACGTGATAGGCACAGGTCTGTGTGGAGGCGCGTGACGCAGAACCCGCTCCTTTGCAAATTCTTTCACCATGATATCAATGAGGGCAGCAACTGCAACCCTACAACAGGCTTTGATTTCAATCAAGTCTAGGCACTCACATGCTGCAGCGACAACAACCATCAGGTTTGACTTCTCCTAGCCAGAGTATTCAGACATTACTGGAACATCTGATGCACACAGCAGCAACTGAAGCATGATAAGTATGATACCCTGTGATAAGAGACATGTCATAACTCACTGAGCTCATGGCTCAATCAGGAGCCATGTTCACCTAATATCAAATGAATTTGTGGCTTATAAAAACATCCATAGCTGTGACACTCATGCACCCAAAATCAGGCACATCAGCTTAGGTGCAGCATTACAAACAGCAGAATTGTGACCTGCCCATCCGCAAACACCAAGCACTGGTTCGTTTTCCCCATTCACACACACCCCCTCCAATGTGTATTGCAATATTCTCTTAAACATTCCCAGCCTTGGAGAGCATTCCCTCTTTTGGTGACTGTCAGCTGCTGTTCAGACCATTAGAAGCAGCACACCCGGGCTGTTCAGCATTGCTAAGGGTAGGTCAGCTGCCCAGGCCCCGCGTTCTCCACACCCTGCTCTCAAGGGCTGGACTGCGGCACTGCTCGACTGCCCTGACTTCATCGCAGCTCGGCAGCAGCTCTTGCCTTTCGAGATCTCTCTTGCTGATACACAAGGAGGGGTCACAGATTTGCATAATGCATTCCAGCAAGTTCAACGGGATACAATAGTGTAACAGAATACCATGGAGGGTGGTAATACAGGGATACAAAAGAGCCGCATACTGCTCAGATAAACAATTCCAATTCTTTTGGTAGCTAAAAGAAAAAAAAATAATTTTGTGTATATATGTTTCCAGGTGATGACTGCATAAAGCTAACACTGTCAGTGACAGTGTGAAGATGTGCCCTGCACTACCTTCATCCACTACTCCACTACTCTGACTATCAGATTTCATTCTCGTGTCCTTGGGAACGTTTTGCAGCATTGCTTACATTTGCCCAAGTCATCACACCATTTTTTGGTTTGTCTTTAATAAAATTGTCTTCAATTCAAAGGCAGTCAAAGTAACTCAAGAGGTCCTATTTCCTACACTGTAATTTCTCAGCAGATAAGCATAGCTGGAAACTCAGTTTTCCAGGCTAAGTGCACATTTAAGTTGTGGATGTGGCTAACTCCCTAATGCTCCTTAATTCTTAGCATCTGAGTCTACCGGACATAATTCTTGTTCTAATTTTCAATTCTTCCTGTCCTCACTTGTCATCCATGTGTCAGGAGCAAAGGTGCAGTATAACCTTCCAAATGCTACAAAAGCTCTTAAAAGAGCATCAAATACTTTGTAGTTCAAGCATCTCTTATCTTATGTGTTAACACAAACAGATCTCAGAAGAAGAAAAAAAATCCCTCCATGTACTATTTCAGCCACAGTTCAAAATACAGCACTTCATTCATACTTGGAATTTCTAACATTCTGAATTGCTTATTCCTACTAGTTTTGTCTGGTGAAACCACAGTGGGATACCTTTACTGTGCTTAGATGGGAAGTGTTTGGAGGATGCTCATAATTTTAAGGCAGATGACTTTCTGTTCAGTGTACCAACTTTGGAACAGCAAGTCCCCAGGTAGTTAATACAGACAAATCTTAAACCCTGCATATTCAGGAATTTGACTTGTTATTGGATTAGTTGGGATTTGGCACACCACAGCACACAAGCCTGCAGGGAACAGCACCAGAGCTGCAGGCAGGACAGCAACAAGAACAATCATCAAGTGTCACCCATTATATGCTGTGACACACCCCACAGAGAAAATTTTCCTTAGTTAAACCTTGTGCAATAAAACCCTCTCTCAGGAGCAATGACAAATCCCTGTGACAGGCTCACTCCATAATCACCTTCTTGTTTCTAGTGCTTTTGGCACTAGTTTCCTGATGATAATTGTGGCAATTTATCAGTAAGAAAAGGAACAACAGTGATAAAAACAGGGAAATATCACAGCCCCTTCAAGTCCTTCTATCTTTTTTTTCCCCATCAACTCCCTCATTTTCTTGGAATCACTTTCCTCAGTAGACTAATGAGAGAGCAGAACAGGTACATGTATTACTGCCACAAACTTGTTAAAGAAATGTTTTACAGAGCCAAAGATGAATAATAGAGCAGTGAAGTTCATTTTGCCCCCTTGCATGCATAAGGCACAGCAGAGTCTTCATTTACAGGCAGAAACTGATTCCAGGGGATCTCCGTTCCAGAAACAATCAGTGCCACAATCACCTTTGCCTATCAGGGGATCCAATTGCAGGAAAGGGTTTCTTGGTGACTGCAGTCCTAGGTGTGGTGAATACAGCACCCAGCCTTGGCAGAATTTAACTTCCAAAGTCTCCAAGTCTCTACTAGGGCACTTCTACATCTACAGGGCAAAAATCTGTCAAGATTGACATATATACGCATATTTTTTCATTAAATTATTCCACTATCAAATGACAAATTCATGCTTTCCAAAACAGCGGTAGTAAACCTTTACTGATTCTCAACATTTTATACTTGCACTTTGGCAAAGCAGAGTATTTTGCCTGATCTCCCTTTTCAAGTGGCCTACATATCATAGACAAAATCGTATCATTACAGTTCCAGAAAAGCATAGAAATATCTCAATTCAAGCTCAAGAGAGAAAATACTACAACATACTCTAAGACAGGATTTTAGGATGGAAAGCAGTTATAACAACAGATGGCACTATCACTTTCTTCTGTAATTAATACTTAAGATATACATATATTTGTGATAACATTATTCAGGACAAAAATATTTAGATTTTTCATACACTTAAAGCATTTTTCTTGCTACACAAAACACCTGCACCATCTTTGATAAAGGATTACAGAGTTGGCTTAAACATAGCTTAAGAAAACAAGTTCATGAAGCAATTAATTATTTTGAAAACTAACTTGTGCTGAACAGTATAAACCAGCAGCAGAGAGAAAACAGAACAGACCATTTTTCAACAGCAAAGTGCAGGGAAGGCAAAAAGACAGTCAAAACATTTAATGTTTGACTGATACTGAACCGAAAAGGAGCTTAAGTTACAGCATTCACCTAAGTGATCAAGCAGCCTTCCTGGCACAAGCTCAAACCAAAGGAAGAACCACCTGACATGGAGCTGGAAGGCTTTGCCTCTCCTCATTAAAGACTCACATTTCCTGTTCTACTGAAAGCAGCACCCAGAAGCGCATTCCTCAGTGCCAATGTTAGAGCTAGGAGTTGGCATTGCTTTGTTGAACATCCCTAAAAATATAAATCTAACTGACACGTTAAAGAACGAGGGAAGAACTGCAAGTTGCAGAAGTTATTTTGGGAAATAAACTGCCAAGCACCAGAGAACACTGCCCAGTGACAGGACAGAACGGTAGGTTATGGGGGAGACCCTCTATTTGTCACAGGTTTGCAGTGGGTATAACAACACAGGTGCCAATAACCAGGCATGTCATGCTTGATTTCAGACCAAATTCACAAAATTCATCAAGAATTCTAAAATGCCCTTAAATACCCACTTTTTTTCATGGCTCCTTAAGAACAAAATGAGCACACTCCTCATTCCCTAAAAAGCCACCACCCTGATTCTTGCCCACTTTCCCTGATGTAGATTCACAGATAATTTCTTGCATTCCTCTTCCTTGTGCATTTTTAACAATACCTGATGTATCTTGTCATTGGGTTCTTCTTCTCTAATAGCGTGATTGCGTTAGCGTGAATTTGAAAAAAAAATTTCGTCAGAATACAAGTGCTTTCATAACTTCTTTCTGAATGACTTTTAAGTACACCTCTATTCCTACAGAACCATAGCTGTTCCCGTGCACATTTGCTCTCCAGAGGCAAGCTGTAGTTCGTGAACTAGTTGGCAAGTCTGAAAGCAGCCCACATCCACAGCACAAGTGCTCTTGGAATTCAATGATGAGACATCATTCCATGAAGTAAGACATGCTCATTACTGAAGTCTCAGATCCCCATGAATTGTAAAGCCAAGTGTCTGTCAAAGCGCCTCTAACTCTTCTTTCAATCAACTCAGTATTTCTTTATAAGCAAACCTAACAGCCTTGCTATATTTATGTTCCCCTGCTGCTTTGGGATCATCCTGATTAGATATCATCTGTGCTGAGATGGGAAGCAACAGGCATTTTGCCTACCTACCAAAGCTATTCCCCTTTTCATGTTCTTCCCATTTTGTAATGAAAACTACTTCCTGAGTTGTCTGCTCTCACTGAGGCCCTGCCAGTTCTGCCCCAGGCATAGAGGACTGTCCATATGCAGGTGTTTCCAAGGTAGGGCTCAACAGAACAAACGGAGGCATCCCTAAGATGCTTCCAATGGCCAGTGAGTGAGAACTGCCCTGTCAGCCATAGCAGAGCTCAAGCACCAAGTTAAGGGCATCCTCACCATCACTGTGGTTACCACTCACCCTTCCCTTCTCATTGCAACACTCAGAATAGGTTCTAGAGGCTCACAGCTTCAAATTTCTTTTCCTGCTCTGTCAAATCAAATCAAATTCATCAGTGATCTTTAAACTCTACAGCCCCTTTCATTCTCCAAGCTGAATTTTGTTTATCCTTCCCCTATTGGCCTCTTTTCCCCAGTATTTGCATTATGAAAACAGCAGAAACCAAAGGTCACATGATACATGTGTCTACTGCATTTCCCAGCACAAAAGAGCACTAGGAAACCTACTTTTGCATACCATTTGACCTTGAACTAAATGTTGATAATCTTGATGAAAAATTAACCCTAGTAAGAGAAAAGGAACCAGCCAGGAGAAGTGAACTAATTCACCCCAAAGTTATATCATCAGTTGGAGTTACCCATTTCTACGCCACTGGCTCACGCTACAGAAATCACAAAAAGCACAGCCTTTCTTGAGAATGACTCTGCGAACAGAACTAGCAAGTTATCATCATCTTGATTCTTCTTTTTTCCTATTACGAGGTATCGAAAACTCCATAACATGGCAGCACCAAGCCTGCTGGCTGCGAGTTCAAACCTGCTTTGTGTCTGCACTCACAGCTGGAAAAAACATCAGCTGTGCACCTTCACCTGTGCCAAATATATTTTGTAAGCAAGCAAGACAAAATGAAAGACACAACCAGGGAAGTTTGGTAGCCTAATTACTAGAGCCAATCTCTTATTGTGCCTCACTGCAGAAAAAAAAATTAAAATAGCCAACCACAGAGGCACATAAGCCACACTGGTCCCTGTGACAGTGGCTGAGAATTCTGCAAAATTACTTAGGGGATGCACAGGAATGCGTGGATATGTAGCAAAAGAAATGTCTTGAGGCAGCGTAATTAAATAAGGGGGGGAAACCTCAAGATAATCTTCTAGCTCCTCAAGAACTAAAAAAAATAAATTTGCATTACCTGTCCTTGAACTCAGATGTAGCCTAAATTTGACCTTTGCCCATTAAAGTAAATGTAGTTATTGGCTGGGAAATCTAAAAGATGTGTAATCGTAAGAGAGCAGAACAGCAGCAATAAATAACAGCATCTCATCTGTGCAATTGGCTCATTTCATGATAGAAACTGGGCTTCGGTCATACACATCACAATCACAACTTGGTGCCCATTAGCAACATACAGTATAAGTGTAAAGCAATGCTTTAATCTTTGTTCACAATTTTCTCTGCCTCTCATGGATGCACATGAGAAAGAAGGATGTACTAAAGCAATATGCACTTAAGTAACTCTTAACTTGCGTGACTGATGCCTAAAGCAAATAACAAATAACACTTCTGTCCTTGCATCGACTCCACTGCTTCAAGCCTGATTTACAGGCTGAATCCCATTAGGAAAAGAGTAGCAAACCAAAGCAGACTGTCATAGGGAAAAAAAAGCTACCCAGTGCCACAAAGCTGAGCTAGTGCTCACACCAGAGGGGACGCTGTAATTCCACTAGAATGGGACACATCCAGCTACTTTGAATTGTTTAGGTAAATGCTATCAATACACAAGTTTATTTTTATTACAGTATCCTATGTATTCCACAATTTTTATTGCATTAAAGAATTGCAAAGAAAGGAGCTATAAGAAAATAACTCTTTTTGGACATGAGTTGCACTGTTTTTAACAGCCAACAAGGAAATGCTTGGTGCAGGGGAACAGCACAAGAAGTTCATCCATCTGCTGGGTTAGGTACACACCTCACTGATCTACAGCACTGCATTCCTGCTTCCCGTCACAGCAGTGCCCCTTATCCCATTTATAACAAACAGGACATTAGCAAACTCCACTTGAGACAAATTGAAGTGTTTCTTATGGCATTGATTTCATACATGAAGCACACAGATGACACAAGCACACAAGCATGTCATTGCTACTTCTCCCCCAGCAGTACCCACTCAGTAGAAACTGCTACTGCACTTACTCACCACAACTTACTGAGAGACAAATGATCATCATTCACAAAGAAAGTTGCGCCCACTTCTGCTTTACTGTGTTATGCACATTCATTGCCTGTCACCCAGGAATTGCCCAAAATACATGTTTACCTGTCAAACTTGTCCTCTGTGTTTCCAAAGAGGCACCACATAGCAGGGTTACCTCTCATTATATTGCAAAACTCTAATCCCAGAACTGCCTTCCACCCCTAACAAAGTGCTTCCATGAAATACTTTGTTAGCTTCTGTTTCTTTCTTCCTATATTTAAGTTGGCCTTTGTAATGCAGGATTTGCAGCAGGTAACAAATGAAAAGGCTTTCAATCAAACTCATCTGGAAAACAGCTGTAGGTGAAATTCAATGCATGGGCTCAGACCAGAAAGGGATTTAAGAGGATCAGCTTCCAAGATGTAAGCTGTCATGTTTTTATTGCAGTGGTGAATGACATCTGAAGTGGATTGCATATCACCGCAGTTGCTATAGGGAAAGGACCTGCTCATACATAGCTTTAAATTTTATATACAACACACCGAGCACAGCACACAACGCAAACAACAACGCAGCCATGTCAATAATAAAGGTAAGTTTGAAAGGAAAAAGAAAAGAATAAAAGAAGAAAACAATTTTGTATCATTTTATGTTCAATCTGTTTTTCCTGTTCTGTGGAAGTCTTGGATCTTGGTGCTATTGTAATGCTTAGCTACTGTTTTCCAAAAGCACCTGAATAAACACTGAAGGACAAAGTGTTGTTCTAGAAGAGGCAGCTTTCTTGCAGTGAGGCAGCCCTGAGATGTTGATTCTGTTGATTCAGTGTCTCTTCAGCTCAGATGAGTGATAGGAAATCCATCTGTCAGCAACTCTGTGACTTCATCTGTACTGCCAAAGCAAGGAGGTCGACAGCATCTGAGTGAAACCCATGGACAGCCCATATCCTCACTACTGAGGATACAACCAGAACAGGACACACTAATAAATGAACTAAAAAGCCCTTATACCCAAACTCACTTGCTAAATTTTGCTTTTGAAGGAAAACTAGAGGCTGACTTCCAGCTCCTCTTTTGTTTAGATGACCCAGACTCTGTTTTTAAAGACATTTGCTCAGCTGAGCTATGAACTGGTTTCTTTGGGGAACAAGAATTATGCAGAGCATTAAGACTGATTATGAGACACCTCCTTCCATTTCAGAATTCAGAGAAGCCCCACAATGTTAAGAAAAACTGGTCATGAAGATCAAAGCAGAAGGGAAGGCAATTAGCAGACTGTTTCTTTTGAAGAGGGATAAGTGCCAGTTTCACAGCTTTTGTTGATAAGAACAAGCAAAAGCCATATTTTAAGGGGCTCTTAGGAAACTACTGCAAATCACAGGGACATCAGTTTGAGGCTTGTGAAAGATTTCTGCTTACTTTAAAAATCTTGATTTGTGGGAAATATTTGCCTATTACCACTGAGGCAAGAACCTCCATATTCTAAAGAACAGAGATAATGCAAAAACATCAAAGAAGGGACAGTGTAGTCTGCACAGAGTAAGTTTGGGAAGCTGACACTAAAGAATATATTAGGCATTTACTGCTACTTTTCACTGAAAGCCAAGAAAACCAAATAGAGTGAATCCTATACCCAGCCCATCTTGCTTGCAGCACAGATAAATAAGTTTGATACTGAAGATCTCACTTATGACTGAAGATGCAAATGGCAATGAGCCAGACAAGGAGGGCTTACCTGATTCTACACAAATTCTATAAAGCAGCAAAATCTCTCCAGTCATCAATGGAAAAGAGAAGAGCCGTAAAGGCATGTACTGACTAAACACAAGTATTACAAGTGATAAACCAGGAAAAGATGCACAATCAGAAACAGCTGATAAAGTCTTGTTTGGGATGTCAAGCACCAAGTTGTGGCCAAGGTGTACCGGGTGCTAAAGCAAACCAAGACATTACTGAGTACCCCAGTACCAGGGAAGTTTTCTGGGTGCATGAAATCTCAGCTAACTGGGAACAGGACAGTTGTAGCTTGTGCTGCTCCTGCACTCTCTCCTCAGCACCATCAGATGAACAACACCACAGCCAGGAGGAAATCTTGGCTGAGTTTTGGTCTATACTCAAAGGATTCAAAAATGCATTCAGCCAAGCTGAAGTACAGCTGATTCTGTAAGACAATATGGACACAGAAGCAGAAATGCACTACCCCTTACTAGCTAAATGTTCTGTCTTCAAATATATGGACAGAAATGAAGTTCCTAATTATCCTTTTGTGTTTTGTCTCCAAGAAGGAACTTGTAGATATATTGGATCAAAAAATAGCAAGAAAATAGATGAATTGATTATGCAAGAATGGAAAAGGCAAGGTTCAAGACAAAGATGAAGCTGGCATTTGCCATCTTAGGCACTGAGAAAACGTTACACAGAGAAGACTTTTGGGTTTCAGTTAAACACAGAACTATGTAACAGAAAAGCAGATAATAGAATTTATGATACAATGGGGGATAGAGAATAGTACAGACTTGTGAAAAATGTTAGCAACACAAATCTGGAGTTAATAGATGTCAGCTCCTAACTTTCAAATGAACAAACTCACCTATAACTAAAGCTCAAAACCAGCAGATTACAAGGGCTGTTGGAGATGCACTGCAAGTATTTAATCCAGGGCTTCTCAAAAATAATCCCAAACAAACTGTCAAAAAATTCCAAATCACACATTCCAAAAAAACAACTAGCTACTCAACACAAGCCCTCACTCCAAAAAGCCCCAAACCAACAAAAAAGTTCAGTCCAATTTCAGTCACTGCTATATTGTCCATGAAGTTTTAATCAGGGCATAGTCCTTCCTTATTTATTTGTATAGATTTTTAATGTACCCTGATGAAAGACAGCTTTTCAGTCAGGTCACCAGGGCAGAGCAGCTTGTGGTGAGAACTTGACAAAAAGCATTCCTGCATCCAGAAAGATGACAGATCTACCATTGTGCTCCCAGATTATCTGTGTAATGCAAAGAGCAGCACCAACACCAACCCAGGGGCTCATACAAAACACTAACTATTGTGGGACAGGTGAGCTGCCAGGGCCAGGTTTTTTGACTTTGATTAAACAATCATTTGTGAGAATGGAAAAAGGAAAAATAGAGAGGAGGTTTATTTTGATGTCTTCACCTTAGGAATGGCCAGCAACCTTTGCAGCAAGAGAATTACGTGCAAGGGTAGAAAAGGGCCTGGTCAGTGATGCCTGAGACTGATTCTGACTACTCAAATGGCTTCAAAGATCATAGCCTTCAAGCTGCTGTTATCTTCATTCCCATTCTTCTCCCAAACTGTCACAGTTATGTTAAAAAACAGCTGATGTACAAGTTTCCAAATATGTACATTTTTTAATTTCATATAAAAAGTAACACAGACTCATTTTGGGGAAACTATCTATCCTGTCACAAAAATAAAAAAAAATTAAAAAATCATGTAACTTGCTCCCAGCAGTGTTTCTCTCCTCTGGCATACACAATACATGTGGAAAGCATGCAGATACATAAATCAAGGACTGCTCCAACTTGGCACAGGGGACTCCCAACACAAGCACATTCTCCCATAGCACTGAAAGCAAACAGGTGATGTTCCAGGGAGCTTGAACATGAAATACATCATCTGTATCATGTTTCATTCAAATAACTCCTTCACCAAAAAACCTCAAGCACATTGCTGGTAACCATGAACGAAATTTGCATTGTCTTTCTTTGAAGCATTAATAGCAACATGGCTGAAAATGCACCTAAAATTTCCACTTTATAAAAAAACACATATAAGATCTCTGACTCCTGGCCTATTCGAGAGCAAGTGCATTTGACATGGGAAATCCAAATAAATATATTCATGGACAACTGGTCAACATGCAGCTGTTAATCCAGCTTCAGTTCAGGTGTTACCTTCTCATTACAAATGAATTCAGAACAACTTCAGGTTCGGAGGATGCTAGAACTGCCCAGATATGAAAGCTACAGTACGTAATAAAAAATTTAGCACCCCACTTATGTTGTAGGGCCTGCACACCTACAGGATCCATATAATTTGCATCTGTTGCTGAAAGTGGTCTTTTCAGTTTAGGTATCTGGTTTAAGGATCAGTAGACAATTAACAATTGATAAGCAGCTCAAATAGCTCACTTGATATCTCTGTCTCTGAGCTCGCTCCCACACTGTCAGTGTCTCAGTTCACTCTCTAAGCTACTCTGAACAATAACTCCAAATCAAAACAGAGGCAGCTGCACTAACAATGTCAATAAGAAAACTGCTTCAGTGCTGCCTTAAAAAACACAATCAAATAAATCAGCATTTATTGGCTACACTTCCATTAACCTTGAAGCCTTAACACATTCTCTTACAAACAAGTTATTAGCAGTAGATGGTGTTCTGCAATGCTTGTGAATTGCTGCTTAACTGCATTTTAATAATTGAGAATGGAAAATTTTATCACTGTGTACTAGAACCTTGTCAGGATGAAATGCTGGGAAGCCACGATTTGCTTTAGTTTGGTGTTTTATTTTAGTATGATAAAGAATTCTGGCCCTTTAGTTTCTTCTAATTGAATTATTTAAACTATCTAATAGGCTTTTTAATTTTTTAAGGGCAAGGCACAAGGTAAGAAGCCACTTGTTAAAAAAAGGCCAAGTCAGTTGCCACATAAATTACATCAGGGACAAATCCAAAGGCAATGTGTGCATCCATCAGAGTCACAGCTCAGGAAACAGCAGACTGCAGTGTGCCAAGCAGCCTGGAGGCCATGGCATCTCATCATACACCTCTTCCCTCCTCCACAGGGGAATCAGTGTACCTCACTTACTAAAAGAAGACAGCTTTATGGAACCTCAGGATCACATTCCTAAAGAAGAGGTTTAGAACCAGCTCTCCCAAATGACAGTGGTAAAGGACACAAATTGCCCCTGATGTATAATTTTCATCTCTTGACCGACCATCATTTAAGAAAATTAAAATGCAAATAATATTGATATCAGTGATCAAAAAGAACAAGAAAATACAATTGAAAAATACAGCCTGCTCTAATAGTTAAAATTCCTCTAAACACAAACCCACTTCACATCTCCCATTTGTTTTTCCTTCTGCAAGCCACACACATTTTCCCTGTGAATCTTCCTATTTGACAAGGCAAGAGTCATCCCTTTCAGGAAATAAATTAGAAATAAGAAATGCTTAGATTAACCAGGCCTTACTGACCTTCCTTCATGAATAAACAATGAGCTTTTCCAGAACTGTGAGAGAAATGCATACCATAAAATGAATGTGTTTCTTTGTTGTCAGACAAAAAAAAAAATCCAACACAGAACGAAAGCACTTTGTTCTAGGCTACTTGCACTTAGCATGGGTTTTAAATCTTGAACTTCTGGAGAGAGGAATTAACCCTGCCACACAAAGTAGCCTCAACACCCATCACACACAAGTCTCAAAAATTACCCTGAAATCAACTACATGGAGCAAATTTGCCTTGCTGGAAGTCGGGACATGGGGTGGATTGAACCAAAAGAGGAATACACTTATTTATTTTTCTTCTCTTAGCTTTGGACTTTTTCAAGAAAGCTCTGAGCTTTTTGCCTTTTTTCCCCCCACTTGAATTCAAGTGGGAAGGTGATAAAACTAAAGGAACCAATTATATTCATGGCTTAGGACCCTGGATAAGAACAATGCAAAACACAGTAAAAAAGTAAAAATACAAAAGTGTTTAGGCTGCTTCTGTCATTAATAGCTTTTTTTGTGATATTTCCTAATGTAAATGAAGTTGCTTATTAATTCCTTTTTCTCCCTTAGAGTCTTCAGAAAAAAACGTTGAAACAAAGTTCTCACACAACTGCAAGCAAAATTTTTTCTGTGACTGTTTCTCTGTTTCAAAATAGAACTGTGGTAGAGAAAGGCATCACCTTCTCTGAAATAAAAAAACTGCTCATGAGAAGCTTTTTGTGAAGTAATGAAACAAGGAGTGCTCAGCTCTTCCTATATGAGGTCCCATGGCTACAAACTAGCTGTGATCCATGGAGCAACACTGACTTCTGGTGAGTATTTACTCCCAAAGGAAACAAGAATGCCCACCCCAAGGACACCTAGCAGGGTATGCAGAAACATACTCCAGGATTAGTCAATAGTAGTTTCCACAGCCTCACTCTCTACCTCCATGCTTGACATGGATTTTGAGGAGTCCTTTTTGGGGAGGAGTAGTTGGAGGGGTGGCAGGGGGAAGGAATGAAGAAGTATCATCCTGTTCTACCAGCACCTCCTGTTACTCAGATGTTCCCATCATCATCTAAGGAGCAGAAACCAAAATCCCAGCCTATACTTAGTGCTTGAATCACAAGCATCACGCAAATGATTAGACAGTAAGAGAACTGCATCAGGGAATATCAGGATGGACCAGCTTCTTGCCAAATTCATCTCCTATTTAATCCGCATCATTCAGAGCTTGACACATTTTTACTCCTAATAAAGCAGTACTGCTGACATGCCAAGCTCCATGAAACTCTTCTTTTATAATCACATGGTTGTGATAAATACAACAGGAGAAAAAAGACCAACTGATTTTGTATCAGTAATTTGAAATGTATTCATAAGCAGTGCTGTAAAAAATAGATTCTGCAAGTTCCAGGGAATAAGTACAACATTCTATACATAACAGTTCTTCAGCTAATAAGCTATTTTTGGACCATGCTGGTTAAAGTTACAATATAAATAATGGGGGGGAGAAGGATTGATTAGAAATCTGCTTGTCAAATCAGATTAGAATGACAGACAGCATGTGTGCCAGAAAAGCCGCACACCAGAAAGCCTACCTCAGTTACCCCCAAATAATACCAACTTCTATGGGGAAAAACATGCAGCTTCCCTTTCCCAGGTTTTCTTTTCCATTCACTAGACAAGTTTCTTCTTGGAATCCCAATTTCCTTTTTACTGAGCATGAGCCCTGAAGAATAATTCTTGGCTTCTGGCCACTAACCATTTTTGAGTGCACAGTTAAAAACAGCATTGGAAAATCATCACAAACTCTGGTTGCAGCTGAGAACTTTGAACTCCCCATTACACAGGAGCACCTACACCAGCAACAGGCTAAGACTCTGGCTAGGAATTCTGGGCTGATGCTGAGGACACCAGGCCGGGCTTCAGGATATGCTTATGGTATAATGGCATTGTTGCCAGAAGACACTAGCACAGTTTTAACTGTTGCTACGGCCTCTACACAATTCGTAAGAGACCATGAATTAGCTCGGATTGAACATGAGCCAAAAGAACACAAGTGGGCTTCCATTACAGCTCAAGTAACTTAACAATTCAAGCAATATATATTGCATAATTTTATCTATGGTTGTATTTCTAAATGTGTGATGCCCAGTGAATTTTCCTTACAGAAATAGAAGCTTTCCATCTTCATTCCCTTTTTGGTTTCCTTTTTAGAACCTACGTCCCATGTTCTATACTACGTATTGTTATCTATAATATTACATGTACACAGAGAAGTACTTGTGTATAGAACATTACCAACATTGTCCCTTTGGAATGACAGCCATTTTCTTATCTAAGAGGGAAAAGTAGTAAAAATGACAAGCTATTATTTTTAACTACGATGCTAACTCCCATTCCTCAGCAGCCTCCATTCCATCTGAGTTAGGCTGGAACAGACTGGATTTTAAAAATGTAGCTAATGCACATTTGCTGTGGAGTGCTAACAGTGCACCAAGCTCTTTGGGCCTCCTTTACTTGCTTCTTCCACTGCCAGAATGGAATGTACACAATACAGAACATCACTTTTGATCTGCATGTGTTTAACAGCAAGAAAACCTGAGAAGATGCCACTTTTTTTCAGTTTCACAGCCATATAACTTTTAGTTGGACAACCCCATAAGGATTGAGAATTATGGAAACAAAATTTGCATGGGCGTGCATGGCAATATTAGCTTTGCAATGAACACATTTTTAGGAAATAAGAACTGTATCTGCTATTACTGTAATGGTAACATCAATAAGATGCAAGCCTATGAAACATGCTGCAGAAAAAATAAATCAAACAGGTGGTAAAAATAATGTAAATTATTATTTTTAACGTTTACATTAACAACTACTTTGTATACTAACAACTTGACCATACTGCCTCAAGCCTTCAAGTCTTCTAAATGTGAACTAAGTATGCTTATTCCTCAAATAGTGTCTTTTGCTGAAAACTGAAATGAAGACAGACATCATACCTTTGCTTCTCTAAAACTACTTAGTTATTTAGTAAAACTAATGGGTTATTGCTCTCATCTGCAGTTCAGACAGAACCCAGATACCACTTTGCTAAGATACAAAAGCACAGTAGAGAAGAAATGCTTCAATTTTAGGGTTCAAATTCTACTTGATAGTGTAATACTGGCTATTTAATCACAGGGAAAACAACTTCTATTTAATTGTTACCTTGCAACATTGTAACTCCTTAATACCACGTAATTGCAGAAATAATTAAATGCAATTATGTTAGTGCTTGTTACAGATAGATATAAATTACGTATTAATCACAATCTTGACCTATCCCAATCCTACCTCACACTGGACACCATGACAAAGTTTGTCATCAAAATAGAGAAAATCCAATCACAGAAAGGCAGCCCAGAGGCTGGATAGAATAATTTGAGGTTCTTGGAATCACAGAACAGTTTGGGTTGGAAGGGACCTTTAAGGATCATCTCATTCCAACCCCCTGTTGTGTGCAGGGACATCTTTCACTAGATCAGGCTGCCCCAAGCCCCATCCAACGTGGCCTTGAACAAACACTTTCAGGGATGGGGCATTGACAGCTTCTCTAGGCAACCTATCCCATCACCTTCGTAATAAAAATGTTCTTCCTCATATCCCACCTGAAACTACCCTCTTATCAGTTTAACACCATTGTTCCTCCTCCCCATTCCCATAGCCAGCCTCTCTCTGCACTGGAACCATTGATACACACTCCTCAAGGAAGGAGGAAGAATTCCATTTTCTGTCTGAAAACTAGTAAGTTTCCCAGATACTATTAATACAGATGAGCTTGCACACACATCATAGTTCCTTGGAAGGAAAAGCCCAATGACACCAAATGGTGCTGAGACCTTGAGGAGTGACCTCGAGGCTGCTGCAATGCTGTGAGCAATTGTGTACTCAGGCTGTTCAAATCAGGCTCTTCTTGCTGTGACAGCAGTTCCCAGTGCATGCCTGACTGAGCTTTCAGAAAGGATGTATTTGTTGTTTCAGTGTGGGCCCTTCGGAAACAACCAAAATGCATCAGAATCCAAAATGCATCATTTTTTTCACTATCCTGCACATTACTACTTGGAACCAGAGTGCAGCTGTATCTATAATTTCCTAGTAACTTGATCTACACTAGTTTTATAATAACTCTGCCATAGCAAGAAAAATTTCTGGACCTTAAATTAAGGATCACAGCTCAGAAGTTGACCAACTCACAACAGAGGGAAAATAAGGCATCTTTTAGTATTTCTATCTGGGATAAGAGAGCAATTTATCACATGTGATATTTAATATATTACACATAAAGCTCTTCTCTTTTTATTTCCCCAAACCAACCAGTAATAAAACCCAGTACACCACACAGTACATGCTGTAATGCAATCACCTAGCTCTGTGATGTTCACCAGGCTACTCTTTCAAACAAGAGCTAACACCTGCCTCCCCTTTTACCAACACAAGCAAGATTTGTAAATGAACTGTGACCTCTGTCACTATGAACCGAATTCTGGTTGGAGACTGAGGTTCCCCAAAACTGAATGTGCTGGACAGATGTGACTGTAGAAATAAAGAATATAACACTTCTGTACAATTATTTTGCCAGTCAGAAATCTGTTTTGGATGAATACAGAGATATAATAAGCTGACCAATAAAATTACAAGTCTAGTATCAGATTAGAGACTCAGAGCTGTCATATAGAAAACCAGGAGTTGTACTTTGGCTTTTAACTGACAGATTAATCTCTGCTAACAACTGCAAAGTATACAATAAGTTACTCATTAAAATGAGGTCTTGCATCTCAGGTGTAATAACATCTCTACTCAATTTCTAAGTGCTAATATAACTGGGGATGCAAACATCCCAAACTCGGCAAGTAGCAGGAAAAAAAAAACAAACAGAAAGCTAACAAAGTAGAAACAGTTTAGTTTTGTCACAATGAGTCAAACCTTTAGGTTTACCTCTAGGATAACCCTCAGGGGTTATCTTCCCCCTTTTCTTACCCTTACACATCACCTCCCAAAAACACCCCTCCAATTCCCCAAACCCCAACGGAAAAGTTTACAATTAAATCTATGCAGTTCATCAGATAAAATGCCTTGCCATAGCTGTACAGCTCACCTGCCAGAAGCACTGCATCACTAAAACCCATCACTTTGTGCCCTGTGGTTATAATCTTGATTTTTTTTTTCCACCATGATCATAACATTTGGCTACAATTAAGCTAAATATATGTCTTCCCTTGTGGAAGGAAGCTACAGGAAGAAAATTCCCTTTTTAGGAAGGGGCTGTGTTTGAGCTGCCAGTAGCAGGGGTGCATTAGCAGTGCCCCCAAACATCTCTAGAGCCTCCTGGCCATTTCTCCCCATATGTGGAACTCCCAGAGCAGCTCAGATGCAGGCCCTCGCACACAGCTTGCCCGGGGCTAGCAGCGTGCCCTCAGCTGGTGCCAGCAGCTCAGGTGGATGCAGGAACTCCCCAGGCTGCAGACTCTGTGCCCTGGAGCCCTGGGTAACACTTGCTGCTCCATACAGACAGCAGAGTATATTCCAAGTCCCACTTGCTCACACATAAGAAATGAAGCTGGCTTTTTTCTTCCCGCAGCCTCAGCTTCTGCACTGTTGTACCTCTGGAATGAGCCTCGCCTTGTCTCTGATTGCAAGTGCAAGACAGCACTCAGATAGCGACAGGGAAAGCCAAGCTTCGTGCCACAATATTCTGACACTTAGCAGTTTTAACAGTAGCTTGTGGTCCCAGGAGGGGTCACCACCGTTTTAAAAACAGACTCTACTAACAGGAGACAAACCCAAATCTGATAGCCCTCTATGGACAGGGAAAGGTAGAAGTTGATTGTCATCTCTGCGTAAGTACTTCTCCAGTTCTGCATCTCTCTTTCCCACAAAACGATGCCTAAAAGTGGTACTTTCTGACAGCCTGGGGTCCTCAGTGAGCCATTAGCACCTCCTTGGCCACTGTGGGACTTGTGTAGAAGGCACACATTCATACTTCCCAACAGCAACAGCAGACGAGAAAATTACTTCTATTGCATCAACAGTACTTCTTGTTTGCAGGGGAAGAAGATGCAAAGTGGAGGTACATTATTCAAAAGAATCCCATGTTTATGTGGAGCTCCTTCTACCAGATGTGACTGCCCTGCTCATCAGAGCACCACTTCTTTAAATCTTTTCAGGACCACATCAAAGAACAAGTTAAGATTATTGGTAGTTACAGGTCCAACAGCAAAACAGTTCGAGCCAAGAGAACACAAAACTTTTCTGCTTAGCTGTATTGCAATCCTAGACAAACTGTGTTTCATTAATTTACTGCATAGCAAAGCAGGAGCACAGGAAAGCTCCATGCCACTAACTTGGGGGAATACCAAAAATTTCAACAATGTGTGTGGATCTAACATCACTTTTTTATCACCAATATCTACATTCCCATCTTTAAAGCAGATATCGAGATTTCAGCGCTATTTCAGATAACTCCCAGAACTAGACCTGCAAAGAAAAATCTGTGCAGCAAAAAGCTGTCCTTGGACAGTCAAATTGTCAGAGCAGGTGAGAGTTTACCATCTTTTTATTCTAAGCCATATTTTACTAATTTTTAAATAAGAATTTTTAACCATTTGGACAACTCCTCACCACATCTAGATATAGCCCCAGGTTGGTATTTTTACTTCCAACTTACTATCCCCCAAGTCTGTTACTCTTTTAGGAGGCATATGGCCATGTTACCAAACTTCTCCCTGAATATCTGTAATACTTTAATTACAACAAGACCTGATCATAAAGGCCTCATATAAGAAATCAACTTTTGGGGGGAGAAATAGATGTTTCCTATTTTGTTTTAAACTCACCTGATAAATATTTTGAAATATAACAGTTATTCTGTTACACAAGTGATTTTACTGATGTTCCTTTAGTAGATCCAGAGTATTTGAGACTACAGTACTGAAATCTGTTTCCACAGAGGGAGAGAAAACCTTAATATCAACCTTCTTAGATGCTTCTCCCTGCCACAAAATTAACAACAATAGGTAATGCAAGGCCAGAGACACAGAGCTGTGAACATCACATGGCACAGGCCTAAAGAAAGCCAAATCCTCAAGGTGATTTAACACCTTTCCCTCTGATGATTTGCAGCACTTCATCTGTGCCTAGACCAATTGTCCTTGTGATCTTGTGTGCAGTGAACACCAGTAAACTAAAACCAGGCAGGCAGCTACCAAGTGTCCTGAAAGAAGGGGAATTCATTGTAATAAGGAAAAGAGATAAAAAAGGACTCAGAACATTATGATCCCAGTTTTGCTGTCACAAACACGATTTCCCCACAGTGTAGTTGACGAGTCACCTCCACCAAAGCAGCCAGTGGTTTAAGTTGCTTGACCCTCACAACCATAATTTACTTCAGTTCGCACTGGAATTCTCCTGGCAAGCTCAGAAACAAGGAGAAACTAAGAATTTCAAGTACTTAATCTCTGTTTTAATTGCTCGTCTTCCCACTAAGTGTGCCTTTCCAACTGAACAAATTTTGAGGAAGCTGCTAAATATCTCACCTGTATTTACATTCATTTGGAAATCTTCTGGCCTGCCACTTCACAGCTGTTCCATGGAAAAATTTTATTAGATCAGCTGAATGACTTCTCATTAATCATTTCCTAAGGTCAAGAAACCAGAAAAGAAACCCCCTTTTTTCCATATCCATATCTGGATGACATAGTGCTATATAGGGATTAAATCACCATCAGTTTGGGATCTGTGCAAGGACACGAAGCACTTCCTGTCAACAGCATGCAAATTCAGTTCTTGAACTTCCCAAATTTGTAACATGTAAGAGAAATCTACTACATGAGAAGCAACACGAGGATGAAATCATGAAGCCAGGCAACTAAGGTAGCACTACCACAATACTCCTCAGACAATAACTGCCCTAAGAGAAACTAAACAATAGTCTTCATTATCTATGAACAATAATATGTATTATTTCCTATTATTTTGCATTATTAATACATATTATTTCCTATGTTCACAAACATACTCAAGGCTGTAGTCTCTATGTAGTAACCTGTCCCTTGCCAGGCACAAACACCACAGATTGCTCTGTAGAGCCATAGCTAAGGTAAATTCAAGGGTTCTCAGAGTCCTGCTTAGGAGGACCAGCACTGTGAAAATGGCTTTTAATGGCTCATACAACTGGTTAATGAGTGACATTAAAACACATCTGTTATTTGGAAAACCTTGAGCAGTGCTATTTCCTGGTATCTAGTAAGGAGTGCAGTGTTTAACAACATAGTGAAGTCAGAGACAAGACAGATACAACAAAAGCCTTTCAAACTAATCTAAAAAATCCCAGCAAGTAGAAAAATCTAAAATGGGTGGTATCTCAGATTTTGATTGCATATTGGATTATTAAATTCTTACAATTATTCTTCATAGGCTAAGGACTGCATACAATTTATATCAGCAAGAACAAGTCAGAATCCTCACAAGTTAATCAAAAAGCTTGCAGACCTCCAGACAGAAATTACTTGGATTCCCCTGACATCAGTTCTCTTCACCCAAAATAATTTCATTTTTTGTCTGATAAGCATCATTAGAAGTGATTTTCAATAAATATACAAAGTAACTGGCTGACATTCAAAGCAGTGAGGTAACTTAACCAGACATTCCTAGTCCTAGTACTATGGGTGGTGGCTAGGTCACACTTTACTACACTAATGTGTCTATTCAGTAGAGTTGTGGCAGGGAGTCAGAGCTTACACCTCCAAAGCATAACTCATTTGGTCCTGTGATGTCCCAGTTCGTGAATCATTAACGTCATCACAGGCTGAGGTTGGAAGGGAACTCCTGAAGTTATGCTCTGGTGCCCTTGGAGGGTACTTGGTGCTGTCCCAGGCTTGCTCTCAGATTTGGCTGTGACTTAGTGGAATCCACACCTCTCTGACCAGGCTCTGCTGGTGCTCAATCACCCTCACTGCAAAAAAATGTTTCCTGATGTTCAGAAGACAACTCCCCTGTTTCATTTTTTGTCTAGTGGGTCTGGTTCTGGCACCAGGCACCAAAGGCAGCCAAGTTCTGTGACCTCTGTACCCTCCCTACAGCTATTTGTCCATTGATGAGATGCCTCTGAGCCTTCTCTTCTGAGCTCAAGAACCACAGTGCTCCCAGTCATTCCCTGCAGACAGGATAGTGCTTGTCCTTGAACACCTTCCTGGTCCTTGGCTGCACACTCTGCACTATGTCCACGTCTCTCCTGTGCTGAGGAGCCCGTAGTATCCAACAGTGGATATGGATACTGTGTGTATGGGTATGAGTGCTTAACACCTTGGAAAAAGCTGCTACAAGGTCAGGAACTGCTCTGTACAGGAAGTGTGAAAACCTAAGTCAACATTGCTTAAAGCATGCCAGCACACAGGTTTCCCAATACCAAAGATTACCATTGTCTGACTTAGCTTAAACATCTTTGACCACATTCCTGACCCAGATTTTAAATAAAAAATCTGTCCTTAACATTATAGTTCAACAGACAAAGTCCAAGACAACATTTAAGCATCAAGCTGCTTTCCAATAAAATAACTTCGAAAGCACCCCGGATTCTTAGTTTTGGCCACCGTACATTTTAAACAAATAAATGCCGCCTAGCACTGAAAATATGATGTTATTACATACCTAGAATAAGCTCCTAAGGTTGAAAGCAGACCTCCAAAAGGTTTATTCCATAAAGTTTACATAGATCCCCTTTAATTGTCTGGGGATCTCTTCCACTCACACACCAAGAAGAATCACTATGCAATACACAGATGATGATACAATCTCTACTTTTGGCATTTGTCTCCTCATTAACTTTTCTGAATGACACCACAAAGTTAATAGCACTCCTTCCCAATCCTACTAAGGAGAACATCTGAAATTAGTCATTATCTTTTATGCCTCAACAATGGCTGGAAAAAGTTTAGGGAAGAAATAAGTGGGTTTTTGTTAATTTCCAAGGCAGTCAATTGAGACAGTAAAAGATCAAATAATCGGAATGAGTCACAAAAATCTGGCAAAGAAAGAAACTAGAACTTTATCTCCTGAGTTCTGACCTGGAGCCTTTTGAACTTTAGCTACAAGCTTGTTGATTTTACCATTTGTATACCAAAGGCAACATACACAAAAGTACGTGGAGTCAGCAATTTGGATTCTGCATGATAATGTAACTTCTACCAGAAATATATTCATGCTTTCCTAAGCTATGCTTGTACTGCAGCAACACTTGGGGAGGGAGGGTAGGTATGGATTATGCTTTTTTCCCCTCAATCATGCGAAGAATAAGTAGTAAATGTCAGGCTTCTGCTCCAAGTCCTTACAAGGCTTTGGCACAGAGACAAATGGCTTCCAGAGCGTCCCTGTAAATCCAGTGGTCCAGACACAGGCTAACACTAATGACCCTTAACCTGATGATACTTGAGCTGGGATATGAATCTAGCAGAGATGCCTATCAGTGCACTGACATCCCCACACCTGTCTGGGGCAGGATCCTGCCCAGCCACTGTGGTCAGGATGGCATTCACTGCCAAGGCAAATGCCAGGCTATGACACAATCCAGTAGTTTTGCCTAAGAGGAAGCACATCAAGCATGAAGGTGAAGAGAACTGTGTTTAGCACGCTTTTGCTCCCATTCCATAAATAAAGGAAACTGAAATATTTGTCCATAACTTCCTTGTGATTCACAGTGAGTTTCCCTGGCAGACTAGGTGACAGCTATTGAAAATCCAGAGAAATGTCTGCGTACCCAGTGCCTGATGTCCTTGAACATTTATTGTACAGGCAATCTGAATGCTCAGCATGGTTCACAGGAACTTGTTACTGTAGTATTCCTTACCCAGTATCACATATCAACCCTTTCCTTCCCCTGCAGAGTCTGAGAGATGTTTAAAACAATGGATTATAGCAGGAAGTTTGCCTCTGTGCCAAACCACTTAAGCTCACATTAAGCTCACTGAAGTCCTTGCAGTATCTCACAAAAAAGTCACTAACAATTTTAGGACTCTGTTTAAATTCTCACCCTAATTTCACTCACCACAATGTTTCAGAATGAAGCGGAGAGAAGGATTGAACACTTGGGTCCAGATTATCTTTTAAAATATATACATATACTGATTCTTACACATCTAATGCATTTATAATTTATAACTGACAGAAATCAAAGAAGTTAAAACAGAATCAATAGCAAGATGGGTTGAGCTGGAAGAAGAATAAAAAATAAACAGACCAAGTAAAAAGCAAGTGCACAGAGATACCTTAGCTTATAATAAAGGGTATCTTTATTATCAGAGTATAATAAAAAGAGGAATTGCATAGGAATGGAGAAACCCTACGGATAATGCTTCACATATTTCGCAGCATTCCCCTTAAGAAGAACAAGAACAGATGCAGATATTTCTCTCATTTACATCAAGATATTATCAATGACTCTGACTGAAGAGGTTCTGGGAAAGAAGAGGGAATAACAAAACTTGCAAAGTTTCTGTATTCATAAAACCACATGAGAGCATCTCCTACTAAAGACAATGACCATGAACCTACAACTTACCTGGAGAATTAAATGCTGGAAACTCTTGCACTAACAAATCCATTTTAGAGTTCTGTGCCTGAAATTACAGTGAAGAGCAAAGTGCATTCCCCAAAAACCAAACCAGCTTATCCTGCTCCAAATCCTTTGTGAACCTAATAAAATTTCCAGGTTAACTTCTGTGTTCTCCTTAATTGCCATGCACTTGTAAGGCAGTGCCTCAGACAGCTAATAGGCACTTTGGAGTGAGATATGCAGATACAGGTCCCAAAAGCTGTGCCAATCAAAGACTTTCAAAACGAATTGAGACAGTAATTCTATTGCTGTGGTGATTTAAGAGAGGTCAGGCTCATAGGAACAGGAAGTCTCGTTGGGCAAACCCTTGGGCACGCAGTTACAGAAGACTCAGTAAAAGGTCACCTTTGTGAACTCACATAGGCTGAAAAATGCCAGAATAAGACAACTGCGGCTGCAAAAATTTCCTGCCTAATGTTAAACTCAATAATGGGGCCACATGTGAGTTCTGCCCTGTGTGTAAAAAGGAGGATTCATGTCCCATCAGCATCACAATAAAACTTCAGACTCCCATATGTAGATATTGCAGAAGCTGGAAATGAAACCCTTTGCATACAATGACACACATACAAGATATCATCTAATGAGGCTTTTGGGTTCAGAAGCTGAAACTGCTTCAGGAGCCTACAACACAGAAAATGTTACCTTACTTACCAATTAACTTCTCATGGCACAAACGCTGCTTTCTTGCTCTGCACACAAGTGTTGTCAGGGCATTACACGGCAGACAGCTCCAAGGTATTTCCGGAGGTTCACCCAGGTTATAAAACCCACCGAGGTCTCTGTTCTTTTTTTAATAGAAATGTATAGATATATTGCACAACTATGCTTTGAAATATCAATGCATGCACTTTTTATGTCTGTCTGAACACAACCATCACTAAAATCACATTTGAGAAGCCCATTGCCAATAAACCCACTCTTTTGAAAGGTATCAGCTCACGTAGTCAGGTCAGTGGACAGTCAACACTTCTGTTAACCCACCTGCTTTGTCGTGGAATAGGACTCAGGGGAATGTGTCTCATCTTCCCTTCCAAAAGAAGATTAGCAGCATTATGGAAAGTTATGAAAATGATTTGACAGCCATTACACAGAACAGTCCAAGAAAGATCAAGAAAAAAAACCAAAACACTAATACAACTATGATTGGGAAATACCCTTATTCTTCAACTACAACACCAAGGCACAGGTGTCAGTGAGGAACTGCAAATTCCACCAAACAGATGAAATTCAACTCAGATTAATAAGAAATTTTAAAAATATTAAGTGATTGACTTGCAAAGAGACACAACCAAAAGACTGCAGCAGTGATTACTTCACCTTCCTGGCATAAAAGGCCTTAAATAAATTACTTGCTTTTATTTAGTCTTTAACCTAGCCAGAACCAACAAGTATATCAAGTGTTAGCTAGAACAAATAATTCCACCTTACAAAGCAAGGTTTTTTTCTGGTATTTTTGGTGTGATTTTTTTTGTTTGTTTGGGTTTCTGGTTTGTTTTGGGGGTTTTTTGGTGCTCTTTTTTCTTTTGTTGTTTTTGTTTGTTTTGGGTTTTTTTGGCAGGGGTTTGTTTGGGTATTTTTTTGTTTGATTGGTGGTATGTTTTTCTGATGTGGGTTTTTCGGTTTGGTTGATCAGGGCTTTTTTCGATGGTGTTTGGGTTTATTGGCTTGTGAGCTGTTTGATTTTTTTGTTTCTGTTTGTAATGTTTGGGTTTGGTTTTGTGGTTTTTTTTTTGTATGGAGTTTTTGTGTGTGTGTGGTACACCAAGAGCAGAATACCAGTACAACAGCAGTAGAGGTCCTTGGTTTGCAGGGCTAACCTGCACTGCTCCAGGCTCCAAGAGTGTTCTCAAACTTGACCAGGTAAATATAACCTGTCTACCACAGGAAGTTCCAAGCATGAGCTGTAGCTACCCGTCTCATACAGTTGGTATCTGAAACAATTCCTTTTCTCACACATAATTTGATATTGCATCACTACATGACCCATTCCTTAATGCAAATTGAATCCCATCATATCTCCCAATTTTTAGCATTCATTTCTTTCCAGTTGTGTCACTAATTACAAAACTCTTCACCTACTAAGGCACTGCAATTTTGGAATAAGAGCTGGTAACTTTTATTTTGGCAAGGTTCACATACTTCAATTTCACTTACCTCAGCAATGTTCTAGGTGTGAAGCATTTCCACAATTTCCCACTGTCCTCCCTGTTTCAGTCTGTAGATTTTCTCCTTCTGTGTTTTCTTCCTTCTTCTCCTTCTGTGTTTCCTTCCTACTGTTACAATAGGGAATAAAACAGGATGTAATTTATATTACTAATGCCATGCATTAAGTGGTGGTACTCTATGCAATGCTGACACACAGAAAAATACATGACTTTCACCTTCATTATCAGTCTATAGTCATTCCCTCTATAGTCAATACAGTTGGTCCCTCTTCTTATTAAGTGTATCTTTGAAGCTAAGCTGTCTGTTTAAAAACCATCTCTGCTCTGTTGTAACCAAGAGCTTCATAGGGAAGTGTAACACTGACAAGCAGCTTTTTTCCTTTCATTTCTGACTGTTGACTTTACCACAAACCTCGTATCAGTTGGTTGAAAATTGAATGAGGTTAAGCTGAAAATATTTCTAGAATCAAAATATTAAAGGCATTATTTTCATCTTGCTAACTATGTGTCATTTTCATGGGCCAAAAACCACAGGATTTCAAACCCCTTTTTATTTAAAGATGCTCAAACTCAGATTTTGCCCTCCAAACGCTTAAACAAGTGGGTTGTACCATACTACAGGACAAGTCTTTTATGATGGATCTCTCAAGATGCTGTCCCTATACATTTGCACATCTACTGGGCATCAGTAAATACTTTTCCCTTGATATTTTTAAGGAAATTGAAAGATGCCTCGGGTCTCTATAATATGGTGACAATAAAAAGGGCAGGTAGTGTTAATCTGGGAGGGAGAGAGAAATTTTCCAGGAGAGATTTTCCCATTATCAGTCACACAAAGTGTTTGATCCAGGCAAGACAGCGAAGTGTGACACCATCTGCCCATCACTGTGGCTGTCAATGGTAATGAAATTTAGCTCTTCATGAATGTTCCTTCTGTTTTGCTACTAGACCACTAATAAGTAGTCAGAGTGAAATACTGCTCATTTTACAGTGCTGCACATATCTGTGTTCAGTTCAGTGACAAGAACAAATAAATTATTGGCACAATGATGTCCATCCTGTTAAACCCAGGCTGTCATATGGACACAATAAAGCAACTACTGCCAGCCCTGTCTCCAACACACGCCGTCATTTCACAAATTCTTTGATGGCTTGTCCTGACTTCTCAATGGACTCTTCACATATGAGCACTTTTGTATTCAGCTGCTTTTAATTCACTGACTTCACATTCATATTCTCCACGATGTATCATTCCTACAGTTCCTTACTTTCCGGCTCCTGGTCACTTCCATCCCCGGATCCCATGGTGCTTGATTACTTCTGCAATAGGTGGCAGAAGCTGTCTCTGTCTCTCTGCAGCTGCCATCCTTGTACTTGTTACACATCCTGCTTAACTCTGCACTCATTGTTCCTTCTTGCTGCAGAGAGGGCAATATCCTTACATCTTACTGCTTGGGTGTATCCAAAACATGCATAAACCACTTGGGGAAAAGCCCCGAGCAGTTGGCAGAACCGCAGCGCTCTTCCACCTACCCCTCCTGCAGACTCATCCCTGCTTCTGGAGCAGACCATGGGGCAGCACCACCTGTTTCTCTAATACACCAGTCATCTTTTATACTTGCCATTGATCACTTCTTGGAGACCAATCCATTTGACTTAAGCTTCTACCAAAAATTTTTTTTAAAAGGCACCACAGAGGTGGGATGCAGCCAAGTTTTTCCAAATGTGAACTAGGCTGGAAAGGAACCTGGTGAAATGCTCTTGAACCTTATTTTTAGCAAAGACAAAACAAGAGCTAGATTTACCCCGGAAAGAAGCAACCGAACCTATTCCTCAATTTCTTGATGAGCTTGTACCACTAGATGGTGCTTTCAAGAGAACCAAACAATTCAAGTCAAAGCACCAGAAAAGACCAGAATGGAGAGAGAAAAAAGGCACAATAAACCAAACTAAAATTGTGCCTTTACGTTATTAAACCTATATTGTAGGCCATATTGTGGTTCCCTGGCAGAGAAAGGGAGCCTTAACACTGTCATCACTACAGGGACATGACGAACAATGACGTGGTAATAAATGTTCCGAGCTCTCAATTGCTTCCAGCAAAGGATACCAGGGCATGGAGAGAAGAAAATAGACTCGAGCACCCTCTGGGCAAGCAGATGTCATTTTCAGAAAAGAGATGAATTACACTCAAAGTGACCTGAAGCCATCTCACTTACCACCTGTCACAGTCCCTCCAAGCACAATACTGGATCACTGGGCTCAGTGGTCTGGGGGGAAAAAAAAAAAAAGGGAAAAAGGTGGTGTTTGTCCTTATGAAAAGCCATGAATTGAGGATTTTTCTGGTTATTTCCACCACTTAGGAGCTCGTTAAACAAACCATAAGAAAAGCTTGGCAACTGCCTTGTTAATCATGTTTTAAAACACGTGTAACATTGCTGTACAGATGAACAGCTCAGCCAGCTGGAAGCGTCAAGATATGTTGTTTTGCCTCATGCTCCAATCAGGTAATGAATAGAACATGGCACAGAACAAATATATACATTTTAATTTCAGTCTTTGCACTGTTTTATTGTTTGTTTAAGCCAGCCCAACTGAGACTCCTTGCACTATACGCCTCTGGTTGCGTTCCATTGGAAACAAAGGCATATTTGAGGGAAGTACCTCTCACAAAGAGGTATTGATGAACCAGAAACCAGAGTCTGGACAAATGACCATTTTTCTATAAACACAGCTTTATTGTTTCAGCTGTTCTTCTCCAAGGGAATAAATATTTCATTATTCAAAGCAATGGCTGAAAAAGCAGAACAACTCGTCCCCCTTCAGCCAATAATCTTCCCCTCTCCACTCTAGAAAAACCCAACTTCCTGGTATCCGTGATGCCTCTATTGCAATATTTGCATTCATTTTTTCACTCTTAACTTGTCCACAAATATATTGCTGCGGAGTTAAAAAGAGAGAGCCTGAGCCAATTAAGTACAGTAATTTCTGCAATCCCTTGCCCACCACACATGAATTCCAACTTGCTCTTTGCATCCACACCACCTATATTTAACTTTTTGTTTCATTACTACCAATGCCTTCATTTTCACTAATCCTATCTTTTTTTTTTGCTTTACTCCACCCCTCAAGCTGCGTCCTCTGCAAGGAGTTCCCTCCCCAGCCCGTTCTCACCCATTTCACAGATACAAAACCAAAGGGAGGAACCACTTCCGTCTTCCCTCCAGCCCTAGCAGATTTATTTCAACATCTAATCTGAGTCAGGAACACTTTCTTTCTGGGAATCCTTCTCTGATCCACACAAACCCCACAGCACCAGGGGTCCAAAACAAGATTTCAGTAGGTGTGGAGGGATATTTCCATACTCTTACCCAAAATCCACACTGGCAAGATGGAAGGAATGCAGGTGAATAGATTCTCTAGCGTCTTGTGTCTCGAGAGAGGTGAGGGGAGAATTTATTTTTGCCTTCAGCTGTCCAGTGGGATTGGTAAAGAAGCAGCAAGGCTTTTTGGGAAGTGCTCAGTGATAGTGAAAAAGGCAAGGGACACAAAAGCCAAGACCAGAAGAGCTGCCTAGATACTTGAAAAAAACATCGTCAAATACTGAAAAAGGTTGCCCAGATAGGCTGTGAAACCCTGATACCCACATGTTCCAGACCAAAGTGGCCAGGCCCCAAGCACCCAAAACTAAAATGATCAATTCTGGTCAGGGGTGGGGTTAAACCTCCAGCCATAGCTTCCAACCTGGATTATTTTAAGATTCCTATGCTCTGGATCTGGAGTAACTGTAGCCAGTAACAACCACCAAAACTGTGTTCCAAAAGTTCTACAAGGGCAAAATGAAGCAGCAGACCCATCTTCTACAGAAGGAAGATGGATTAAGTCTCCCAAATATTCAAATATACATATGACAGTTCTGTAATGGATTTTAGTACACTTCTCCATTCACAGCACACAAAACCAAAAATCCCAATAAGCAGTTACTAAGTCTCAGTTAATAATCATAGGCAGGAAAATATCCAACCCCCCCAACCACAACAACTTACACCACAAAAAAAGGAAAAAAATTACATGAACTGCAAACTGATCAAGCTTTACCACACCTTATCAATAAAAGAATCAACATTCCAAAATGGCTGGTAATAAAGAGTGTAGAAAGAGAGGTTAAGCATGAAACGGCAGATATTTTCTTCCCTAAACATGCACTTGGACCAGCTGCAGTTCCATCATTACAGCTAGAATAATAGGATAACAGGAGAAATGCAAGTGTAACACTTCACTGCTCCAAACATTTTCGTGCTCTTGCCTATGTTTAACACACTCTTGATATGAAATAAGATCCCTTAGCAAAATACTCAGTGTATTATTCAATGTTCCCAAGAGGGCTTTAATATGAATGTACTCAGCAAGAGACAATCTCCTGAATTAAATCACCGAGGGCTGAGTAAAGGATGAGGTCCTGCAGAGGAAGATCATTGATAGGAGGAGACAAACACAGGAAACACATCATTATGTGATGGCATCAACCCTGGGCTGCAGAAGGATGGACAAGCTCTGGACTGAGAAACAGCTCCTGCTCTCCCCCACATCACAACAATACATCTGTCTGCAATTATGTCATTCCCATTCAATTTTGGTGTACCTGGTGCATCATAAGCACAGATGGAGTTACATGGGTATCCACAGGTACACGCTAGTTAGCTCCATTTCCACACAACTATTTGAGAATATATTAAAAAAACAACCCAAAGAAAATAAACACAGGATTAACACAAGGCAAATTCCCCCTCCAAGAGAAGAAGAAAATATTCCTTAGAAAATAAAAACATACAAAACGCTTGTTGGAAAAGGAGAGAACAGATTTTCAATAATACGAAATACTAGTTGCTTTTTTCTGCAATTGTTTAAAACTGACTTCCTAGAGTTAGTATAAATCATGCTGCTGATATTCTGTACAAACTCACTACTTGCTTAAAGATTTTTCCCTTGTTCTATTTAATACTGTTACTTGAATGCAGCTTTTAACATTACATTATTCAGAATTACATCAAAATTGTTAAACGCACAAAAGTTCCAAAGTTAGTACAGAAACTCATGAAGAACTTGGACAGATACACATAAAATGGCTCATTTGTGACCTTTGACTTGTAAGAAACAAGTATGTCATCAGGGTTATGACATGACACACCAATAGATTTCTAATATCTACACATATAATTTAAAATTTCTTTTTAGCTTGTTGGAGCTCTAATTTGTTAAGGCTATTCTTTTCCCTAGTTTTGGGAGGAATGGAAATGGGTTCCTGACATTCTTAGAAGCATCTTTCCTATCCTTCTCTTGGTATTTAGTTCATCTTCTAAATAAAAGGGGAGAAGAAAGGCTGCAATGAAAACTAAATTAACGAGAGCAGTTTGGGGAGAAAATGACTTTCAATTTGTTCTCTCTTCCAAAGCTGATTGCCTGCCCTAAATGATTCATTCTACGCTTCAGGTCTCCAAGCTTTCTGGTTGCCTTAAGCACAAGGACAGCATGAAAAAATTGAAACCAACAACAACAAAAAGCTTGACAACGTAGGAAATGGCACTGGACACACCCTTTAAAAACACATAAACCGGTAAGAAGTGGTAAAGCCACCAAAGGGACAATGTAAAATGACCCAGTAGGTACCCTAAAAGGTGCAGCTATGAAAACGAGACACAAGTTCAGCTGCAAAAGGCTGCGGTGTCTTAGACTTTGATGGTGGAATTGCACAGTATGGACACATTCCTTAGATCTGAGCAGAAGTGACACCTCAGTAAAAAAGGCTTCTGCAGCATTTAGAAAACAGCTTGGCAGAATGCTTTTATTACTAGGGCTACTTAAAAGCACAGAAGAGGGAAAATAAAGACAGGCATGCATAAAGATAAAAGTCTATTGCTGTAAAGATTGAATAGAAAAACAGAACAAGTTCCTGGGGAGCCTGCTTCTCCATCTGAAGCATAAAGAGGTCCTCTGGTATTGGAAGCAGTGACATCCTCAGAACCTATCATAACGCTTGCAAAATGAAACACAGACACACAAGCGAGGAGCTTGTTTGGAAGATGTGGCATGAGCATGTGGTGGTGGCTGCCCACACACTGTGAACCAACTTCTTGGTATGTGGTAGGTACATAGAGTGACTTTGGCATGCTTCCCCATCACCCCCAAGAGCAGAGTTACAACAAGATGAACCAGCACTGCCGGTGAGGGCCCACAGCTGTGCGATAAGTTCAGTAGTAGAAGTTCCTGACTTCCCAAAACACTGCAGAGCTGAGATATGCTTGTGGCAACTGGAATGCCCTATTCTCTCCCCTCTCTGGGCCCACATCAGTGGCCATAATTGATTCCCATAGCAGACTGGATTCACCAGACTTGGGTTATTTTGCTTCTTACTCATTGACAGAAGTCACTGTCCCCGACACCTCCCAGCTTTGTATATGAGTGCATTTCTATCGGTCACCAGGCACTGGAGCTTAAACTCAGGATCTCTGCCCTGTACCCGTTGCAAACATCCCAAAAAGAAGGCTGGAGAGCCCTGTTCCAGTTCTTAATCTGTCACTTCTCATAAATATCTGAACAGCAATTCAGGATTGAAAGGGACCTCCTGGGCTGGGACTATTAACTCACAGAGAACCCAGTCCTACAACGGCTTTTACAGACCCATCAAGTTCAACTTAAAATCAGAGTAGCTTTCTGACCAAGGGAACAGTACAACAGCAGGTTACAGCCATAATATAATTAGTTGACCAAGCAGAGCTTAGCACTACCTGAAAAGACAGACCACATCAAATGAAGGAAGGACACGATGTCTTTTTGGCAGACTCTTAATACTGTTCAACAAACATTCTTGGACTGACGCTTAGTGTCATCTTTGACTAGAGAGAGTTCAGAATGTCAAACCTAGTACGGCTTGACAACAGGAGGAGAAAAAAAAAGGAAAAAAGAAGGAAAAAGAGAATAAGAGCCAACTGCATGAGACACAAAAGAAATGCAGAACTTCATTTAAAGAGGTTCATAACTAATCTTTTGTCAAGCTTTTACCACTCTACAGCCAAGGCTACGAAGACTCTCTTACAATTGTTTATAAAACAGAAACCCAAACATGCACACACTGTACCACACCCCTATCACCTATGTCAGTATGGAATTACCAAGGAGATCTCAGTTCATTTAACTATTTCCTTGAAGCCCGTTTGAGGTGCTACACCCTCATTATATTCCTTACACTGACTGCTCAGATGGGCTAAGGAAAACAAACAAGATGCACAAAGCTTTGGCATTTAGTATTTTCTTAATAGGTGTGGCAAGAGCTCTTCTATCAATAAGAGATGGTGCAAGAATCAAATACAATACAATGCTGCTGGAGCAACACATTTGTTTGTGTTACTGCTCCTTTTTTCCTTTCAGTCAAACAGCAACGCCTTACAGTAGAGTATCCAGGCACTATTAATTATTTTATTTATTATATACAAACTAACCTTTTCTGCTCACATGGGAAAGATACACAAACCATAGCTTATTATCATGGATAATTTAAGTTAGAACCATAAGTGCAAAGCTAAGCAGTGCTTCCTGAAGCCACTCACAAGGAAGTGTAAGAACAGAACACAAGCATCTGCTTGGATTGGTTCGCTGTCTCTGCAGCCAGGTTTTGAACTCAGTACTTGTTAAAATATGTCCATAGTGACAGTGGGGTCTGAAAAAGCCTCTTGCAAAAGCTAGGTATAAAATTAATAGTAGCACCAAGCTAGGGTATTTTTGAAAAGTTTTTGCCTTGTAAAATAGAACTATTGTAGTAGCCTTTTGTAATTACTTCTTCTGGTCTAATGAGCTAATTAGAACAAGCAACCCCCACTAGGTAAGAGACTTAGAATACCTTTTGGTATTTTAAGCTGAAAAAAGAATACCACTAATACCTGTTTCATGTTGTTTTCCTCAGATTTAAAGAAATGAACTCCTAGTGCTTCTCTTTGAAGAGGGATGAGGAGAACTACACATGGTGTTATTTGCTAGGATAATAGAAACCTGTAAAATAACAAATGACATGTGCAAACATTTCTCAGTGTGACTGAGAGGACAGTGTTTGCACATGCAGGGTTTTTACAAACTTAATGACTGATCTTATGAAAGTGAATTTAAAACAACTTTCACAAAAGTATGAACAGAAACTTTCATCTTTCTATTCCTATATTCTATTTTAAAAGCACACTGAGGAATATGCCACCACACAATTCAAGAAGTGATTAAGCAGTTGGAAAGAAGCAATACTCAAACACAAGAACGAAACAGGGAGCAGCACAGGTTTTGAACCTATGTCACTAAATCATCATTAAGTGTGAAAAAAACCCAAGCGAACAAAGAGTCACCAAAACAGATACCAAACAACTCTATTGAACTAAGAAAAACCTACACCACACCTAGCACTCCCTGCCTACTTCTGTGTCAGCATTACCCTAGAACTCGAAAATGCTCAGGGATAAACACAACTAAGTTTGCAGAAGCAGCTTTGGTCAAAACATATTCCTCCACTTACTAACAGGAAAACCACTCAAAGAGTCTTTCAACTTTCTGACTACATTTTTACACATAGAACTCTGCTTAAAGCAGTAAAAACTCAGAAAAAATAACTTTATGGGTGTCTCTGCTCTCTAGGTGAGAGCCCTCAACACAAGAAATACCCTAAGTTAACAAAGTTCTTCTCGGCCACTATTCATTTTCTAACAGAGGGAAAATACCTTGAAAGACAACATAATCCCTTCTGACAACCACCTCCCTTATTACTCACTCACAATGCTCAGTTATTGTATTTGCACAGTGACAGGATCAAAGCCTGCCTTCAGAGCTGAACTATAGCACCCTTAGCTACAAAGCTACTCACTCCATTACTAAAAGTAACTTTGCTGAAGCAGCCTGCCTTTTTAATGGCTCAGGGTAATAAAGGAAATCAAGGTCAGATGCTTTTCATTAAAAGCTTCCTCTCATCTCTTTACCCCGCTTTGGTGCTCGCTGCAGTTACTGCCACCTGTTCTTGAATAGCAGCTATGTAGCTGTCATCTCTACCCCCTTCATGGTTTTGCTGATCTTGACCAAATCCTCTCTCAGCTATTCCCTTTCCACACAGAAGAGTTCCACCTTCTTCAGTGTTTCCTCATAAGAGAGCCGCTTCATCTGCTCACACGCTTTTAGTGCTCCTCCCTGTGCCTTCACTAACCACAGAACGTCCCTTACAACAAGGCACACCAAAGGGGGATTTATGGTTTTAACATTTTTCTACATTAAAGTGTCCTGACCCCACAGTCAACGAACCTCATCAGAAACTAACAGTACTGCCAGACGAGGAATAAATAAGACATGAGGTCTCACCTAAATTTGTCCATAAAGGATTCCTTCTTCCTCTGTTAAAATTTTTGCCCCAGGAAACAGAACGTTGTGTTTTGTAATCACACAGCCTGCACAGAAAGAACAACTGCAGGCGCATCACCGATTTCTCACTGAGGAGAAAAACTGCCTGCTGCTACCCAAATATACATCACTTAACTAGAAATTACCATTCCACACCTATACCAGCCACAAAGCATGGGGTGATCCCTGTAGTTCTCTGTTGGAACCACCATCTACAGCTGTAACACACAGTTATGGGGCTTCACCCATTCAGGCACAATTAACTCCTGTGTTGGTGTCACTTGTGTGAGATAATAAGGTCAACAGCTGCCTACAGCAAAGGAAGACTCATTTGTACATTCTTCTTGCTTTTATGGGGAACTGTGAGCAAGTTCCAAACACGTGGTAAGCAGATCTAGAAGTGCTGGTTGTTTGGTAACACTGCAGTTAAATTGGGTACTATACATTTCACATGATTAGTTCCTTCTGGCATATTGGAAACGCTAAAGAACTACAAACCTTGTTTAAATAAATTAGTTTGGCTGGTTATGACTGCATATCAATTAGGAAGCAAAAGCAGCTAACACTGTCTTGGAATCTTAGTTACAAGGAAGGTGATACTTGTACTTCGCTCTGTAAAAACTCTCGAGGTATGTACGTGTATAGCCAAAACAATCAAGGCTGAGGAGAAAACACTTAAAGAACTCGATGTGAATCATCATAATCCAGAAATCTACTGGAGAAATTGCTTACTCTTTGGCCAGACCTGTGCAAATCAGCAGAAAAGCACAAGGGACGTAATCTTCAATATAACCTACATATACTGTCCAGTTCCATTAACTGGATTTGCAGAATCACAAACCTGGAATTAACAGTGTAGCATTTCTTGACTCCTATGAGCATGATAAAACCTCCACCAGGACGGAAACACAAGAGGGAACCATTGTCTTCCTCCAACATAATCGAGTTCTAACTTAATTCTGTTGGATGAAGGCACTCCACAACCTCAGAGAAATGTGTCACATCAAGAGGCATTTCTTGTTCTTCAGCCAGTAAAAAGCACTTTGATGACATCACCGTCCAAATTAAAAGCCAGTTAATTAAACTCCTCTCTTGAAAAATAATATTAAGGTGTCACTTTGGACAACAATAGAAGGTTCTTCAAAAATGCATTGAAGCGTTTATTAGCTCTGTAAAACTTTAATAAAAATTAAGAATGCTTCCTATTTATTGGGTTTTGTGAATTTTTATTATTTTATTTGGATCTGATTTCCTTATCACAATTTCAGATTCCAAGACTCCAAAACTTTGGCAATACAGAATTTCTTTCTTAGGGTCTGGAATATACTGGAGAACAAAAACTCCCTGTTTCAGTATTTTGCTCTATACCTTATACACCCTAGAGTTATAATCACAACTTAACCAATACTAAATGCCTCACATTTACTTTGAAAGAAATACAAAATCATTGAATACAAAATTATACACATATCTGGAGTTTGAAATAAAATCAATTTGGCAATAGCATGGAACCATAACAGGCAAAGATGGGACAATAAGATGTACATATACCTAGAGTTGATGGAAACTAGAGGAAAGTTACAAGGCAAGGATATTTGCCATTTCAATAAATGTAGGATGTTATGAGAAAACCATTAACCCTTGAACACACTAATTTTCAATAAAACGTTGCATCTGACCTAATTCTCATCTGTTCAAGATAGGAAACTGACAAAATCAAGCAAGTCTGACATGCTGACAGGAAAGGTAGAGCGGGTGAGAAATAATACAAAAGGTTTCAGAAGCAACATTCATTCCTGAGCTAGTATTAAATAGCACACAGTAATTAAATTCAAAGTACTACCACCACTGTGAGACATTTTCAGTACAACATTCCATGAAGAAACCTTTAATTTTTTACTGAGGTCTGGTAAATAATTGTGACAGAGTTCTTCAGGTACCTGCCCTGATTGCCACTTTCACAGTGAGAACAGTTTCAGTGAAGCTGCTACCCAGGAAACCAAAGCAATACTGACAGCTGTGCAGGTGATCCCAGCACAGCTCTGGGAGGGCTGAACAAAATCTACACTTGCTTCACATCCAGACTTATGCCCATGGTTATGCCTTAGGAATGGTTCTGCTAGTTTTGGATTTACTAAATCGGTTGCCACTAGAATAAGAACATCATTTGGATATGCAGAGGAACTGAATTTATTCAATTCTTACCTAATATAAATTGAAATTTATTTTGCCTACAAGTAGCTAAACCTTTCAACACAATAGTGTGAATATAGTTGATTTTGGGGCATTTAACTTCAGAACTTCGTTATTAGACCTCAATATCTAGCCAAGGGCCACCATTAGCTTGTAGGATTTCAGTACCACCCATCAAAGCTTAACACGATTGAATTCTAACCGGATATCAAAGGGGGCACAAGGTCTGAGAAACTTTAATGATTTGTTTTATATGCAAGAAATAGAAGAGCTCTTAAAAAGCTCTATAATGAATATAAAGAAAAATTGTATGCCCCAAATAAATAGGATTAATTTGAATGAAACTAAAGTTTAATTTTCTTTTGCAAGCCATCTTGACTAGAAGGGAAATCAATTTAAAGCTTATGTTCATTTTTCTTATCATGCCATTTCATCAAACTATCATTCCAATTTCATTAACTTTTTTGTTTTGCCTGATGAAACTTAAGGCTTCACTTTTATTAAAGGAGTAACTTGATCTGTCAAATCAGGAAGACAATCTGACACTTTTTGTCCTCTAAAGCTCATTGCAAAAACTCCAGTGAACGTGAAAGTTAAAAGAAACAGGGAAAGTTTGGATTTTAGTGTGTGTGAAAGGTGAGGGGCAAATCTCGTTGTTTCAAACAACTTTACTGTCTGTCGGCTGGGAGACTACAGTTTTATCACATTTTGATATATCGTTTTTAGATAATAAGCAAAGAATATGAGAAAAGAACCCAAATCCACACCCACCCAAACCACATACACACAAAACCAATTGGCTGATTAGCGTTCGTATTTGAAGCCCGTCAGGTGAGAGAGGGCGGGATAATGACATTGTCCAGCTCGTGCTTAGTTAAGCGAGTAGCTGGACGCCGCTTGGAGCAACCTGGCTCAGGAAAAGGTATCCCTGCCCATGGCACGGGGCTGGAACCGAAAAGCAGCCGCGCTGGGGCTGACTTGGATTGGCGGAGGCGGCCCCGGTCCCTCCCGCCAGAGGCGGGCACAGGGGACCTGCCCTGAGCCGGGAGCTGCCCGCCGTCCCGGCAGCGGGGCAGTGCATGGGGCGGGAGGGCAGCCGAGCCTTTCCCCGGACGCGGGGGCGAGCGGCAGCGCCGGTGCATGCAGTGGGGCGGAGCGGGGGCAGCCCGGAGTGATGCGAAGTTGAGGGAGGACGGAGCGAGGGAGCCTCCTCTGCTCGCAGGGCAGCCCAGCCCCGCAGCAGGTGCAGCAGAGCCCGGGCGGAGGCACCGGCGGGCCCGGCGCTCTCGGCGCCGCAGCAGCGCCGCAGCCCGGGCCGGGCGGACCCGGCTGAAGGACAAGAGCCCCGAGCGGAGCTGCGGTCGGCGGCTCCTTACCAGAGGCAGCGACGCGGAGGAGCGGCCCTGAAGGGAGAGCGGTGAGGGGCCTCGGCGGTACCGAGCGGGGCCACGAGGTCCCGGCTGGGTCGGGGTGGGAAGATGGAGAGGAGCTGTCGTTCCACCTCGCTGCTTGTCCCCGTCTACCTTCTTCTTTTTCTCTCCCATAGACCGAGGGAAAGCCCCCGGGCGCCCTCGGCTGAGGGTCTGGGGTAGCGGGAGGAGGGAGAGCCTTTCAAGGGGGGAAGGTGAGAGTCGAGGGCCTGAGGGGAAGAGCTATGTGGAAAAGGAATGGGAGCCGGAGGGCTTGAGGGGAAGAGACATGGAAATGGGGTTTATACCGGGGAGCTGAGGGGAATAGCCGTGTCGTGAGGTGAGAGCCGAGAGAAGGAGCCGCGTCGATGCGGTGTCTCCGAGCGAGGGGACGGTGTGACCTGAGGAGGGAGCTGAGGGCTGTGGGGGGGCGCCAGGAGGACGCGTCCCTTCCCGCCCTTTTCATGAGGGGCGCTCGGGCGGGGAGACGAGAGGGGCCCAGGGGCGGCGCGCACGGTACCTGTGTGGCGCGGCGGGCGGGCTCTGGCGTGCTCGTCGTCCGGCGCCTCAGCGGTGGGTGCGGGGAAGCCGGGCAGGTGCCGGCGCTGCTCCTTTGAGGAAGTTTGAGCGCCGCGAGGGGAGAGGGAGCAGCGCTGAGGGGGCGCGCACCCGCGGGGTCCCGCAGCGGCGGCGGCGGCTCCGCAGCCCTGAGGGGGGAGGCGCGCGCGCGGGGCGCTGAGGGCGGGAGCGGGGGGGACGCGGGAAATGGCCGCTTTTGGGACAAGCGATTCTGGCCGGCTTCGAACACGGAATTCTGGCCGGTTTCGGCGGGGCCCCGCTAACTGCTGGGTGTCGCCGTGAGGGGCTGGTGTCAGCGTCGGTAGCAGCGCGGTGTGTGGGCTCAGAGCCCCCGCCTTGTTGGGCTTGCCATCCGGCTGCCGGCTTGGGGACGTGGTGTGAGGGACGTTGTAGACCTGGGATGGCTCCCGTAGCGCTTGGGATGCAGTGCCCTCCTGGATATTCCCCGAGTTTCCATCCCAGCCGCCTCGGAAGGAGCAGCGTTGCGTAATTGCTGCTGCCCCTCCCGGTTGGGCTCAAAAAGGAGGAAAAGGGTCAAGCGTGAACTTTTGAGGCGACGCATCGCTCAAGTTGCGGTGTTTCAGCGGGTATCGGGTGACATCTTGTCTCTTATTGTCCTACCAAACCTGCTCGTTTGAGCCCTGGCCGTGGAACGACAAGGAATCATTGGGAGCTGCGCAGCCCGTTCTGCATGCTCATCAGAGTTCCCTGGGGATGGACAGCAGGGAGCAACTCTAGTAGTAGGCATTCTTGAAGGTCTTCTCCCCCAAAGCAAACTCCTTGAAATGAGTGGTTTTTTTTCATGTTAGGATCAAGTGATGTCATATTGGGAATAATTCACTTGATACTACTATTTCCAGACTTTTATTGCCGATGTTGTTTCAGTTAACATTTCCAGTCTGAAGCTGCCTGCCTGCTTTTCCAAGCAATTATTACACAAGGTCACTTAAATTTTTAGCTGAGCTGGTTTTAAAGCACCGACACTACGTAGTGTGCAATTAACCTTTGCTTCACGTTTCCTTGTTTTTGTTCCTTCGTTTCAGTCATTGATCCAGGCCGAACGCTGGATACTGCAGTGGCTTTTCTTTTCCGAAGGACCAACCAGTTTGTGCTGGAGTCTTGTGCTCTGAGACAGCTTTCATGGTGCTGTGAAAATGTTTCAGTTGAAATACAGGGGAATGAGTACTTAACACAAAATCCTTATGATTTATTTTTCCTTTTTTTGCATGTTTCCTGTTAAGAGAAGCTCTTTATAGAACACAAGAAAAGAAAATATTTGTTTTGTGATGTATCTGTAAAATATCGAGACTCAGAGGTGAGAATCATGTCAGTGTTTTGTACACAGTAGATTTTATTTTTTTAGCGTGCTTCTAAACAGTTGGGTTGTTCTAAAGCGGGATTTGTGTGGAGAAACCCATAGGATTAACCAGGGCTGGAGGAGAGGACATCTCAAGTGATCCTTCTGTGCAGGGTGATGTCACCTGAGCTCTGAGTCCTCTCCTTGCCTGTGTGAGTGGATTGGAGGGAAGTGGCTCGCTGAGTGAATGCCAATGAAGCAGTGTGTTGGTTTTGGTGGATTGATTTGGTGGCAATTTCAACTTGGTGCTGGCATAGCTTTGTGTATTGCCTTCTCTGTACCTGTTGGGACGTGCACAGAGGATACGATTTGCTGGAATGCTCTTCCTACTGCTTGGAAAGTGTGCTGCAATAATTAAAAGTGTAACAATGTCTGTCCTGACTTGGTTATTTTCTGATTGCATTTTGAGCGTAAGATACTTTAGTTCTGACTTAAACTGCCCAGTGTTTATTGCCCATGCCTGCTTTTCCTGCTGTTTTTCCACTTTGGGATCTTTAAAGTGCTTTTTGTCCACCTCACTGTTTTAGCCAGTTTGCTCCCTTTAGAATAGTACAGGAATTTACCTTGGTTTATTCCTTATTGGTCAAATTCCTTGTCTTCTACTTACAAGAGAAATCCTACTGCAGTATTAAAGTCTATTGGGTTGTTTGTGGTGAGATGAAATTCATGAGATGCTTAGCAAATGAAATAACTTCTGTTTTTCTCCAGCTCTAGACTTTGAACAAATATTTTGATTTCTGTTTGATTATTACAGAGTCATATTTGTGAAGAGAACAGAACTGTGCTTGAGAAATGCTGATACATGAGAAGCATTTGACATCATACACCTCCTTTGTTGGTATTTCTAGTCCTCAGAAAAATTTCAGCATGGATTGACCTCTTATTGTTGTTTTAGAAAGCAGCTTTGGGCTGAAAACTGACGTTCTGATACAGCTCCAAGTGTTTGTGAATAGGTATTGTAGAGGGCTCTTCTCTCTGTTTTCCAGGAAGTAAAATACACTGGAAGCATTAGTACAACTGTCCTTCACCCAGCACAGCTTTGCTGGGAGACAATTTCCAAGACTTGTGACGTTAGGTTTCTTGAACCCTCTGATGAAATATTTTTCTTCTTTTATGACACCTGGATGTATGTATGTCAAAATGCTCAGGGCGTGAGGTTCTGATATTCCTTGTTGGAAATAAGCATTTAAATGGTTTGTAGCCCAAACTGTGGCTCCAAAATGGTTTGTTATGACCATTTCTCTTAAGTAGCCCAGTTGTCATGCCCATAATTTTATTTGTATAGGGAAACAAGCATGGCTTTCTTCTTTGCTCTGTGCTGTTCTTTGCTCCTATGAATGGATGGTTCAGCTTCACAAAAAATAGGCAGCTTAAGACTATTTCCCTTCTTACTCAGTAACTAAAGGGAGAGTTAATAGGAAGTCTTGAGTCAGCTTCTGATGCTGAGCTGGAAGTGAGCCTTGATGCCCTGCAGAAACAGCATGCTTTAAAAAAAATTCAAATGTTAAGGCTGTGTCTGTCTTTTTAGAGGGAGGTAACAGGGTGCATGTACCAGTTGGAGGACCTTCCAAGTTTGTTTCCATGAGAGAAATTTTCACCACCAGTCTGGAAAAAGTTATTTAATTTGTTTGTTATAACTAATAATGGAATGCATAAAAGTGTAACAAAAACTTCAGACATTAATTTTAGGCATCCTGGATTTCAGATAAAAATGCAGTGACACATTTTGTATTTGATTTGGTTTGGGGTTTTTTTTCCGTAGCCCCCATCCAATGTGAAAGTTATTTGACTTAAGTCAAATGAATAAGGTGCTTTAATGCCAAGAGCACCAATTCGTGCAATACACATTTTTACTAGTGTTGCAAAAACTTTCAACAAAAATTAACTAATAAGTACTTAAAAAGTACAGAAAACCTAGCACAAACTAGACAAGAGGAACAAAAAGAAAACTCATGGCCAGTACTCATGTACTCTTAATTGCTCTTAGCTTCATTTCCAGGATACCATTGTTGTCTTGCCAATTTGATGTTTCAACTGAAAAATACTCAAATTTGAGGCAGAGTGAGGTGTGGTTGACACTGCAAATGAGAGCAGAGGAGCAGCTCTGTCTGAATGAAATCTGGGTGAGGAACAGGAGTTCTGCCCAGGATCCTGCTTTCAACCCAAGATGCCCAGCAGCTTGCTGGTGATGTGGGAAGTGTGGCAGCAGAGCCCACTGCCATGGCCAGCCCCAGCAGCTGTGGTTGTACTTCACGTAGTATCTGCTTCAGGTTGAGAAGTGCTAGGGATTTTTAAAACGAGATACTTGTTAGAGAGCATAGGTGCTGTTTGCAAGGAGCTACATTTTTTTGGTAGGTTTGCTTGGGAAGCCATTTCTGCCAGTTTATCATGATGCAAACATCTGCTCAGAAGTGCTTCTTTTCAATAGTGTGGTGTGCTGTAGCAGTGTTCTTGGCTAGAAGGTTGCTGCCACTGGAGAGCGGGGTTTGGCATGGTCCAAAGTCACCATAGTTCAGTTAAATCCTGTACATCAATGCACTGTAAATGCCAGCAAAGCTTTGTTGGGGAATTACACCCCTGGTGAAGCCTTGCTGGTCCTTAGAAGAACATTATTTCCTGAAACTGAGCTTTGAGGGGTGTGTGATGATGTGTATGGTGTTTGGTCCCTGGGCACAAAACTTCATCATAAGTAATCAAGCTTAAAATCCTTGTGTGAAGTTTTGTCTGCACACACTTTGCTTCCCCGCAGTGCCAAGTGGAAAATTCCATGTGTATTTCAGTGACATGTCTGGATAGGCCAGTCTGGTGCTTGGGGCATCCATGAGTTGTGGGGCTAAATGGAAATGGGAGCTGTTGGTGTCAATCTTGTGAGGACTTGTGTGGAAACTTGCCCAAGGACAGTTGATGATTATCTGAATTTGTTTTTTCAAGTTGAGGATCTTGAA
Source organism: Rhabdornis inornatus (assembly GCA_013397075.1). Taxonomy (NCBI): domain Eukaryota; kingdom Metazoa; phylum Chordata; class Aves; order Passeriformes; family Rhabdornithidae; genus Rhabdornis; species Rhabdornis inornatus. Next base: position 341,899 of record VWZS01009507.1, read on the forward strand.
AAACACATCTGAGTGTGTAAAATATAGGAATAAAGCTGTCATACTTCTTTGACCACACCTAATAGTAAATCATTAATTACTGTGCTTTGTGACACCTTGGTAGTTATTTTGCTTGTTTATCAATTAGCTTTATTTTCGTGGAAGTACACTTCAAGATTGGAGTATTCCAAATCATTTTATCTCAGACTGTACTTTTATTAGACCATCAGTCTTGCCTTAAACTGCTTACAAATGAAATAACTACAGACATAGCCTATGAAGTTATTTCTGTTTTAAACCCCCATCAGGTATTTATTAGTATATAGTGTTCATGTTGAACAAGTTCTGCTTTCCAGAAGTGGAGGAATACCTGGGAAGTGCCATTTTGGTGGGTAGGAACAGACGTGAGCATGTACAGAACCACTTGGGGTGTTGTTGTATTAATAACCACCTGGATGGGTTATTGTCTGTTGGGTTTGGTTTTACCCCCAGATCCTTCTGGAAATTGGTCTGTTGGAGATGGGAACCATCTTTGTCTTAACCCTATGTAGCCTTTGGCTTTATTTTCTCTTTTCCTGAGTATTTGTGGATTAACAGATTGTACCTAAATCTCAGACTGTCTTTGAAAAATCTACATACCCTGTCTTTAGGCCATTCCTTTCTTGAATTATACTCCAATCTTACTCAACTACTGGTGCTAGAAATTTGCAGGAAGGTTATGTGTATTTAAAATTTTTTATACAGCTATCAAAAAAACAAAAAGCCTCAGCCCTTACTGGAGTGTATTTTGCACCTTGTTGAAGCTTCCCAAGTTGATTTCGGTCTCCTGTAGCTCTGGCAAGTGATGTGGTCTTGCTCTTAAAATCAGAATCTCAGGATTAAACTATATGGGAAAGCTGTTACACTACATTTTTATCCTTACTCTAAGCCCATATTATGCTAGGAGCGAGTTCAGAGCAGGCACTCAAAATACAAATGTGAAAGCAACAGGCAACAACTGCATTTGAGGAAAACCAACCTGTGAATTTCAAAACAGAACCTATTAACAGACTGAATAAGCTAAATGTTTTTGGCATGTGTGGTGTCGCTGCAATTATTTTAATTGAGCTGAATAAGAGCAAAACATGGTGAAACTAAGTGTTTTTACTTTATTCCAGGTGGTATTTCCCACTGTGGAAAGAAAACTGTGATAGTTTCCTTTGTGGTTGTGTTTGTGTGGCCTGTTAAAATGTGCTTCTTTGCTATAGGATGAAGTCAGAAATGGAACAAAGAAATTCATTGAGTGCTTCTGGGTGTCATGTGATGGCGTGACCAGGGAGAGCTTGTACCAAGCTGAAGCCAGCTGGAGTGAAAAGCAAAGCATCCCCCCAATAATTATTGAAGTTAAATGCAAATCCCAGTAAAATGGGTTTAAGTTGAAAACTAATGTTGTTTTGGGTCCTGAGGCTTGTTCATGAGGCAAAATTCATGCTTGGGTGGTGGTAGCCTATAACTACAGCACTAACAAATTAGGCTCACAACAAAGTGCACTGCAATTTCTTCCAGCCCTCTGACAGAGGGTCATGATATCAAAGGAGATGCAGTCACTAATTTAAGTGTTGAAAATCAAAGTCGGGTTTTTTCTTTTTTTCCTTTTTCCGTCTCTTTAGCGCTTGATTCACCTGCTGTTTCAGCCTTTTGATGCCAGTGTGAGAGCAGAGACTTCATGGGCGGCTTTGACCCTTCAGTGGAGGCACCCTTGTCTCCATCAGCTGCTGTGGCACTTATGCCTTGTCCTCTCTGCAGGTAGTAAGTTTCCTTTTATTTTCAGCACTTAGTCCTGTGGTGAGTTATTCTGTTCCTGGGCTCTTCAGGGCATGGTGGTCACACAGCAGGAGCAGGGCTGGTAAAAAACATCTTCACCAGCACTCGTGTCCTCTGGAAATGTGGGATTAACAGAGAGAAGCCAACAGGTTATGTCCTCAGCCCTGATGTCACAGCAATGTTCCTGGTTCTTTCTGGTGCAAAATGGCTGCAGCAGGTCGAGAAACTTACGGTTTCAGGTCTGGGTGTCTGTAGGAAAAGTCTGCAGGAGCTGAGGAGACTTTGTCAAGGGACTTGATTGTTGTTGCCAGAATAGCATGTTTTGTGTGAGTTCCCAGTAGCTGTGGAGGAAGGTGCGCAATTTGTCAGGAAAGGTTCTCACGTCGTGCTGGATGCAGCAGACAAATCTCTCCAGCAGGAATACGCGTGTCTCGCTTGCAAACAGATGGCTCCTCTCTGTGTGCAGTCAGCAGTTGTCTTTCCAAGGTGCCAGGGTGGGATAACCGTGGGCAACAAGGAACAGAGCTGCATAATGGAGAGCGCCAATGCGGAGAAATCCGAGCCGCTGGCACATGGAGTCAGGCTGCCCTCGGTGGAAGGCACGCGGGTTTTGGAGCCACGTGTGAGTGCTTGGCTTTGCTAATCCTCACTATGTAGGGTGTTACAAATTGTAGGGATCTTAAAAAGCCCTGTTTGAGATGCCCAGTGCAAAACAGGACAAAAAGGACTGGCTGTTCTTGCTCTTTTTGCTTTTATTTGGATGATTAAAATGACTCAAGAATGTCTCTTCATTTGTTTTGACTACCCTACCTGGTAGGTCTACAGAGGTTAATGTTTGACAGGTTTTAAAATCTTGATGAAGCTCAATTCCATGCAGTTAGTTGGGCTGAACTTGGCAAATGGATGCATAAAATACTGACCTTCAGTAAAGTTTATATTTTTTGCTGTGTATTGTTTGCTCAGTTTTAGTGCATAGAGTATTAAGGAATGTTGGTCATGTGGAATGGAAGGTGCCTTTGCCCTGTTGGAACTTAGTTTACATTATGAAAATATTTAATCAGACTTGACTCCTTTACTCTCAGGGAAATCAGATTTTGGCTGATGCAGTCACTACTGCAGCATTATGGCACTGAAGCATGCAGGCCTTGCTTGTGTTTATAAAGGATTTGATTAAAACATCAAATTATTTGCTATTAACAGATTTAGATATCCTGAGTAGATTTAGAATATAACCACTTCATAAAGATAATATTTGTAAATAATTTATCTTTTTAGGTATGATCAGTCTCTTCAGAAGTTGGGGGCAGTTTTCCATAACCATGAAGAACCACAGAGCGCTTCTTTCCAAAAGCCAGTGGTGAAGTGTTACCAGGAATTGTGATACTTCAGCCACTTGCTATAAAGTCATCTTGATAAGAAAGAATGCCTTGTGTAAGAGTTGTATTCCCATGTAACTTCTGAAAGATCCATCTGCTAGCATGCTTATTGAAAATAAACTGTAGAACCTGTATTTTGAAGAAGTGCTTTTTCTGCCATGCTATCTGTGAAGTGAGGGTTTCTAAAATCCTTTTTCTACCATGGTTGAGTACAAAAGCTTAGGTAAAACCCTTCCATGTTTGATAGAACATGTTGCACCTATGGTAAGTGGTTACTAAAAGTGATTTCATAAATTGCATATCCTTTTGGCTCCCTCTTAATAGCTCCTTTGCTGTTTGCCTAGCTGATGCAGTAAGTCTGACAGAGGATTGCAGTGACATTGTAATGCCTATAAATCTTCCTCTTTTGCCTCTGGATGAGATGTTCTTGTACTCCTTGAAGTGCTTCAGTCATTGGATAGAAGATGTTTGGGAGACTGTACAAAGTAAATGCAGAAGCCTGCTCTTGTTGATGCACGTGTCTTACTGATTTGTTAATTTATTCATTTGGTTGGAAGAGGAGCCTGTGGTTGAGAGCCAGATCTCACCACTCATCTCTAAACCATTGCAACACAGAATAGCAATCACAGCACACACTGTGCCTCAGCAATTAGTAACAGGATGTGTGATAGGGAAAATTCAAGGACATAAATCCAAAGGTTGTACAATACCTGGTACCAGAGTCTCTTCCCAGATAATTTCCTGGTTTGTTGCTCTGAGACCGTCACGTTTCTGCATTTCTGGTGTTTTTTTGCTGCTTTTCAGCATGTGGGTCACTTAGTAGAACCAAATGCTTCCTAATCTTAAACTGCAGTTTGCTGCCTGAAGTGAGCTTGTGGGACTGGTTTACTGTAATGCTCTTAAAGGTTAGGGAGTAGTATTTTGGATTGCCTGTGGAATATGTACAGTGCAGCAAACAGTATTATGGGTTAAGAACATGTTTGACAATTCCCAGCTTAAAGGAATGGTTAGGAGGCAAGATTTAGCTTGAAGATCATGGTCTTCCTCACTGTCATCTGTTATGCCACTAATTAAAACCTTTCTGTCTTCACGATAAAATTATTTTCTGAGACTTGGTGTCGGACATAATTTGCTTAGTGCGTTTCCTCACATAGGTAGCATTTCTGGGTGCTCAGAAAAAACGCTGATGTGGACTGCTATTAAATCTTCAAGTACTTGGGGGGAAATGTGAACAATTAGAGATCTTGAAGGATGTGTAAAAGGGAAGAGTTGTTTTCTTTGGTCACTCATTCACAGTTTGGAATCAATGCACTTCATGTGTGTTTGTGTATATGTGTATCTATGTTTTGTCTTGACTATCAACTGCATGTGTTTGGCTGACACAGCTAAGATTTGGGTTGAGTACTTGTATTTTTAGCATGGAATCATCCTGTACTCAGTATTAGTAAAACCTTCTCTTTGCCTTGAAATATTTTCTTTGTCTTTCAGCCTAATTCTTAGCTGCAAGTGCCTTCTATTAGTCATTCCTGGCTATCTTGGGCTTGATAAAGGGCTTTGTTTACAGGGCCTTTGGTCGTGCAACCTGGGTTGTAGGGCTTGGCTCTGTGTTTGTATAACTAGGGTGTTGACAGGCCTCTGGAGGATGGGTATCATGTTTTACCTGTAAAACTGTTTTTAATGGCAGCTAAAGCAAACAGAACTGCACATGTAGTAAGTTCTTGTCAATGGGGTTTTGAGTAGGCAGGGCAGGGCTGGAGTGGCATTGAATTGGATAATGGCAGGTAATAATCTGAGATCAGTGGTCATTTCTTAACCCGTTTTACTGCTGCTTTTCTATTAACAGCAGTAGTAAACCATAGTCAGCAGCTGCTCATGTTAGTTTTTTTTTTGGTTTTTTTTTTCCCGGAGGCAGTTTGTAGTGCTCTCCATCTTAAGCTTCCCTCAGCAGTTCTCTTGCTATGCTTTCAACCATGTGTCTCTTCCTACAGCTACAGTACATCTGATCTTAAGAGAAATAAACATAGCTTGTGTTTATCTGTGATGAAGCCTGCAGTTGGGCATGGTGGGGTGAGATTGGCTCCTGAGGTAATGCTGCCCTGCTCACGGTTCTGGTTTTTGACCTCGGGTGGGATAACTGAGGTCAAGTATGCCTTAGTGGGAGAACAGCAACTGGCCCTGGAGCCTGGCATGGGTGGTTGCTGCACGTAACTGAAAACTGGTCAAGGTCTCTCTACCTGTGTGGAAACTGCATCAGGTCTGCAGCTTTTAATGCAAGTTTAGCTGCTGGTTAAATAGATCTTTCTTTTGAAAAAAAAAAGAAAAAATTATGTTTCTGCCTTGTTGTTCCAGTTGGTTCAGACACTTAGTCAAGTTTTGCAGAGTTTACAGCTCCAAGAGCAGAGTTTGTGTTCTTCCTTCTAAAATACTGGATTTTGTGTAATGAGGTGTAGTAAAGGGAGGGGGACAATAATGAGAGCAAGAGGAAGGAGTAAATCTGCATGTTTGCACAACTGTGGCAATTTGGAGTACGCACGATTTGCTGAAATGTGTCAAAGTCTCCAGTTTCCCCTTGCTTAAAAATGATAATATTCCTGGGATGCACACATCAGCTTTCCATTTGGGCATTTCTAATTAGCTCTCAGATTTGGGTTTGCAGAGGTGGCAGCCTGTTCCTTTAACCTGTGCTGTCTGTGTGAAATGGTAATGGGTAATTTGAGCCCTTTGGGTGAAGTGAGAGTGATCAGCAGCTCAGAGATTGCTCCTTTGCTGTTAGAAGAGCGCTGATGTTTGGGATGAAGGGCACCTTTCCCAGCAGAGGTCCTGCTCGAACTGCCCAGGTAAACTTAACAACCCTTAATAAATCTAAAGCAAGGGTGAATGGAAGGGAGGAACTTAATAAAGGAAGTTGCATGGCTGAACTCAAGCTCTGTACAACTTCCTTTGCTGCTTTTGGAGTCAGAAGTGTTCTTGGTTAGTGAAAAAAAAGGACTCTGTCCTTATGTGTTAGTGCCTGAGAACTGTTTAATATTTGGACTAGTGGTCAGTGTGGGAGCAGTTTGCATTCAGGCTATGTTAGATGAAGGTGAGTGAGAGGCTCTTCTGCTTCTACATCTCTATGATGGAGTAAAACATGGACAATGGTATTGCTGGCTTGAAAATAGCTATTTCTGAGTTTCAGAAATAGCAGGTAGGCAGCCAGGGGTGTAAATCAGAAAAAAGCCCTCAAACATGCCAAAAAGTTCTATCAGCGGTGATTAGCGGCTTATTAAGGATTGGCAGCAAATCTAAATGTAATCTTGGGTATGTGTTCCAGGACTGTAATTGACTGTTACACCGATTATTAATTGGAATTTATCGAAAATAATTTAAGATTGATGTTTATATAAATGACATTAAGTCTTAAATTATTATTCTAAAAGTCAACTGGCACTACACTTATTTCAATGTCATTCAGTTCATTTCCACATTGTCCAACCTTCAAATATCAGAGCTTTGTGAGGAAGTGGGGGAGAGATCCTCCCTCCTATTTTTTTTCTTCTGAAAGTCATTTCAGAGGTGTTTTCTGTGTAGTCACACTTTTTCTTGTAGGTCTTGCTTGGTCCTTCTGGGTGAATGGAAAAATACTTCCTTAAAACAAATAAATCATCATTTAGAAGTGCTTTGGTCAGCTGAAAACCTCTCCAACAGTCTGACTGTCAGGAGTGTACTTCATTTTCTGTAACCCTTTAAAACTCACGCCTTCTCTTTCATTTGAAAACCCCCTCATACAGGTCATTAAACCTACTCCAACAGCTACTCATTAAGTTAATGTTTAACTTCTTGGCATGCCTTCAACTTTGGCTTGCTGTGCTCCAATAGGAGAACCCTTTGCAATCAGCAGTTGTTTTCACTATTATAAAGCCACTCTGCGTATGATTCTTCTCTATATCTTTGTTTTTAGGGCTTTTTGGCTGAAAGGAATGGCTTCAATTCAATGATCATTTTGTGGGTGTTGTTTGGTTGGGGATTATGTTATGTTTTGGGGTTTTTTTTAAACGTTGGCAAATTTGGATTTTCCTTTTCACTCTGTGATAAAAGGATGTTGCATGCTAGCTCACACTCTGAAACAGTCTTGTTTAATGGAGGCAAATCCTAAGAAGAACTTAAGATAGAGGTACAAAATGTTTTTATGTTGTTAGCCGTTCTGGAGAAATGCATCATTCTGTGTCTCTGGGCCTTTCTGTCCTCTTTTCTGTCAGGACACCTGACAATTCTTTTTCATGCTCCTGGTGTGTGGAAGTGGGAGGCAGTTGCATTGGACGTTGATCCTTTTATTTATTTTGGCAAGTGACTTGTTCTGGGAGTTCACCACTGGAGTGTGGCTAGGAGCTAGTAGGAAGATTCCCTGAGCTCTAGTTGTGACTAGCTGGCTTCCAGCTGAGCACCACCTTGGCCTTGTCCTGACCCTAGTAAAGCCTTCTGTGCCTGGGCTTTACTGCCTGCTGCTTTGGGAGACGAGCTGAATGAGAAATTCCCGCTGGAATAGGCAAGTCTGTCCCGGTGGGAATACCTGCTGTGCTGGGGGCATTTGGAGTGGGGGAGTGTCTGGGACAGAGCCTGGAGCTGAGCTTGGGTGGTGTTGTGTTGTGCCCGGGGGCACTGGGCACCCACTTATTCCCCAGTCCCAGTCTGCCAAATGGGAATTAGGTTCATGATTAATTGGCTTACAGAATGCTGTTACCTACTACCCTTGTTCCTGCTGAATTCAAACCTGAGCTCTCTGCTTCTGTCTGGCCAGGGCATGAAATGATGAGGCTGCAGGTTCCTGCCAGAAGTTCAATAGAAGGTCAATGCCACGTTTCCCAGTAAAAATGTCACTTAATCGACATTTCTCTAATAGCATCATGTATTTGATGTCTCTATGGCTTGGCAGGTCTTGTACGTATAATTTCCAGCTCCCGTGGAAGGTGCTTATGTTGAAAAGGGGAGTTGCATAATCGGTTTTTGAGAAGTGATTGTTTTACCAGTTCTGAAACTACCATGAGGTACAGACTGCCAGGAAAACGTGTTGTGTCATCTCTTGACACTGATGCACTGCAAGAGGATAAAAAAATAATGTTTGGTAAATGGTTTGAGTTATATTGCCAGGTTTTCATGTTAGTATTTATAATTCCTTCATGAGGAGTTAAATGTCCAATGTGATTCCTGTTTAAAACTTGGCTGCCAGGTAAGTGTGGGGAGAGGAAGCAGTGGGGAAATGCTGTCAGCATCCTAGGGAAGGGATAGTAGTTCCCATGGCTTTTGGTGGCATGTGTGTCACCCCAGCCATGGAAAATATGCCTCAGGGCTAAGGATTCTCTTCTGTGCTGTGCTCTGGGCCTCGTATGAGGAGATGAAGTAGAGCTGGCCTGTGGCAATGTGTTGGATCATGATGAGCTTTTAGGTTCCTGTAACCTTTGATTGCTGCTGCTGATAGAAACATAACTGAGCTTCCCAGTCCTGCGCCTCTGTTCATGGTTTTGTAATATCGCTGTTGTTGACAGGAGCAGTAACTCAATACCGTGGGGAGATGGAATCAATAATGGGATTTTTTTTTGGGGTTTGATTAATCATTTTTCTTGGATGTTTCCTTGTCAAACCATATTGGCTTACTTTTTCTTAGACCTGTCTTAGCTAAGGAGTGTTATCCTCTAGCAAGATGCTGTTCAGGATAACTGAGTATGGGCCAGGGCAGTGGTTCTCCCTCTGTGCTTGGTACTTTGAGACCACACCTTAAGTGCCCTGTCCAGTTCTGGGCCCCTCACCTTGTGAACAATATGGAGGTGCTGGAGCACATCCTGACAAGGGCAGTGAAGCTGGTGGAGGATCTGGAGAAGAAGTCCTATGAGAAGTAACTGAGGGAGCTGGGGGTGTTTACCTGGAGAGGAAGAAGCTGGGGGAGACCTAACTGCTGTGTATGACTACCTGAAAAGGACATATTTCAGAAAACTTACTTTGGAGTAGTAGAACTCAAAAAACCCGTTAGACTTTTTACATAATAAGTGTCTAGGAATATAGTGATTTATAAATAGCTATATAAAATATGAGATGCTCTATTTGTTAGGTGGTAACCCATGTAACATTAACTAAGAAAAAGTCCTGAGCAATCTGTTGTAGGAGGATTTTATGGCTGTACCATAGGGAGATAAAAAGGACTGAGTAGCAGTCTTATCTGCTGTTCTTATTTATAAAGGACACTGCAACAGACTCAGGCTTCCACGTGCATTCGTTTGGCACGAGGAAAGAGCAGATTGTTTGGTTTGGCTTGTACTCGTTTCTCTGTCCTAGGAGGGTGATGGTGACTGAGGAGTTTCTGACATGTCCTCATTGTGCTCCTAAGGCACTTTGCTTTCCTCTGCTGCATACGGCATTTTAAATCACCCAACCACATGTAAAAAGTATTTTCCCTTTCCCCAGCAGTGTCCTGCTGTCAGGAGCTGTGCGTTTAGAATGGCAGTGGGGTTTTTCAGCGTAGGTAGAGCTGGTATTCAAGTGGGTGTTTAACTGCTGATTTAAGTAGGTTCAGAATCAAGTACCTGTTAAAGTGCTTCAGTGGAAGTTGCAGTGTTCATGTGTACAGTACTAACTCGTGTTATTACAGTTGTTTTTGCAAACAGAATGTCCTTTTTGGAAGCTCTAAGTTGGTTCTTAGACAATGGTAGCATCTTCCTACCTGATGTTTTGCTTTCCACCCCTGTATGTCTGATCAGCATTGATACTAAAGAAAAACATGGCATGAATTTACATGTCCTTTTAGGATAAAAGCCCTCTATCTTCCCTATCCTGTTAGCTTATATGAAAAGAAAACCCCAGAAAGTGTTATGCTGAAATCAGAGTCGAGAGTTGCAGTTTGAAGGAGGACAGCGTGAAGCCTGTGGCTAACTCTCAGACCCTCTTCCACTTGCAGTGGAAATGCTCATGACCATGCAAAGGAAAGGGCAGTGGGCTGAAACAGCAGCATGTAGTCCTGTTGTCTGTGATGTAATGCTCTTATTTCTCCTTCCAGCTATGAAGCCGTACGCTCCAGCCTTCATTCTCCTGTGGAGCGCTGTCGGGATAGCGAGGGCTGCCAAAATCGTTGTTGTGCCGCCAATTATGTTTGAAAGCCATCTTTATATTTTCAAGACTCTGGCCTCAGCCTTGCATGACCAAGGTCACCAGACAGTGTTTCTCCTCTCTGAGGGCAGAGAGATCCCTCCATCTAATCACTACACACTGCAGCGCTACCCAGGGATCTTTAACAGCAGCACCTCGGATGATTTCCTGCAGTCCAAGATGAGGAGTATCTTCTCGGGGAGGCTGACTGCCCTCGAACTGTTCGATATCCTGGACCACTATTCCAAGAACTGCGACATGATCGTTGGCAACCAAAACCTCATGCGTGCCCTCAAACAGGAGAAATTTGACCTGCTCCTGGTAGATCCCAATGAGATGTGTGGATTTGTTATAGCCCATCTTTTAGGGGTTAAATACGCTGTGTTTTCCACCGGCCTCTGGTATCCAGCAGAAGTGGGCGCTCCAGCTCCTCTGTCCTATGTTCCAGAGTTTAACTCGCTGCTCACAGATCACATGAACCTATTTGAGAGGATTAAAAATACTGTTGTTTATCTTATTTCAAGGTTTGGAGTCAGTTTTTTGGTTCTGCCAAAATACGAAAGGATAATGCAGAAACACAAGGTTCTTCCAGAACGGTCCATGTATGACTTGGTCCATGGATCCAGCCTGTGGATGCTTTGTACTGATGTTGCACTGGAGTTTCCGAGACCTACGCTACCCAACGTTGTTTATGTGGGAGGAATCCTAACGAAGCCAGCCAGCCCTCTGCCAGAAGTAAGGTTTGCTGAGTTTTACAGTAATTTCTGTGGTTTCTACTTCACCTCATGTGGTGAGGGGCAGTTCTTAAGCAGTGATTTTGAGGTGGGACCTGTTTTGTTGTTGCTTGGTGCAATGTTCCCTGGAAGTCACTTCATGTGGTGGTGAGGGGAACTGTTGGTCACAAATTCAACTAAATGGATCTTCTTTGGATGCAGGAAATATTTTGCTTTTGAGTGAGGTGCTTAATGCTGCGCTAGAGGTTAAAGACAGTGTACTCTGTCTTGGAAATCAACTTTTAACCAAACATGGTTTAAAATGAACGTGAGGGAGAATGGATGAATACTGTTTCTGCTTAAAGAAGTCTGCTGGTAGGTTATACTAGGTAATTTCATGGCATTGGTGTTTTTATGGTATTTGTTTTTATGCCTCCCTTAGGTTTGATAGTGACGATAAGACTACACGGACATGAGCATGAAAAGACTGTACTGAGTGAGAAATGGAGATAAGAGTTGACATAAATGGCCCCGTGGCTGCTCTCAGATATGAATTTTTACTGTGCACGTGCAGGAAATCAGGTTCTGAACTTCAGACTGAAACAGTGGTAGTGACTGGACTGACGCCAGAAATCCTGGCTGCACAGATTAATTATTAAATTTGATTACTTCAGTGATCCTTGATATATTATACCTAAGAATGCCTCTGCTGAGCAATACAGTGGTGAGTGACAGGCAGAACAATCTCACAGAAAACCATGTTATTTACACTCCTGTTTTATGTGCACATAAATAGATCTTGAATTGGAGGTGATTTTTAATGGACGCTTTTGGCTGGATGATGAAAGGGCTAGGTAGGCCTGCAGTGATCAACAACTTGCTTCTTAAACTGCCTCTTTCAACTGTTGCTTTTTGTATGAAAAGTGCTGTTGTCTCTTCTCCAAGGTGTCATCAGAGATGACCATGGCAGTGCTGCTTCTAACTGGTTCTATCAACGTGTTTGTGTTAAGGAAGGGTCAGGTATCCTGAGAAAGCTGACTGAAGGTATCCTTGTGCTGTCTAAAAGTTAATCCCTGTTTTCCCTCCAGGAAAACTTTGCTGGCTGGATTGAGTTTTCCTCATTTTCTGGACTGATATTTCCTTTTTCTGTAAGAGGAAAAAAATGTATTTGTGTAATCAGTTTGGGCAATAGGTTAACATTGTCTGTTTTGTGTCTTTTGATACTCACTGTAACAGTGACCTTGAAACAGACGTATAGGTCAAGTAAATGGGACAAATATTACAGCAGGGAAAGAAACTACCTATAATTATTTCTGAGCTGAGACATTATTTACCTTCTTTTCAATTTTATCCAGCACTTCATTCTTGATGTTCGAAGCATGAGTTTTCATTGAACGTAAGAGAGGGACCAAGCGAGCACATTCTTCTTTTGCCCTGTAATTTTTCCATGCCTAATGCATATCCCTGTGGTGTGTATTGTAGGTAAATCATTGGGCAATCAGTTTGTGTTTGCTGACCAATTGGATGAAATTCATGACTGTCCCTCTGTCCTGGCAGACGAAAACTGCGAGTGCGGGTAGTGAGTGCTGCGGCTGTTCTGTGCTCTTGCTGCATCTCCAAGGTAGCAGCCTTGGCTAATTTATTTCCTGCAGCTTCTAGTTTGGTGCATTGAAGTCAGCCAGAGGCAGAGCTAGTTCATGTTTCTCTGCTGGGCTGGAATTGGTGATGGTTCAGCAGCTCTCTCAAGTAATTTTCTTGTCCATGGACAATGATTAGAAAAGGGGAGCGTGTAGCTGGACACTGTAGCTAAAATTTGCCCATTAAAGCTGTTACTGCAAGGCTGTTGGGTCTCTTGATTTCACCAAAACTGCTTATAAGTAGCCTAGTCCACTTTGTCTGCTGAAGAAGTATTGGGAAAAGAATCAGGGATGTTCTTTCAAGTCCAAAATAGCTGCTCAGACTACCTGGGCACCTCAGTAGTGGCAACCCTGTGTTGTCAACATCCTCCCCCTCCCCCCCCAAAATAATCAAGTAGAGTCAATGAGGCGGTAAAGATCTTTTAAGGTGTTACAGGGTGGCCATTCTTTCATTCCAGGGAATGGGACAGCTGTGTTTTGTGGCTGCTCAGATTCTGCACCTGTTCCTTGAACTTCTTGAAAGAAAGGTTAGAAAAGCATAGCTTTGAAGGTAGTATGGAGCAGTGGGTGCTGGATAGTGATGTCATGTAGCTCTGTGTGTGTGTGTAGGGAAACAAAGCTGACCCAGCTTTGCTGGTTATCTGTGTTAATATTATATACTTTATATATATAAAATAATAAATATAAAAATACATAACTTGACCCAGCTTTGCTGTCTCATCTGCTTTAATATTTCGATCTTGGGGCACATGCTCCCTGCTGATCCTGCGCTTAGCTTGTGTCAAGCATGATTCTGAGCTGCTGCTGAGCTCTAGCGATTACGCTGCAGCCTCCGGCTGTGGCACACAGACTGCGAGCGTGTCTTTGGGCTGCGGCTTGCCCGGATGCCTCGGGAAGGCTCTGATCTTCGTCTCTGCTCTCCCTCCCAGGCAGTGCCCGCTGTCGGTCTGCGCTTGGCGCAGTATCCCTCGGGAAGTCGCAGTGAGAGGCGTGCCAAGGAGGGGGAGCCAGCGGGAGAGCAGCGGGTCCTTTGGAGGTCACCGCTCTTCCCCGGCTCCCTGCGGTGCCTTGCAGCTCCGTCCTTGGCATGGCAGAGTCGGCCTTACCTGCGCAGGCAGTGGCTGAAGTGGGATTGCACGTTCCCCCTTCGGATCCCTGCTGTGGGTGCATGAATCCGAGCACACCCTGTCACTCTGCTCTGCCGTGGTGGCTTTGCAAAGCTCTGCATAGTCGATTCTGTCGGAGGCAGTGTGACATTTTCACTGGTTAAATTGGGTTTAGATGGTGCTTCTTGCACCAAGTGTTCTGTGCTGCTCTGTAAAGGACAAGGAGACGGTTAAGGTGATTTAACCCACGTGCACGTGGAATTTTATTTAGTTTCTGGGTGGTGGGTGCAGAGTCCACGGTTTGTGTGCTTATCTCATAAAATTGTGTGCTGAATTATATAGAGGACAGTTTGAATAGAATTAACAGATGAAATTAATTAAAAGATGAAAAGCTAGAGATGGACTGGCTATATCAAGTCCTTAAGGTCATCAGTGACCAACTATTGCGGGCATGGTGTTCCCTGGCAATATTTTCCAGATCACTGTCATTAGCCATTAGGAAAATCGCAGGCTCCTCTGCTTCTTCCTCACCACACTTCTCCAGAGGGATCTGAATGAAGCTGACTTCTTAAAGGGACGCTCTTTTAAGCAACAGTGGGGAAACCTCTGCTCTGGCATTTATACCTTGTGACCAGGTTGATGCATACTAGGCATTAATCAGCGTGATAAAATACGTCCCTGAATCAGGGCAGGAAGCAGAGTGGTGCTACAAGCAGCTGCCTTGGGAAATACTCAGTCCATGAGTAAACTAAATTTATGCTGCAGAGAAGGGTGTTCTCATTTTGGAGTAATAAGTTGTCCTTACAGCCTCAGCCGTCAACAGATAATTACAGGAACTTCTTCACTCCTCCGTGGACATCTTATCTGAGTTTGTTGTTAATACAGATCAAAGTCTGTGCAGCAAATCGGTGGCTTTGAAATATCTTCACTAAAAAGTATTTTGGTGTTTTGTTTTTTTTTCTGTGTTTTGTTCTTCCTCCTTGAGCCTTGCTGACAGTAGTATGTTTACTAGGTGTGTTAGCTGATACTGATATTTATCTTGAAAAAGAGGTGGAAGAATCAGGAGATGTTTTATTCCTTAAACCTGGCTTTTCTCCTTCATTCAGATTCAAGGACGTCTATAAGCCCTTGCAGACTGTAGCAGTAGATTTTTGTGCATAGCATAGCACTATCTTTTTAGTATTATTTTTCGAGTCTGGGGAATGGGTCTTAGAGATGAGTTTGGACAGTAAATTTCTGGTGATGTGAAGCAATTCTAGAGCTGTTCTAAAATGCATGGGATTGTCAGCTGGGGAGGCAAAAAGTCTTTTGAGGATGGAGATGATGCAGCACTGTGTAAATTGTGTACTGAACTGTATGATCATTTCTTTTGGCTCTGAAATATATTTTAGGTAAAGCTTCTTCCCCCCAGAATTTGATGTTCCAATCCACAGAAAAGTGTTGTGTGAGCTCTCCAGGTACCTACAGTCCTAAAACTTGGCTGCTCCAGTAGGACTGAGTTGGTGGACCATGTCTGTTTTGCTGTACTGTTCTGCTGCATTTTAAATTTGGGAAGAAATGTGACTCAGCATCTGTCTGTTTAGCACAAGACACAGGGAAAAGGCAGCAGGGCTTTTTTTGGAGCTTGGTTAAGTGTCTCTAGTTGAACTTGTGAGGAAGGCAAGTCCTCCAGGCACACATGCCAGACAGAAAGCTGGCTTCCCATGAGCTGACAAAGGAGCACCAAACCTTCAGCAAGCCTGTGCTCTTCATCAAAAAGCACATTTACTTGGTTCATGGATTACAGTCCAGGGTGCTTGTTTGTTGAGTTCAAGCAGTTGTTTGTATTGGGAATGGAAAGCAGAAATTCCAAACCTTAGATGTTGATAGGTCAGATGATGAAATCAGAAAGCTAAAAGCAAAAGCAGTTACTTTGTTATTTTTATTCATATAGAAAAAAATCAGAACCCCAACACTTTAAGCTACTACTGTAAACAGGCTTTGTGATTTTGAGTATTCTGATTTATCATGTTCATATTGGAATACGCAAACTAACAAGATTTAGTCATTTTGGTAACATGCAGTGATTTAACTGTTTCCTCCAAATTTTGAGGAATGACCTCTATAGAGGACAAATAACGAGCCAGTGCTTTTCCCATATTTCTCCCATTTATAATATAAAACAGAAGATAGGAATTTATTTCAAAGGGCATTCTTTTTTTCCTGGGTGTATGGAACACCCTTGAGTTTTGGTACCCTATTCCTATAATTTGGGAAGTTGGGATCTTTAATCAAGACTGCTTTTCAGATTTCTTAGTCGCTTATAGGTAAGGTGGATAATTTGTTCATGGCTAATACCTTGCTTTGGGGGATGGGGTGTCTCCAGCAAGGGCTTTGTGAAGAGACATCTTGCTGAGCATTCCTAGGCTGTTCACGGGGGGAATTCTGCAGGCAGCATGTTGTGCTGCTCACCCTGACCGAGGGGATTCTGGGTGAAGGATGTAGGTCTTACACAGGCTCACAAGCCAGCTGATCTCAGGCTTTTCAAAGAAATGGTGGTGGCTGATGGCTTCTTCATATAAATATAATATAAAAATATGAGTATTATCTGTGTATATATACACTTTACATGTGTTTATAAATCTGTAAAGAAAGAGAAGGGAGGAGGTAAACCTCAGGAAGAAAGAAAAGCTCTTGTATCTCAAGAGGAAAAGGAAGAAGAAATTGCAATTATTAGATTAAAGGCTTTAAAGCTGCAGGTTAGAATTCTATCTCCTGCCATCCACAGAGCGCCAGTGTCATACTAGAACAATGACAGACAACATTTCCCACCTAAATGAGATATCGTGTGGATTTACAGGTGGGCTGTATGTCAGTGTCTGCAATACAGAGGTCTATATTTAAAATTTAGCTTCTTATCAATTTTCTTTTTAACTGTGTTATTAGCAATTTAATTTGACTTTGTTTTGTAGACAGAGTAAGTAAAAACAGTCTCCCTACTTCATACTGTTTTTTCTTAACTCATGTAGAGTTTTTTGTTCCATATGGAGCCAGTTGAGAGGGGTGGTAAAACCTTGGTTTGCATTGCCATTTGATAATCATCAACTTTTCTGTGCATGCTTGCAAGTTCATGCTTAGGAAGGTGGTTTTTTGGGTATTTTTTAACAGAATGTTGCCTGTGGGGTAATGCCAGCAAGGTTTTTAATTGGAGCCCTGGGTCTGAGGATCCCTCTGCTGCACCCGCTCCTCTCCGCAGTGATTTTCATAACCTCTCCTGAAGGGCGAGCACCTCGTTTTCCACTCCGCCCATTCATTTGGAAGGCAAGGCTACTTTCCCAGGGTGCTTGCCAGAGGTCTGGTGAGTAATGGATTTTTGCATCAGGGAAGTCCTTGCAAGGCACTTTCCTAGTTGACCTCTAGCTGTGGGTAGAGAGTGTTCCCTGAGCTGCACTGGATACTCCTGCAGCTCCAGAGGGGGCTCAGATACAGGAGCAGAGGCTTGGGGGACTGCATTTCCTCATTCTGCTTTGGAGTGGGAATCTTGTTCCTCTTTCTGGTTAAATAGACTTAAACTCTATCCCTGGTGGATGCTCAGTGGGAAAAGGCAGCAAAGGACAGGGATGAGAAAATACAGCCTTTTAGGCACTGGAAAGCTTAATCAGATTTTAAAGACATTTTTATTTATACCCTGTGTATTTTGTAGAAGGCAAATACAGTGTGTATGTATATAAACAGCAAATAATTAGTGAAAAATGTGAGAACAAAGAGTTGCCTGTATTTCAGTAGGGCTGAATTTGTCTAATATTGAAAAACTTAACAGCATTGTTAGATTAATATGTGGTGACTGTACTTAGTGCTTCTTGGGGTTCTGCTGGGAAACAGTTCAGATCTTAAGAATTGGTTTCCCAGCTGATAGCAAGTTTTTCTACTTAGCCAGCAAGAAAGCAGGGATTTACGAGTCTCTGAGTATCCTTCTTTAAATGGTCACAAGGTATTGTTTTTGGAGTTACCTTACTCTGTGCCGGTGTGAATTACAAAATAGGAAAAAATGGTGCCAATATTAACTGCATGCACTTATTGTATGGTAGACCTCATAAATAAAGGCCAGGGAAGAGAAGAATTAACTTGTTTATTAATGCAGAGGGAAGTGGGGGCTCGGGAGGCTCCTGTCCTCATTGGGAGCTGCATGTCTGCTCTTAATTGCATACAGAACTTAATTAAGATGGATGACATGGGAAGGAGCAAGTCCTGATAAAATGGGAGAATGGCTTTTGCCTGGTGGCCACGGTTTTGAAACGGCAGGAGTTCAGGCAGTGGGGAATAACCTTGGGAGTGTGACCAAGGTGCCGGGCGATGCGGAGCCAGCAGGAGCAGCTGGGGGTGTGGAGTCAGGGAGGCTGGCTCCATCTTCTTCCTCGTGCCCTCCGTGTTCACTGCTGTGTTCTGTGTCCTTTGCTGCTCCAAGCAAATAAAACCTCCTATTTTTGGTTCTAGACTGACTTAAAAATTCATGGCAAGTAAATACAAACAGCTTACTTTGCCCGGAGTGATAGTTTCTCTGAGTTTGCTGTGGAATTGTGGGGTTTTTATAACTTGCAGGTTGTATGATGTGATCCTGTTTGTTTTGTGATAGTAAAGGGCACCTGTATGACCTTAGGCCACCTGTTTGGATATGTTTTGTTAGAAAAAGCTGAAATAAAAATGTATTAATGCAGAATTTAAATATATCACATCAGAGAAGTACTATTCAGAGGATGGCAGAAAAGTTTGAACACTCAGAAAAATGGTCTGTATACCTTTCTGTTAATTTATCAGTCAGCATCTCCTTTCTGAAGATGGCTTAATGGGGCTTCTTATTTTGAAATAGATCTGGTTTTGTCTGCTCTAAGCAGTATTTTGTAGGAGAAGTTGCATAGGATGCCTGTGCTGAGCCTTGAGGAAAGGGTGGTTTGCAACCATAACCAAAGAACAGGCGTTTGTGCTATTGCACATTTGAATGGAGCAGCTGAACAGGGGAAGCTTCGGATATTGCAGCCGGTTATGTTTGTATTTGTGCACTTTGTTTATCTGTAACAAAGCTCAGTATTAGGCACCACTGGTTACTGCCAGCTGGGCCCTCACTCCCTGCTCACAGCTGTGTGTTCAGCACCGAGGCCTGCAGAGAATGGCTAATTAGAAAACCAGGCAGAACAAAGCCCACACAGTGGGGCTGGCACAATAGCATTCCTGTCTCACATTGGTCAAAAGATAGATTTTTATTTCTTTATTCCTCCCCCCTCGCTCCTATAGTACAGCACAGATCAATAAGTGCTTCTTCTCCCTGTGCAAGCACAGAGTCCTGTACTATTTCTCCCAAAGGACATGCATTTGCACAGAACTTACATGGAAACAAGCAGAGACCTGGCAGGGTTTGGCACAGTGCTCTAAGTAGAGGTCCTTAAGTTTTTTATGCTTTAGTATGCGTTTTTGATTATTTTAAAAGTCACTTCTATGGAAATTATAAGTACTGTAGGCATTAGGTGGTATTTGCATTATTTAGTTTTTTTAAACCATTGAAGTGAAAATTTGGTTATAATGTGTGTATTAGGTGATCCTTCATTATGAATGTGTTCAAAGCTGTAACTGGATGAAACACGAAATTGAGCTGGAAAATGTAGTTCACAGTTAAGTTCAGAATGTGAATGTGCTGTATTGGACTTGCCAGGCCTACACTTTTAATGGGCACGAGGTACACAAACTCTGTGAGTGTCTGTTCTGGTTCCTGATTTTTCTATTGGAAGTTTTGCTGTGAAGTTCATCTGGGTTTGGGGGTTATAATTTTTTATGGTTTCATTGCTGGTTTAGAAAGGAAAAGCCAGATTTCTAAGTCTGCTAGGTTTGTCAAGTTGGCAGTGTAGCATCAACAAGGCAATGTTGTCTCTTGGACTTAGAAAGAAAAGCCCTTGCCTCTGTTTAAAGAAAACCTGAAAATTACTTAGGTTTGGGGGTGGGAGAGAGGGTTAGATGTGCTTTTCTAGTCACTGAAAGAGCCATTTAAAGAAGTGCATGTCCTGATGATGTGTACCTTAAGTTTGAATTAACTTCTCAGTTCTGTGCTCGGTTGAAGTTTGAACCAGAGTTTGAGGAAGGCTCAAAGCAGCTCATCATGTAACAAAAGCCCTCCCCCGATTTTTTTTTTCTGTAGGTTAGACCTCCAAAATGCTAATTACCTTTTCTTGCGTTAAAAGCAAATCATCCTGAGGTTACAGGAAACCTGAAAATGCTTTAGAGTGGGCAAAAGGAGGTCGCAGTGCTGCAAGCCGGGATCTGTGAAGTGCTGCCCGAGCAGGGAATGCTGATTTTAATGAGTGCAGCTCTAATGACTCATCCTGACTCAGTGCCTTTTCATACAGGGCGTAATTAGATCGCCGGGGCAGAATGTGCTGGAGGTCAAAAGTGTAAGTGGATTTAAGAAGAGGAAAGGGTGTGAGTTCATGGGAGATGAACTTGGGGGGTGAAGCTCTGAAGGTTGTTTTTTTTTTTTGTAGGTTCATCGAGGCTGCTGTAGGTGATGTTAGGGTTAATACGGCCCTAGAGAGTGGAAAGGTAGGAAGGTGACTGAAGGCTGCTGAAATTGTAGGCAGACAGGGTTGTTCTGTGCCATCAGTGTGTGCTTTTCCAGTGTTCAGGTTCTGTGAGCATTGCTCCCAGCTTCTCTTTTGTGAACATTAGGAGTGTACATGCATGAGTTAAATGATATACACAGCCATAGTCATAGTGCTGCTGAAGTATCCAGTCCCTTTCAGAGATGTGCCAAGAGCACACAGCCTGCTCTTTATCTGCTGTGGGTATCACAGCTACACCTTGTGTACCACACAAAGAACAGGCAAAATACAAGAAAATAATGTGGCTTTGTGCCATGGCCTGGCTAATTGTACCAGGACATTGAGATGTGCCTTAAAACCAAAGGCCTGGGAATGCCACTGACTTGGATTCAGTTTCACTCGATCTTCTATTTGGAAGTTCTGTGCTAAAAAGCTGTTACAGAAATAATTGTAAGTTTAAGGAACCTGAGAGTAGTGGACTCATCCAGATCACAGACTCAGGGAACTCTAAGAGGATGCAGTGTAAGTTCCCTGTTTTCCACTGCCTAATTTTTACCCAGCTCCCTGTGTTTGTAGATCCCATTGAATCAAGGCTGTGTTATGCTGGCAGTGGCACAGATGTTTGGTGGAAGAACCCTTGTCCTGACAAGTGTGTAGTTGATTTTCTGCAGCCCATGCACAGTGGTGGTGTCCAGCACCCCTCTGGGGAAGCAGATTGGAAAGGGGCTGCAGGCCAGTGGTTAGGTAAGTGATTCTTCCTGCTAACAGCACTATGTAAAGTGTAAATAAGATCTGGGATAGGCAAGAACCTTTCAGTTGATGTCATAATACAGCAAGGTGAGATGAACTGAGTCTTCCTGAGGTTGGCACTGGGCAGTTTTGACCCTGAAGAAATAATTACTTTCTTCCTAATTTAACGTTCTAAAAGAGGCTCAAAGGACATCGTCTGGTTCTTCTGCTTTGGCCAGATATCATCCATCTCTGGTCTTGATATTAAGGTTCTGTTGATACAAACTATTTTATTTTTTTTCCAGTTGTTGTTTTTAATGTAATCCCATTTAATAGGACGAACAAATCCCATGCTTTTAGCCTGATGGTAGGATCTTGTCTTGCCTGTCAAGATTTTAAATGTACCTTTGTCCATGTTATGTTCCACTGCAGCAATGGGATTACCTTCAAAGGGAAGGATTACAGAGGCTTGGCTATAAAACCACCATTACACAGAGCAGGTTGCTTTGCTGTTCAGCAACAAAATGTTCAAGTATGTAGGTGATGTAGTAAAGTTCCTTTTTTAAAAATTATTATTCCTCTATGTAAAATTCTAAGTTCTTAGCAGCTATTTTCTATTATGCATGCAGATTATTTTGAATATTCTTTTAGAAATTCCATTACAGATAAATATTTATACCTCCTCAATGCTTCTATAATGAAGAAAAGTTGTTACTGTGTGAATACATCTGATCTGTGAAGCCTCCAGAATTTCTCATTAAGCACAGAGGAGCAGTGGCATTGGGAGCCAGTTCTCAGCTAGAACAGGCTCATCTCCAGCATGTCTCATCTCCACAGGTCATGTGTCTGGCCAAGGAGAAGTAGTGACAGGTAGGACCTTCTGATGCCAGGATGATCCAGGATTATTCTCCATTGCTTTCCAGGGATCAAATTGAGGCTGCATAGACCCTTCCATGGATTTTCCTCTATGAAAATGCAAGTGACAAGTGGTATTTATCCTGTTTCCCCACTCAGTCCACACCAGCTTCCAGACACCTGGCATTTCTGGGTGCATCCTATTGGGCTCTGTAGAGGTACTCTATGTCTGGTTTATTTAGACTTTCCCTCTGGTCTGAGGGCCCTGGCATTGCCAAAGGCCAAACCGATTATGGCTACAATGGAGAAAGTAGGAAGCACCTTGAACTTTCTGACACCAGGTCCATTGTCCTGTTCAGCTTTGGCTTTCCAAACCCCGTCCCTGCACTGGCTTCCTGCTCATCAGCATGGATCATGCTTGGGTTTGGAGGAAGTGATGCTGGAACATGCTCTCCCGAGCCTGTCTTTCTGGGTCTGTGTCTCAGGGGATTCTTCCAAGCAGGACTCTGAAGAGGCTGGAGATTGGTTTTCTTGAAGCCCAGGAGATGCTGCTGTTGTCTGCCCTGTTGGCTCAGTATCCTGATCGCCATGTCATGGTCACTGCAGGCAAGGCTGCTCTTTGCATCCCAAGGTCTGCCATGTTGGTATGTTTGAGAGCCAGCACCAGTACTTTGTTTGTGGCTTCCTGAGCACCTCTGTCAGGGAGGTGTCATCAAGAGGGCACTCTGGAAACCTCCAGGAATCTGCCCCTTTGGCTGGGTGAGTGCCCTGTGAAGACCAGGGCCTGTGAATATTGGGCTTGGCAGAATGGTTTGTCCTAGAGACCACAAAAAGTTCCTTTCTCTTTAGCTTTAGACAGCTGATGGGAAAGACTTCAAGATGTAACTAGTTGAAGCACTGCAGTGACTATAATATAATGACATTTGCAGTATGCCATAGGTCCTGAAGTAAAATTCAAGGACGAGCTTTAAATAAATCACAAAACTGCTTGGAAACTTTGGTGTCAGAAGGTCGGCCCCTAATAAATGATTCAGCTTTGAGGCAGGTCAGAGCCACTTCCCCTCCTTTGCCTTCTCCCTCTCCCTTCACATGAATAAAAAAAGGGAAAGAGTGCACTGGAAAAGAACGAACTGTGGATTTTCAAGGAAATGGAATTTTTTTTGCTTTATATCAGAGAGCAGTGCACAACCCCCAGTGCCATGTGCTGGATTTTGTGCTCGGATAGGATAGCACGACGTTACTCCATTACTGTCTGCACTCCTATTTATTACCAGGACAAGAGGCACATTGTGAGCACAGCTCTTCATTTTCTCTTTGCTCATTTCCTATTGCTGCACTGGTGTTGAGCAGGCTTGTGCTTAAACTTGACAAGACCAGAATTAAACCATATCCTGTGAAACAGAAGATATTCTTCTGACTGATATGTCAGTGCTAGGTTTTTTTTTGTTTCCGCTGCTAACACTTGTGCCAGCTAAAACACAGGATTTAAATCTATGCTTTGAGAAGTAAAGAAAGTAGAAACTGACAGTGTCTTTAGAAGCTCTGGCTTCTTTCAAGTTGTGTTTATTCTTTTTATATAAATGAAAGCTAAGCAAGGCTTTTGAGGCACTCTCGCTTTGTTAAAGACGGGAGGTGACACAGCTGAGTCCTCAGCTTCATTCACACTTCTCCTGTGCAGGGCTTCCAAGGTGATACTATGAGATGGATCTCTTTATGCTTTGCTGAGTTAAAATGCAGCCTGCTAACTTGGAATGTGTGTGAACTGATCAGGTAAGGAGGGACAAGTTGTCTTAAGCTGCTGGTGGTTAATACTGAAGCTAAAACAAACACAAAAGGGTTTTGCTGTTGGTGGCCTCTGCCCTGGATTCAGAATCGTGATTCATTGTTCTCGGTCACTCCTAGAGTGTTCAGGATTTGTGAAACTTGGCTTCTGAAGCAACAAAGGCACCAACAACTGCTCTTCCTGAGCCATGTTTGCTTGCTGTTGCTGTGCTTTGCCTGTGCAGTGTTCAGTGTGAACTTTGTTTTCCGCAGGATCTCCAGGCATGGGTGAGCGGCGCTCACGAGAACGGCTTTGTCCTCGTCTCCTTCGGCGCTGGAGTCAAGTACCTGTCAGAAGACATTGCCAATAAGTTGGCACATGCCCTGGCAAGGCTGCCCCAGAGGGTTATCTGGAGGTGAGGGCAGAGTGGGAGGGACTTGGGGTAGTTTGGGGCATGCTTGTGTCCCGCTGGAGTTGTGGAAACTGGAATTGAGGACAGTGAAAACAAGCTGAGATTATAACCTTTGGGATACACTGCCACTATTTTTGATGAAGGAACTACCCCAGGGCTCAAAAATGCATCTTGATGATGAAAAACCTCATTTTTCTTCTTCCCCTTCCCCCTCACTTTTTTAGGCCTCTTTTCCTCTCCTATGTGTAAACACAGGCTTTCATTATTCATTTTCCCATTTGCTTGATCTTCTGTGAGAAATGGAAGGAAGAGGAATTTTCAGGAGTCAGAATCAGTAAGAAGCCTTCTCAGTTCTAAAAACATCTTGAGTGGTGCTCACAACTCCCTGTAAAAGTCCAAAAAATGTTTAGTCAGCTCTGCCTTGTGTCAAGCTCTGCTGATATAATTTGGTGGAGTTCATGTGAACCATTTTTTTTGCAGATAAGCAGTGTCTTATACCTCATATGGGTGTCTCACAACCCTGCCACACTCTTGGAGTTGTATTAACAGTTTTGGTGGCCTGTTCCCCACAATATTTGAGGGGAAGTCCTCGCTGCTGTGTGTAGTTGAAGGATCAAATCCCACTAATGAACAGGAAAAATGGGAGTTTTTCAGGCTGTGGCACAGCATCTGTGGTAATAAAGGTAACATCAGTTTCTGTTTGGGGTAGAGCCACTGCTTCCTTATGAATCCCACAACACTGCTTGGTTTCTAATTAATAATGCAGATTTATCTTACTGCTTTTCTTCTGTCGTTTTACTGTGTTTTCCCTGGAATATGTTTCTTTAGGAAGCATCCCCTTTTTGTAGTAAATAAATTGGGAGGATTTTTCTTGAGGGTAGATTAATGCCGACCCAACAGTTTCATTTAAAGCCTTCTATTAAAATTTAGGTGTTTATGTATCAGTCAAAATCAACTTGGTGTTTTTTGGGAATTTGGGGTTTGGTTTTGTTCCTCAGATCATGGGCCTGTATGCTGGACAGAAAAGTGGTGGGTACTGCTGGGCAGTCTTAATATTATGATGCTAAATCAAAGGATTTTTGTAGTTGTTTTTATGCCCTTCTGGTTAGGGAGAACAAACCAGTAACATAATTAGTTGCTTTTATATAACTTAGCTTAAATAATAAAGGCTTTTTTCAACATAAAGAAGTACAAGCCAATTGCAAAAATGTACATCTTGCTTACTTGGGCATGTATATCTGATTCTTTCTGAAGTTGCAGTTCCAATCCTCTCTAATGAACAAAACAGCTCAATCCTGTAGCAGTTAATTTGGAGGGTTTGATAACTGTTTCCATTTCGTGTTACTGGTTTAGGTTTTCAGGAAACAAACCAAGGAATTTGGGCAACAATACCAAGCTGATCGAATGGTTACCACAAAATGACCTCCTTGGTGAGTATCTGTTTCCATTATTTGCTTATTTTCACCTGAGTTCAGTTTGTTCTTTCAGAAATTCTCTACTGAATTAGCATTTATTGTCAAGCCAGGGTGATTTGTCATGGCAGTCATGGAGCAAGACTATTAAATTAGGATCTGAAGACAGAATTGAGCAGTTCTCTGTTAATTTTCTTTTCCTAATACGAATTTCATATCTTCCTTAAATTCAAATATTGTTCAAGGAGGAGTCATGAAACTGAGCCTCAGAATAAGTTTTAGGGGTCTGTAAATACTGTTTTATAAATACAACAAAGCTTTACCAGAACCTGGGCACGTGTTGTGAGCTGATAACCTTTCTGTTGAACTGAGGTGCTTCAGGGGGAAAGCAAACTTGGGGTTTTGTTTTTCTTCCCTGTCAAAGGGTACCTGAGCCCCTTGCAGATCTGAGAGGCCACAGAATATTTGACTGTTTCTGAGAGATCTGGATGTTCTTGTGTTCCCAAGACAGCTCCAGTGGGAGCTGATGAGTGCATTGAGCATCTGTGTGTGCGAGCTGGAGAATTTCCCATAACTTAGCGGTTAGGCACGTGATTCCTAAAGCAGGTAGTCTTGTTTTGGTTACAGGATTGCTCTGAGGCAGGCTGCTTTTTCCATCACATGAGGCTGTTCAGTGATTGTCAGGTCTTGCTAACCTCAAGTAAGGCATTTGAAGCTTTAGGGAGAGCGTGACAGCAGTTGTCCTGCCATTAAAAAAGGTATAGTCCGTACAAAACCATGCTCCTCCTCGCTCACCTGTACTGCTGAACCTGCTGGAGTCACCACCTGCAGCCACTCAGGAGTAGGCAATGCATATTCATTATCCATTAATCATTTTACATGTCTCATACACAGGAGAGTTTTCTTTGCTTTGGCTGCTCTCTCTCTCCGTGTATAAGGAAATGATTTAATGCATGAGGAATTTCAGCAGAATGGGTTTAGGTAGAATTTCAGAACAAGCTGCAGTACTTTGTACCTGCCCGAGCTGCAGCCATAGAAATGTGGTGGTAAATTTGTCATGCCCAGGTGCTTCAATACCTTAGTATAAAGGAGATGGAAGTGCATTTTGTAACCTTTGTGCCTCTTGTGTTTCCAGGTCACTCTAACATTAAAGCTTTCCTCAGTCACGGAGGCTTGAACAGCATCTTTGAAACCATGTACCATGGGGTCCCAGTGGTGGGCATTCCCCTCTTTGGAGACCATTACGATACCATGACCCGTGTGCAGGCCAAAGGGATGGGAATACTGCTCAACTGGAAGACCATGACTGAGGGTGAACTATATGAAGCTCTAGTAAAAGTTATTAATGAGCCCAGGTATGGAATGAGCAATTGTTTGTGTGTGAGTATGGATATGAAACCTTTATGCAGTGGAAAAAAAACCTGTGTTTTGTTATTTGTGTGCACAGTTGAGGCAAGCCTGAGTGCTTGTCCCGTTTCTAAAGATTACCCAACAGCTGAGGTTTCTGTGTGGGTGCTGGGCTCGTTGCTCAGCACCAAAACTCAGTTGTCTCCCTTGCTCGTTGTTGCAGTTGCCATGTGGAGGGCACAGAGGTTATGGAAACAAACCTGTCCTGACTTATTCTGTGTTGCAGACCAAGGTCCCTTTGTGTCTGTCTTGGTTACTCCACATGAGTGGTCTGGCTGTGGTGCTGTCTGCAGGGCCTGGAGCAAGATACATGTGCATGGTTTGGGTTGTAGATACAGTGGGGAGGTATTCAGGAAGAGTGACTCTAAGTTCTGTGACTTCATTATTTAAAAATAGTATTTCAAGTCTTATTTTCCTGTTTTGGCTCATAATACCTCTCATATCCAGATTAAAAGTAGTGAGGGGTTAGCTGGCAGTATATTGTGTTGGGCTAACCCTAATTTTGGAGTGTGATGCTGTTGATGCTCCTTGCTTTCCTGGGAGCTGAGTCTTTCTGGGAAAGGAGATTGCTGTCAGGAGCAAGCAGCAGAGAGGGGGAATGTTGGTACTGACCTTGATAACATCAGTTGCATCACCTTCCGCTTGTGCAATTATCCTTGGTGTAAAGGCAAGTGCTGTGTAAATAACCTGTCAACCCTGCAGACAGGAGAGGAAGATTTTGACAGGATCAGCTGCCAGGGTGAAAAACCAAAAATTTGGGGTGAAACTCCCGACCCAGGTGGAAATGGTTTCTTGCAAAACCAACCCCGGGTTTCTTGCTGTTCTGCATTTCTCTGGTGATGCAGTTGCACAATGGCATGAGATGACAGCTTTTGCTTTCTTCCTTGTGTGCTCTCCTCCCCCCAGCTACCGGCAGCGGGCGCAGAGGCTGTCGGAGATCCACAGGGACCAGCCCGGCCACCCGGTGAACCGGACTGTGTACTGGATCAATTACATCCTGCGCCACAACGGAGCCCAGCATCTACGTGCCGCTGTTTACAGCATCTCCCTCTTCCAGTATTTCCTACTGGATATTGCCTTGGTCCTACTCGTGGGTGCTGCCTTACTTTACTATGTTTTGGCCAGGATGGCCAAGTTAATCTGCAAGCAGAGCAAACAGCTCTGGTCCAATGACAAACATAGCGCTGTTAATGGACACTACCAGAATGGGATCCCCAATGGCAAGTATAGAAGAAATGGCCACATTAAGCATGAAAAAAAGGTGAAATGAGCCAACAGCTCCATGTAAAGTAGTAATGAATCAGATCAGTAATCGAATTTTATCGCTGTAACTTAGTCTAACAACTACTTAAAACCTCAATAAGCAGTTCTAACGCTCCCCTTCAGTATGTAATATTATGTGACAAAATTCTATGGAACTAAGAGAAGTCTTTAAAAAAAAAAAAGGCAAGCACAACCTAAAAAGGAAAATATTTTATTCTTAATACTGATGCAGAGAGGTTATTTTGGCACTGAAGTTTTTAGAAGCCTTAATTCTCTAAAGTTCTATACAATGACCATATTTATGAATTTTCAGCTTTTAAAAGCTCAGTGTGTGTCCCAAATGAGAAGAGGTTTCTTTTTATTTGCAGAGGTGTTCTCCTTTTATTTTTGTATTATTTTAATATCTCCATCCTTTTAGCTGAGAGAACTCTCTAGTGCTAGTTCTGTGTTTCCTTTGTGGAAGGTTCAACCTGTTGTGTAAGAATGCTGTTTAAAACACAAAATATTTCCCCCAGTCTCTTTGTGAAATAGCAAGTTACAGACTGAGAACACAGACGTTAAAAAAATAAAAAAAGAAATAATCTCAATGAGCACTGAAGAAAAATGGCAAAAAATATGTACTCGTTTTACTGATAAAGCTGCATGACTCTTCTGCTCGCTACCAGTACTTTGGAGAAAAGGGTTCTGAGCAAGTCTACAGTGTGTCCTAACTTTTAACCAAGACAAAATTTTATTTGTTACCTTTCTCTGCATACAGAATTTATGCCACGAAAATATTAGGGAGTCTTATTTCAGGTCCAAATGCAGCTGTGTGGGAAGGAGATATGCATGATTAAGAAAAATAAGTGAAACAACAGCAGCAAAAACAAACAACTCATGAAAACCTAGCCCTCTGCTTAGTGCAGAAGGTTTTGTAATGGCCCAGAGCTGTGCAGACTCGAACTACTCCTTGGGATTTGTTTCAAGGAGACGGCCCCCACGCAGCGCTCCCCCTGCGCCCCCAGAGTTGAATGTCTTTCCTGTTAATTCTCATTAAGTTCTTTCTGAATCGCAGTGTTGTAGATGTTCTCTTTCAATGGTTGTATCTGGAAAAAAACAAGAAATATTACCTTCTATTAGTCTGGGCCACGCAATCCATATTCCGCATAGTTGCCAATAGGAATTCCGCGCCACGGGCGGTGTCCAGCCGTCCTGCCCGAGGCTGGTGGGTGTGTGGGGTGAGGCCTGGCCACCTGGAGGCTGTGCAGAGGTGGCCCCGTGTCCCCCTGCCTCCAACAATCTCCTTCAATCATTGTCGCCAACACGGGACGCTGGCGGCGGTGTGTGCTCCGAGGGCTGGCCGTGGAATCATTGCTGCCCTGCTGAACCAAAGTTGGCAACTATGAAGTTTTATTTCCATGTCATTCTGTTTACTTGGAATTTGCACTACACACGTTGTGAGTGTACGCTTTATTTATTTGTAGTTGGAGGTGCCGTGGCTGAAAGAGAAAGGAGGGAGGGAGGCCGGTTTTGCCTTGTGTCGCTCACTAACATGGGAGGAGTTGGGATGATGATGGGGTGCTGAGCTCATCTTCATACACAGTGATGCAATATTTCATCACCATTCCATCAGGAGCCTCGGTCCTACAGCAATAAATAACAGTGCAGATATGTTTCTAATACGCAGGGCAGCTACTTGTGCTGCTCTCTGAATACTTGAAGAAAAAAAAATGGTATTATAAATATAAGCCTCTTAGCTATACCTTTTTACAATCTCGCAGCCCGTGGCAACTACAGGAGCACACAGAGGCAATGAATGGTGGGATGGTGAGAAGACTTCGAGTGTATGAATGACTTGGTTTAAAATGTGGGGGTTTTTTGGCATTAAAGAAGGTACAAAAGCACTGACCGGATGATTAAGCATAATTTAATCTCCACTGTGATAAAACTTAAGCAATAAACATGGATTTAATAGAGAAATTCTGTTGTTGGGAGTATATTTCTTTGTTTAATTGCATGCTGGTTGTCTCAAAGTACCCACCGTGTGTGTGTGTACTTAAATGTGGATGCTTATTGGGATACACATGACTTTTCTTGTCAGTATTAACTCTGGTGCATGTATTTGAAATCAAAAATATTGCTGGTTTTTTTGTGAGTGTCAATAGATTTCCTATATGAGCTTTGAATTGAAAAACAAAAGGGTTAATTATGTTTCTTTAAAGCAATTCAAATTTTTTCAGGTTGATGGACATACTGGCACAGTGGTTTCTGTTTGGTTGTTTTCCTGTACATGGGAAACTCACCATTTCAAAAGCGGGGCTGAAAGGTTTTTCACAGTGATCTTAGATGAGATGATGGATTTCTGGAATAGTCTCTAAGTGCAAACATGCTGCAATTCTTTTGCAAGAAGGGGCAGTTGCTGCGTTAATTGTATTTCAGAATTCTTCATGAGGGTGATCCCCCTCATCTCTAGAAATACCCGTTGTGTTTCCACTTTCTTCTAAGTTGACACACGAGCTGTTACTGTGGTTATTTCAATCCCTTCTTTGCCACAGCAAGCCAATTGTTGCTGTGTTTTGGACACAAGAGTTGAGCAGTGATTGCTGTTGGTGCCCAACCAGTGTTGAAATCAGCCAGATGGCTGAAGGGGTGTTTAGAAAAGGGTTTAAAAATTCATGTGTGTCTCCAGACTGCATCACAGTATCAGGACCAAGGTGTTAGTCACCCCTCTGATCAATATTAGTTATTACTCATTGAACAGGGAAGACACTTAAAAGAAACTGAGGTCATCTTCCAAGACAGTGCTCTGCCACTGATTGGAAAATACTACAGCTGGCCCTTATTTATCCTGATGGGAATTCTACCTTTTGAAAGTTACAAACTTGATTTATTTACAGATATGTGTATGTTTTCTCAAACAGGAGCCAGCAAATGCTGAATCTCATTTCACTGTAAAATGACAACACACACGATGTTGGGCATTCCTGGTTACTTTGTAATGAAGCGAAAATTGGATAGAAAAGGTTTTGTTCCTCATATATTGAGGGGATGGAAGGTTGAACTGTATTCAGGGAAAACTTGGAAATTCCTATTCTGGAATTTACTGTTAGAGTTAGGGGATAGAATCATAACTGTTTAGGTACATGAGCCTTGAATTAAGTAGGTATTCAGCAGTAGTTAAGGGAATGAACAGATCAGAAATGCCAAACCTTCCTTGGGTTGTTACAGAGCCAATTCAGGAATTGCTCCTTAAAAGAGCAGCATAGGCTGGAATTGGAGGATTCAAGTGGGTCAGGCAGGTTTTTGAAGCACAAACACCAGCCTTCCATAGGTTTAGGAGTGCTTGTCTGTGGAAAACAGAAGCACTGACATAGAATTGCTCTGCATGGAGCATTAATTGCAAATGTCAGAATAATTGTATTTTAATAAAATAATGGTATCTCTGGGAGTAAGAACTGGTGGGGAATAGTTACTAAGGCAAGAAACAACACAGATTTTCACTTGCACAGATGAGCACCAAGATTTTTGGCAGCCAAATACTCTTAATGTAGGGAATACCCATAGACACTTCTATTCCAGATTAAGAGGCTGAAATAATCTCAATTTGTCATTTAATGTACTGATAGTAATGGAGACAGCGTTGCTTTACAGTGCATCTCTTGATCTTATTTCTCTCATGATTTTGTTGTACAGTGGTCAAATTTTACCAGAGTTTTACATTATTATAAATATTTTACTATGTTCCTACATATTTAAAAATCACTTAGAACAAGCTAACAGTCAGAATTTTAATTTAGTATCTACAAGTTTAATTTGTTAGGGAAAAAAGTCCTGCCACTTTTCATAAAATGGGGAAGTTACTTTTAAGGAGTGTAGCTGAATACGCATATAAATAAAGGCAGTGTTCTCTTTTGTCTATAATCTTGGATTTTGGAAAACAAATGGGTGAAGCTGGGCTTGGGAAATCGTGGAGGGCTGGAGGTGGCAATGAGATGTTTCTTTCCATATCAGGAATAATTCCATGTCCCATTCCTCCTGACAGGGTGTTGCACCAGCTGGGCTGTGCAGTGTAATAAACTTGGGAGAGCTATAAGCAGCCTTTTATGTGTTTGTGTGTGCTGGTGTTAGAAGAAAATGTTGAATTAGAACAGATGTTCAAATCTAGAAGGGACAAAGGTCAGGAGGATGCTTGGATGTAAAGGGTTGGTTGGACATGTGCTGCAGTTGGCATAGAGATGTTTGGCATCCTCTGGGGATGTCTGCGTGTTACTTGTCCTTCCTAAAGCTCACCTGGTCATTTTCCAAGCTCACGGCAAAAAGATGCACTGAATTCCTGTGACAGCCTGATGGGAAGAAATGGTTCTTATTCTAAACACAAACAACTCTTTGCTTCTTGAAATGAAGCAGCAGATACATGATAATCTCAGCTAGAGGCTTTGAATAAATTCCCATTATCTGCTCCTGTGAGATTTACAGCAAGGATCAGAGTTTTCAGCTCCAGGAGATGCCCACTGAGGAAAACTTAGTAGAGACAGCAAATATATATGTAGAGAAAATAGAGTTCTGTAAGGAATTAACACATTTGCCTGTATTTGTAAGAGGTTCTATTCTGTTGTGCCCTGCTTTTTTATGCTTTTATGTGTCTTTTTCTGAATGTTTCTGTATCTTCCCTTTTTGGTACATCAACTTTCCTCAGCAACGTTTTTACTGTGTGTAAGTTTCTGAGCTTCCCAGGTGTAGATTTGCTGCTTTCCCAAAGTGTCCCCTTGGCATTTCCCTGCCCTTCTGGTTCTGCTTTCCAGGATAACTCAGCTGGGGACCCCGTGACTCTGCCAGAAGCTGTTCCAGTAGCTCCATCCCAGTTCTGCTGCTGTGGAAAGCTCCTGTGTATCCCGTATGTCCTGCCTGGGCTCTGTTGGCTCTCGGGTGGAGGTGGCCTCACCCCAGGAAACCCTTCTAAGCCTACGTTTAAATTTGGTCATTGGATTTCACTGCAGATAAGACTTTTCAGCGCTTCAAGCCTCACCCATGAGCTTCTCGATGAAAGAAAAGTTTATTTAGCTTTTCCTTTTTGTTGTTCTTGGCTCTGCAGCCTTTGGTCTGGGAAAAGGTGTAGTGCTGGGTCTTTGGTGGTGCTGAGAAAAGCGTGACAAGATGCATGAATTAAAATCTGCTTTACTTTTACTGGAAAAAAATGCTAGAGTTTGTTTTTTTTAGATGAAATGATAAGAGCTTGGAGTGTGACTGATGATTGGGTACAGCAAGGGGAATAGTTTTTTTCCCTGGATCCCATTGCTCATGGTACTCCGGTATAAGAGCTTCATCCATTCTTTTTTAAGGACTTGTTCCTGCTGGCCACCCCTCTGGGTGTGGATTGCAAATGACTTCTCGGTTTTGCAGACACCTTTCCTTTTTGTGGAGCTGCAGCACAAACAAATCCCATGAGAAGATCCAGGTTAAGAATAACCCCATGGGAATAAACCCGAGGTCATTCCCTGTTTGTCTCTTCCAGAGCAGCTTCACAACAGCAGATGGAGCAGCGAAGAAACCAGGGGTGAGGAGTGACATGTAATGAGAGGCAGGACTCTGTGGCTCCATGCTGTTCCCAGAAAAGCAAACTAATCTACATCTGTGTGTGACACTTGGGATTCCTAAAAGTTTCATTAGCTTCTTCAATTTTTTTTCTTTGTTTTTGTGTGTTTTAAGTGTGCTTTTAGTGGATGTAAAGAGAAGAGCATCTCAAGGTGTAACAATAGGAAACATTGCAATCTATCCATGGGAGCCTGATGGGATTGCTGTATAAAATTAATGGGGGGGGGGTGGTATAAAAAAAAGCCTTTAGTTAAGAGAGTTAAAGTAACATTATAGGTAAAATAACTTTTTAAAAGTAACAAATTGTTATTGCTGATCAAATAATGTGAGAGCAGCTTTAGGGCAGGTTATCATTCCCAGACCTGTGACCAACTTTCTTGCTGTTAGTTTCTTAGCTCATTTCTTCATCTTCAGGAAGTACCCCACAGACCCAAACCATTTCACCAGATGTGTTGTTGTGGACAGTTTCTGAGCAATCCTGCTTTTCCTGGGTGTGAGAAGAAAGGTTGAGAAAGCTGGACACTCTTACTTGTGTCATGGGAGTCACCACATGTCCGCCTGGGAGGTTTCCGTGGTGAGGGCAGGGAGAAAACACAGAGCGAATTCTGGAGGGGTGAGGGAGGAAGGGCAAGTGTGTGACCTTCTCCTTTATTAATTCATCCTATAGCATGAGGAATTTGTTTGTGGAATCTTTCAGGAGCTCATGTTAGGGCTGTCCCCCTGTGGTGCTGGGTGTCTCATGTCTGCCTCATGCTCCTGCTGTGTCCTTGAACCTTTTTCAGGTCATTGCCCTGCCCAAAAGTGACCCCTGTAGCCTTCCTCTGGCCAGGCTATTTAATGGTGGTCTTCAGTGCTGGGTTTTCCCCCTTCTGCTCCAGGACAGGAAGGAAGGACTATTCCCACCACTTGCTGGTTGGTTGATCTCGGGGCATGTTCGGTGTAGGGACTCATCTCCTGCCCTCTCACATCCTTCCCTCATGATCCCAGCTGGGATGCAGGAGAAGGCAGGCGCCCTGGGCCATGCAGGAGCCCTCAAGGTGGGGATGCTGGGCTGAGAGATCCCTTTTCTCACACCACAACTGGGAGCATGGTCTACATCCCAGTTATGGGAGTGAGGAATAAAGGAGCTGTGTGGGTGGCAGTCAGAGGGCAGCTGTGCAGGCCAAGTTAAAATATCAGTGTTCAGGGAGGGATTTAAGCAGTGTGTAATTCTGGTCACTCTTTAAAGGCTGATTTCTCAAGCCTTTAGCCTACAAACTTGGTTTGAACTCTATTTGAGGCTGAATTACCTGAACCACCACGATCTGTGTATGATGGAGGCCAGGCTGTAGCCCCCCTTCAGTGTCCATGGACAGTGTGGGTGCCAAGGGAGAGTCCCTTCAGCCTCGCAGATCTGCACGGTTCAGAAACTTCCTGGTAGAGAACAATTGTTTCTCAGGGCTGGAGCTGTGTGAGAGCTCTGAGCAGTCCCTGCCCAGTGCAGGCCCATGGAAAGGTATGTGAGGTGTGGTGTGAGAGATTATTATCCATGGCAAGGGACCAGTCATGCGAGCCAGTACAGTTCTCACTGACATTTTTGGGGAAGTTCATTTGAGCTGAACATCAACATTCCCATAACTACTGAAATATTGCTGCTCCTCACTCTCCTCACTGTCTTTATTTGCATTTTTTTTCTCCTGATGCTTTGCCTCACTCTGTGAGAAACATGAAGACACAACCACCTCCCAGAAAAATCCCTGCTTGACAGGAGTTGCTCTCCCCTGAGCATTATGTCCAGATGGTTTTGAATATCCGCAGGGAAGGAGTGTCCCCAGCCCCTCTCTGGACAGGCTGCTCCAGCACTCAGTCATTTGAGTGCTGCTCTTTGCTCTCAGTTTGTTGGCACTGGAGGTACCGATTTCAGGGAAGGAAAGGCCAATTCCCAGATTTCAGGGAAGGAAAAGCCAATTCCCAGCTCGTTCAGTCCCATGGGCAGACAAAGGCTGGGAGGAGTTATGATTACCAAGCAGGGAAAAGGAGCTGGGAAGGGGTTTTAACAAAGAATTCTTCTGTGAGGTAAAACCAGAAGGATAAAGGAAAAGTTGGCCCAGAGCATATGGAGGTGTCCAAGGCCAGGTTGGATGGGGCTTGGGGGCAGCTTGGCCTAGTGGAAGGTGTCCCTGCCCATGGAAGGGGTTGGAATCAGGTGGGTTTTATGGTCTCTTCCCACCCAAACAAATTGGAGTAATTCTGTGATTCATTCTGTGATTTAGGCTGATAGCTTTCTGATTGTATCACAGGAAGAAAACGCTTTTTAGTTTCACCCTGGAGCTTGATAAACTTGGAGCCAGCCCCTCCTGGCTCTCGTGTGGATAGGAAAACCCTTTCCACTTCATTTCTGGGCTGGGAAATATCTCTGTGTTTCCCAGCATCACCTGTGCTTCTCACTATCTGTTTCAAAGGATGGCTTTCCTCAGCAAGTGTGATGTTTTGCTTTTAAAAGGCATTTTGAAAGGCCTAAATGAAACCAAAATCTGCTGCTCAGTCTTGCTGATGTTTTAACTTGACATCCCAAATCCCAGTTTATGGCATTATTTGAAATGTACAGTAATGTGTGTTTCTGGTTATAGATAAGATGATTTTTTGTTTGTTGAGGAGTTGAGGAAGAATAACAAATGTGTGCATCCCTGTATGTGTATCAGCATCCTACATCTGTGTCCATGTATCCCTGTCCTCTGTGCCAGCTCTGGCATCTTGGGCTGCTTTTTCCCAGGGCCAGAAGCTGGAGCATCCCACTGGAGGTATTCCCGCAGCAGAGCTGCTTTCCCTGCGGGCAGTCTGTTAGACATCCACCGCTTTTTCCCCTTTTCATCTTTTTTACTTTTTTTCCTCCGGTTTTCCAATGCCTCCCTTCTTCCCGCTGCAGTCCGTGGCTGGGGCTGTGCTGCCACCTGGCGTCACGAGCCCGGCAAGCCGGGGAGGAGCATCCTGCTGCTTGGGAGAAATGTTTTCCTGCTGCCTCTTGGGGCTGTGCGACCTTCAGAAAACCCTCATCAGCAAACAAAGATCCCCCCAAAAAAAGAAAGCTGCAAAAGAAAGGAAGCACTGCGACATTTTTGACATCTCCCAGAGAGCTGGGAAAAGCCCCTGGGAAGGGGTTTTATTGGATGTTATGTGTTTATTATCAATTACTATTGGAAATGCAGTTGGGATTTGAGCCCTTCTGCAGTATCCTTTTCCTTATTCCTGTTCCTTGATCTCTATAATAAATCAAGTGGAGTCTTCCATGGGTTACCCTTGTCCCAAAGGATCCCTGTGGTTTAGGAGAGGTGTTTTCCCACTAATTGCCCGTATTTACATCTCCTGGGTTGTGCAAGGCTCTGAGGGCAGAGCCAGATCTCTGCCATCAGGAGCAAAAGTCACAGCCATGAATATGCCAGGCTTTGGGATTGAAGGCTGGGGAAAAAGAAGGGTAATGTTTACTTTTCCTTACGAGAATGGGAAGTTCCTCTATTTTCCAGGGAATCTCCCTGGCAAATACTAATTGCAGGCTTGAAGGGTGCCACGCTGGGGGACTGTCACACTGCCTGCAGCTCTGGTGGATCCTGCTCCAGCCCTGCCCTGACTCTCCTTCCCGGTGCCTTTGGACATGCGGATTTGCGAGGAGCTGGATAGCACCGAGTGCTGCCTGTAAGTGAACACAAGGGGGTGATTCAGGGATTGGGGAGAGGTTCCCACTGGTGCCCCCAGCACAAAGGCAGGATTCAGATGGAGCAGCCCCATCCCAGGATGAAATTGCAGTCCCTGCACTGTTTTCCTAATCTGCTGCTGTTCCACAGCTTTAAATCTGAGGGGAAAAAATGTGGATGTAAACGCAGCTGTGAAAGGAGTCAGTGATGGCAGGGAAACGTGATATAAAATTATAACTAGAATGGGCAGGCAGGGATTTATTTTGGATGCGGGAATAGCATCCATGCGTGCACACACCAAGGCACCACTTTCTCTCGTCTCAGCCTTGCTAAACAAGGGTGACCTTAGGCAGGGATAATTCTGCAAGGTCATTTCTTACCCCTTGATTCTGCTGCATCTTTTCTCTCAAAGAGGAATTTGATAATTGGGAATGTTTTTAAAGCCCTGTTTTTTTAACGGAGAGATTTCTCACCTTCCTGGCTGGGAAATGAACATATTTTCTCCACACATTTTCCCTTTCAAGATTAGTGTAGATTGTGTGGAGTTAATTACATAATCAGTTACTAAGTACTGAAGAATAGTTGTTAGTTTAAGATTTCAGTGTATTCTTTTCCTCAGTGCATCCCTAACTCAGGAAAGGTGCAAATGAGTCACAGAGTAGAAATCAGTAGATATCACAAATAATGTTGTTCCTGATGAATTAACACCCTGACCTCCTCAAGGCGACTTTGGAGGTTGTTCAGAGCATCCTTGCCATTGTTTAATAGCTTTGCTCTGACATCCATCTTCAACCCAAATGGATTCTGCAATAGCTTAAAAAAGAAATTAAAAAGCCAGTTAGTGCTTGAAAGGTCGGAAAGGAATTCTGCTTGGCTTGACCTTGCTGCTCATGGGAATGATTCTTCTGAGATTTCAGATGCATTTCAACCCGCAAATCGGGGGAAAGACACTCCAGGTTTTATAGCTTGAGCACCTCAGGTCTTTTTTCATCAGCAGACATGAATCAGCCCTTCAGAGAAATGAAGGAGTTGAATTCCAACTTCCTATTTCCATGTAAGCCACGTACAATCCATGGTGCCATATCAGTGCACTATACTGTGGGATGATTCCTGGGTGATTCCCCCCAGGACCCTTTTCCTCCTGATTCTGTTTTTCAATATGTGACTTTGTTCTAGCAGTGCTTTTTGCTTCAGGCTTCCTTAGTACATTGGGATATTTACCTGTACCAGGCCATGCTATTTGATTGCTTATATATATATGTGTGTGTGTGTGTGTGTATAGGAAAAACTATTGCAAAAGAGGTGAAAACATATCCTGGGAATAACCTGAAGCTCCAGGGGCTGGCTGCCACTCACAGCAGCATTTAGCTTGTTAGAAGAACTGCCCTGCAAAGGCAGGAGCTGCGAAGCTGCAGGTCCGTGGTGGTATCTGGGGGAGGATGGAAAAGGTAGGGGAAACACAGGGGACCAGATTCTCCTGCTGCAGCTGCTCCAAGGGAGGTATTCCTCAAATCCTCACCCTTTTGAAATGAATCCCAAATGTTTCGGGTACAGGTACTGCATGTGTGTATTAAACCCCTGTTGGAGGATTTTGGTTTCCTGCAGTGACAGAGGGGGAGTTTAGAGCTTTTAATAACTTCTGCATTGTCTGTTGATGTTTTAATAGGTGCCAGGCTGGAAGTTTAATCCATAAAAGTATGTGTCAGGTGGTTGATGAATATAAATTGCTGAGCACCGTAGGCCTGCGAGGCTGGAGGAGGCACGAGGGAGACAGGGCTGTCTTCCATGTCGGGGAGCTGGACTGTGAAATTGAGCACATGGGTTTGCAGCCTTGTCATTCTGCCTTGTGCTTCCTGGAGTTCCACTGCTGCAGACACGTCCTGTTCACGACGCACAAAGAGGTAAGAAATCCCCTGTGGCAAAAAATCGTGGAAAAGTTACAGGGAGGAGGTTAAAGAGTGCAGGAGCTGATGTGGCTGGAGAAAAGCCTTGGAGAAATCCGGGTGTTATCCAAGTGGCACAGAGAATAGTGTCACTTTTTCATCTTCAGGAAGGATAAGCACATGAAATATCCTGCTCCAAGTCTTTTGATCTGTAGGTTGGAGAAGAGACAGTACAAGACCCAAAGTTTTGAGGGAAGGGAGGTAAGGATTAACCCAGGTGGAATGATGCTGGGTAGGGATGAAGGACGTGCTTCTGATGAGCCCAGTTTGCCTTTCCCGTGTAGGGAAATGTGACTTTCACAGACTTTGAGCTTTGGTTCAGTATTAGCTGTAGATCAGAATAAATGAGGTGTGTAATAAACAGCCATGCAGAGGGGCTGTGCTGGCCATTGCTCTGGGCTGGGGAAAAGCCTTTCTTACCCTGCTTGACTGAAATCCTGATGTCTTAAATCATTTTACCAGCCAGAAGCTTGGGGGGAAAACGATTTGTCAGAATTCCCAATTACAACAAAGGAGTAGAATGGACTGTGCTCCTCAATTACAGCAGTCATTCCAATCTCCCTTCCTCCCACACAAGGTGTACCAGGAAAGGCACAGGAATAAATCCAAACACGGGCCGCAGGTCTCGTGCTGCTCGAGGAAGGGGAGCCTGGGGGTGTTGGTGGCCGAGGGAACAGGGGAGTTTTGCTGTGGGAGATGGTTTTGGTCACGTCCCCATTTACAGAATGTTCTGCCACATCCTGGAACAGGAGCAGATGGATTGTGGGACAAAGGTTCATTTGCTCAGGATGGATGGCACTCTGGGAAGTAAAACGCCGTCAGAGATTTTTATCTGCCACAGGTGCTGCCGTGTAGACAAGGCCTGCACGATGGATGAGGCGGGAGCTCCGAGCTGGAGTGCTTTGGCAGGTCTCCCAAGATGGCCGGAATTTCAGATATTGCAGTTATTTTCCTGTTGCTTCAGCACATCCACAGCCACTCCGTGTGCTCCAGGGGGGTCTGGTGGCCTCCCAGTCTGGGGCAAAGTACTTGATGGTTTTGGGGAGGATTGGTTAAAACATCGGGAGGTGCGTGCCTTTGTGGGGAATATTTACGTGCCTGACCTCATATTTGCAGTTCTTCTTCCTGGAACAGGGTCTAAAGCTTTTTCTTGTAAGATCCTAAAATCCTGGAATTTAGGTCTGGATTAGAAGGGGTTTTAAAGCTCATCTTGTTCCAGCCCCTGCTGTGGTCAGGGACACCTTCCACTAGGCCAGGTTGCTCCAAGCCCTATCCAGCCTGGCCTGGAAGCTCAGAGGTCACTGCTGGGATTGCTACTGTGGAGTAGCTGCTTCACAGTCAGGATTGACACCTGGAGAGTGCCTTCAGTCAGTGCCTTTATTTGCAGAGAAATTAAGTGGGCAAAACCCAAAGTCAAAGCTGGTGTACAAATGAAGACAAACGTGCCCTGTACACCGACCCACAGCTAATTCCCCAGCCTGCCACCATCCTCTGGAGTGTCACCACATCCCTCCTGCTCCCTGGATCACTGCCTGCACGACAGAGACACCTCTGATAGGGATAATCAACCGGGCATGGAGGAGCTGGGGATTTGCTGTCAGGCAGGAGGAGGGCGATGCCGATGCTGGCAGCTGAGAGCTGTGCTCGCTTTCCCTCTGATCCCATTCCCTGGAGGCACTGACAGAGCAGTGACAGAGAGATGACAGTCTGCCTTACTGCCAGGGGCTCGGCGTGCCTGGGAATGGGAGCTGCAGAGAGGGAGAGCCCGGGGCTGCGGGATGCTTCCCGCTGCTCTCCCCGTTTGCTTGTCAGGGGCACCACGGGGGGCAGTGAAACCCTGTCAAAGCATCCGTCTGGAATAAACGGGATGGGAACGGGACTGCCCTGATGGCAAACATCAGAAGCCTGCTGGATACTTCCTGCAGTGCCCGGCGTGGCTCAAGGAACACTCAGCACCCATAGGGATGTATATCCTGGGGTGAAGCCTAGGTGTTGGCCTAGGGTAAACAGAAGTTCCTCTGCTTCCCAGTGTGTTATCCTGGTTAATCAGGGGTCTTCCACCTCAACAAGGGTACTCTGCATCAGATCACTGTCTAAATTCTGGATGTCTTTACTGGAGGTACCAGGACAGGACAAATGGTTCCAAGTTAGGCTTTTCCCTTCATCCCTGTCTCTGAGGGCACTGGAAGCAGTGCGGTGAATATGGGAATTGGAGGTTCTGAGCTGAGCAGATGGGACAGGGCCTGACCAGCTCCAGGGGTGAGACCTGGGGCAAAAACAGGGAAGCAGCTGCCTCTGTTTTTCCCTCTATGCCCCATCCCTGGAAGTCTCCAAGGCCAGGCTGGATGGAGCTTGGAGCAACCTGGGACAGTGGAAGG
Source organism: Rhabdornis inornatus (assembly GCA_013397075.1). NCBI lineage: Eukaryota > Metazoa > Chordata > Aves > Passeriformes > Rhabdornithidae > Rhabdornis > Rhabdornis inornatus. The sequence continues at coordinate 383,589 of VWZS01009507.1, forward strand.
TGTCCCTGCCCATGACTGGGGCTGGGAACTGGACGCTCTTGAAGGTCCCTTCCAACACAAACCACCCTGGGATTCCCGCTCTGAAGAGATTTTCTTTTTAAGAGTTGCTGCACAAATGAGGAAAAGTAATTATTTTTTTCCTAATGGAATAGCCAGATCACCATCTCTAAGAATAAATATTTACAGAAATGAATAGCTTACAAATAATTCCAAAACAGAGTAATTGCAAAGCAAAATTTATAAATATTTTCAAAATTAATTGCTGTTGCTTCCCAGTAGAGCAGATGGAAAAAATTCTGTTAAAATGTTCCTCCGTTGCTCTCTAAATATATTAAGAACTTATTCAAATCTAGGGATGATGACAGCTTAACATGGGTTACATGGGTTACTGGTTTTTCCCTTTTCCTGTGTGCCCTGAAGATTAAACCAGAATCAATCTTTACATTTGAATTCAATCCCAAGGAAGTGTCATACTGAGTAAGCTGAGGGTTGTGCTACAGAAGATGTGCCTGAAACCCCAGGTTTTCACCAAATCGTTGAACTTTGGTGGAAAGAATGAGTAACCTTGCCTATGCCTTGTCTGAAGCACCTTAATTACAAATCCCATGGATATATGCAATATTTAGATTCTCCCTGTGAGCTTCCATGCATGCTTTGTCCATCTTTGGAGCACTCTGTGGGAGATGATGGAGCCAGGAAGGAGCCATGGGAGCTGAGGTGGTGGCCAGGACCCTCTTGGGTGGCTGCAAAGCCCTCGCCATCAATAGGCAATGGACCTGCCTAGGGAAACAGAATCCCTAGTCATCGAGTGATTTTGGGGAATTAGGGATTGAAACCCTTTCGCCGATTTCTTTATTCCGTTGTTCTGGGGAAGATGCTTTGACGTGCTTTCCCCAGGTTTTTGGGGAATGATCATCTGCATGGATGAGGTGCCCTAACAGGGAGAAGTGAAAAGAAAGGCAGCACAAGCGTTGCCTAGACTGTGGTCCTTTACAGGCAGAGCTCTTGCTGTAGCATCCCTGAAAGTGTCCAAGGCCAGGTTGGAGCAACCGGATCTTGTGGAAGGCGTCCCTGCCTCGTTTCCCTCGTTATAGAAGAGCTGTGTCCCTCCAGAGCCTGGACTTGTATTCCCATGGTCCCAAGTGTGTCTGTCTCCTTTAGAGCAGAACTTCCTTCCCATGGCCTCAGGAGAAGTCCTGTCTGCTGGAGCTAATGGGATTGCAATCGCCTCTGTGCTCACGGCTTTGCCTCCTCCGGGGACTCTCCCGCTTTGTTCCGGCTCGTCCCATCCTCGGGATAGCTCAGACCTGGCAAGGCCGCCGGTGTTTGTCCCTGCAGGGATTGTCTCTGCAGTCAGAGTGAGGGAGTAAAGCAGGTTAAATCTGCCAGCCCTTTACTCTGAGACTTAAATTAACAGAGGGATTCAAACAAGGAATATTCCTCACACACTTAGACCTGCTGCAGAACTCGTCATTCCATAGGGAAAAAAAATGATAGCGTGCAAAAATCCTGTCTTTGCCTTGTGAGTGAAGGTTTCCCGTTCATCTCCCTCACTTGCTATTTATTTCCACATCCTCCTGGAGGGGCTGTTTTATCTGTAAAGAGAGAAAAAAAAATATTCAATGTGTTTCAAATAACCTCCATCAAATTAGAAGCTGAGTGGGAAGCGTTCCCACAAATGTCCCTTGGAATTCATAAAAGGCCGGACATCAAAAATGATGGAATTATTTAAGGTTTTATTTTCTCTGGCTGGAACAACACGAGATAAATCAGGGGAACGATGCGATGTCTTCCGAGTGTCTGGATCCAAAGCTCTGGCAGTTTTGTGAGCATCTGTACAGCAGAGCCTGTCTCCATTTCCCTTTCATTCCCATGCAGATTGCTCTCCCAGCGTGCTGGGAGTGAACAGGCTGATGTGAGCCGGGTAAACATTTACAGAACAAAGTATGACAGTGCCCAAAATGATTCCAAAATTGGCCCCGCTGCAAATTGCCACGAATGGGAATCATCTGTGGCCCAGGGGGATCCATGAGGAGCCAGCAGAGCCACGGGACAGCGTGTGGGGAGCCTGGGGTGTGCCTGGCGCTGCAGGAGGGAAAAGAAGCAAAGTCAGAGATCCAACCTTATCCTGAGCTGCATGGTTCCATTCCGCCCTGGGAAAGTGGGGAAGCCCTGGCACAGGGTGTCCGGAGAAGCCGTGGTTGCCCCTGGATCCCTGGAAGTGTCCAAAGCCAGGCTGGATGAGGCTTGGAGCAACCTGGGATAGTGGGTGGTACCCCTGCCTGTGGCAGGGGATTGGGACTGGGTGATGTTTAAGGTGCCTTCCAACCCAAACCATTCCAGGACATTATGGTCTGGCAGCAGCTTCCACCTGAAAGCCGAGCTGGTCTCAGCCGGTGGCTGTGGGATACAAGGGGACCGTCCCCAGGCTCTGCTCACCAGAAGCCAGGGTAATAGGTTTTATTCAGGAACAATTTCCCCGTCTCTCACACTGCTGATACATCAGCAGCTGTCCTGCAGGCATGGGAGGCTCTTCCCTGTTGCCTTGGAATGGTGGTGGTCAGCTGCTCTCTGTCCCGGGTTACCTCTGCAGCTCCTCAGAGTTCAGCTTTTTGGTACAGTCCCTGACTGCCTGGGGAACAGTTCGGTTGTGTTCGGACCTCTGTAACTGTGCCACTGCTGCAGTGTTACTGTGGAATGTTGGCAGTGCTTTCCTGCTGCTGGATCTGTTCAGGGAGGCCTTGAGGACAAAAGCACCTCTGGGTATGGTAGATCTGGGTTGTGAAAGCCCCAAAATGAGGGAACTTGGTGAGAAATTCAGGGAGCTCTTTTGCAGGCGTGTTTTATGAGGTGGCAGGACACAGAGGAGCACATGTGGTCACACCCTGCTCTCCCAGGCTCTGGCAAAGGCAGCTGGTGTTTGGGTGGGGGTGGGAAACGGGAGCCCTGGAGCTGTGTGGATGCTGCTGTTCCAGCTGTAAATCTGCTGCTTGTCTCCATCTGATTGCTCCTGCAATTCACATACACAGCTGAATTGTCAGCACTTGGCTTCCTTCACTCAGGAGGCTAAAATGGGGTTTATTGTTTGGTTTCTGAGGGTGAAAGGTCTCAGATTATGCTGAAAAACCAGGTGGTGATCTCCTCCTCATAGGAGGATGCCAGACACTGCAGTTTTTTATTGCAGAGATATATAAAGGAAGATATATAATAACTAATTAGAAGGAAAACAAATGTGCAAACCTCAATTCTTTTTTCCAGAAAATCATCTTTATTTTCCAGAAGAGCTCCTGATTCAGGTAGGCATCAATGCATCCACTGTGGTCGCAGTGAGGGACGGAGGGGTACGTGGCTCTGCCCAGCAGCTCATGTTTGCTCCCAGGCCAGACAAGAATTAACACTGGGAATTGTGAGGGATAAGAGACAAGTGACTTGACCACAAAGGAAAGGTAGGAGAAAGAACAGTACCAGTTCTTTGCTCACCACCCCTGTGTTGATCACTTATTAAATTACATCCATTGTGTGATCTGAAAGAACTCCTCCTTTTATCTCAGCAGCCATCAGGATGGAAACAATAATAAAACTCTGCTGACAGGTGCCACAAAGGTGGCTTTGTTTTCAGAGCCCCTCTTCAATTTCTGCTGGATCAGAGAGCAAACAAACCTGAGGAAGTTCTGCTGGGCCAGTGCAGGGAGAGGAGGAGTGTGGTAAATGCTGGGTTTGGTTTTGGCTATCTGCTGGAGGATGAAAGGGGAGATTTAATAGCAGGTTCTGGGTCTGCTCAGCCTGGAGGAGCCAGGGTGACCCAGAGGCTTGGTCTGTTCCAGCAGTGCTGTTCCAAGCTCCTGGGATTTCTGAGGATTTGGGCAAACCTCTCGCCAGGGCAGGGCAGAAGCCATCACAGCTTCTGATGGCAAAAGGCTCTGCAGTGTCCCAGTAAAAAATGCGGTTTTGTGGATATTTTGGGGTGTGAACAGGCTTTCAGGGGGCTCTCTGGGGGTCCTGTTTTCCTCACGCTACTCAAGTGCCCATCACTGCCTGTCAGGAGGTGAGTAAAGAGAGCAGAACGAGGGTCACCACGTCTGACACCAGCTCTGCAAACACCCTCTGTACCTGTGCAGCATCACTGGGTGCTTTATCACCGTTTCTGACTCGGTACAAGACATTTTATAATGAGATTAGCAGGTGGCCCTGCAAGAGCAAAGCCTCCTACCCAGCACCACGTAATTAATCCATAAAAAATAAAGGCAGGTCCTCTCCTTGGCAGCTTATAAGTATTCCAGGCATTGCAGTGTCACAGGCTTTATGACAGCTTTGAGCTTTAGGAATTAAAAAAAAATTAAAAAACCTAAATTCAGTAATTTAATTCTAGTTAATTCATTATGCAAGAGTATTCTTTGGATTGCAGCTCATAGCCACAATATTTCTCTGTATTTCTTCCAGATTTTATTTTCCCCAAGCTTTGCTGCTTTATTTGTGGACAGGTGAGGAGTGCATGGATACATTTGTGGTCCTCAGGTTGTATATTAATATTCTTTAACTATCTTAAAGTTCACCAATTTAATGCTGTATCATCCAGGAGCAGCCTTTTGTTAAGCAAGTTTCAGGATTTTATGGCTTTCCTGCTGGTGGAATTTTTTTTAAAGGGCATTAAAAAGTTGTCTCTCTTTTCTAGCACTGCCTTGGAGAACTGGCCTTCCCACTAGGAGCAATCTTTGAGCAGGAAACCTCTTTTGTGCCCTTCAGGTTGGTTTTGCTGAGGTAACCCCAGGTTGGGACTGGCTGCCAGCATCTGTGTGAGCAGAGTTTCAGTGACTCATGTCAAGTTTGTCCCCAAGGGTGGCACGTGGCCACCTGGAGCTGCGTGGTGCTGGCTTTTTGGGCAGGGTGGCAGGAGGTTTCTGAGGCTGGAGGGAGCTGGGAGTCCATAATCCAGCACATTTCACACCTGGAGAACACACTGAGCCTGCTCCTAGTAAGATTTTAGGGCATAAAACTGCCCATGGCAGCTCTGCCCTGCTGCCCTGGAACATTAGTTCATTTTAGGAGTGTATAAATGCTACTCCCAGGAGCTCTCTGGGAATCCCCTGGGGGCTTTTAGCCCCCTCCTCTCACAGGTCAATGGGGGGAAGCTGGTGGATGGCAGCACCAGAGAGGTTTATAATCCTGGGAACACTGCCCAGGAAGCCAATTGCCTAGGCTGGGATAGAAAAGTTTATTGTCTGCACCAGGGCTGGATGGTGGAAGAGTGCCCTTTTAGGGGGAGCAGGGTGGGTTTGTTTTATTGTTTTGGGGTTTTTTAATGCATTTATGCCCTATGGGGAATGATATGTGTGTGAGTCAGGAGGGAAATGATCCAGCTCTGCCCTGCCTGGAGCTGCTGCCAAATCAGTGAGCAAGGTGGCACTGTGGGGCTGCTCACCCGGGGTGCCAGGGAGGGGAAAAGGAGTATGGGGCTCTTTAGCTCTGCTTTCTGCTTCTCTCTCATCTTACATGACACGGAGTTAAAATACTCAGTTTGTTTAAAAAAAAAAAAAAAGACGGCAATGCGTTTGAACCTGGATAAATTCAGTTAGGGGAGAAGACACCATTCCTTGCTACTGAGAGTATTTAAGCTCTGAAAGGGGGGACACAGGAGTTATGGCCCTTCTGCATCAGCCTTCCTAGAGAGCTGAACTGGCTTTACCAGGAAAGGGGAGTGGAGGACATGTCCTCTTTTGAGAACATTTTTGCCCTCTTTATTCTGATAGACATGGGTACGTTGCTGCTGCTTTCTCGTGTCTGGGGCTGGGCTCTGGCCAGCTCGGAGGAGCGAGAGCAGTTTTAAATTCCCCAGTTCAGGCGTGGTCCCTCCCTTGCCCACATCCTCGTGTCCAGGCAGCCTCGGAGTCGCCTCCACGTTGATTTTAGCGGGGATGCAGTGGGAGAGGGGCTTCCTTCCTCTGCAGTGCTGAGGGAGTGTCATGCTGGATTGTCACCCTGTGCCCATCCATAGGCACAGAGCAGCCAAGTGCCTCAGCGATCCTGTCGCTGTTCCTGGGGGGGGGAGAAGAGACTTTCCACAGCGGGAGACAGACGATTCCTCACGCTCCAAACAAAGCCTGCCAGAAAAAAATCTGTTTGATACTCAGGCAGCTAAAACGAGCCATAGTATCTATTCCCAGAGCTGTCTCTTCCCTAAATATCGGATCTCTGCAAGTATCAAAGGGGCTTCCAACCAAAGCACCGTGCCTTTGGCAGCGATAAAAGACAGGCACCCACGGATAACTCTTCCCAATGGTTTTACAGCCAGGTAATCAATACATCACAACAGACATGTTGCCTTTTATTTGCAGTTTATACACCACCCAGGATCCTTGGATGTGGTTTTGATGCCAGTGCAAGGATACAGGAGCTGGGGGATCGATAGCAAACACTTCTTCAGATGTATTGATTACCCAGAAAGGGATGACAATAAATTCTTGTGTGTTCCCACTCCGTCTCCAAGCCTGTTAAAGGGAAAGAAATGCCCTGGTTTTCCTCTCTATTTCTCTCATCTGAGAAGCTGAAAATAACAACAACCAAACAACATGGTAAGAGCTTGGGGATGTTGGGTCTTATGTTATTTTCTAGAGAGTGGGCAAATCTAATATATTTCTTTTTTGACCTCTTGTCCTCTTTTCCCATCTTGGGAACAGAGAAAACAAGGATGACAGCTGAAAGGGAAAGAATGCCAAAACAGGAAAAACCCCAAACCCCAACCCTGAAAAGACAACTCCTGACATCCTTTTTATTAATCTAATCAGAATTTGGTTTAGTATTGAATTATTGAAAAAATGAATTGGATTACTTTTCATTGGTATGGAAAGTGGGAGCTGTGTTCCACGGGCTCCGTAGTGCCAGGATTTAACCTTACTCCTGCAAACACTGCAGGCCTTGCCTTGGCACAACTTTTCCCACTCAGAATGCTGGGTGTGCTCAGCATATTTCAGAATTAGGCGGGCAGGAAGGCCGCCCCTCAAGGACACCACCTCTGTTTATCTCCTGAGTTACTGCAGAAGCTGGGATTGTCTCCAATCCCAGGGGCGCCTCTCGTGTTTTGGGGAAGCTCCGTGAGACGTAAAGGACGTGAGTGAAAACAAGTGGAATATTCCAGCTTGATACCTGGAATTAAATGTAGTTATGGTAGCCAGTGTTGGGAGGTGTGGGGATGGGGTTGGTGCTGGAAATAAGAATAAGTGCCTGGGGGAAGAGAGTGAGCTCCAGGGCATCATCCCCTGGGAAGTGCAGATCCCTGAGCCACATCAATCACCACGGGATGATGTAAGATCATCCACCGCCCCTCCTCCAAACCCACCAAAACTAACCAAACAAAAACTGCAGCTCAGACACAAAATACACCTGCAAGTTCATGAGTTCATTTATGCCTTAAATTCTCTGTTCCCCAGGCATTCCCTGGAATCATCTTCGCAGAGGGCAAATTTCCTTCCGGTAGCTGATACCAGTAGCTTAGAAGATTATTATTATTAAGACACAATTGGGAAAAAAGATGTCAAAATAATGTCAGCATCAGTGCTGCCAGTGGTTTTTTTGCCTTTGTTTTGCTGGGTGTTTTTGAGGAACAGCCTTTTGCTGTAATGTTGTTTTATGGGGGCTTTTTGCTCATTTTGCCTTTTTTCCAAGTGATTTACGAATGTCTCTGTCACCTTTTCATCCTTCCTGAAAAAGCTTTGTTTTTCTGAAGAGGCTGCAGCATGTCAGAATTAAGTGCAAATACCCACTTCAAGGCTCTAACAAGTTCTGTGCCACTAAGAGCCTTTGATTCCTGCATTTAATTATGTCATATTGGATTAGAATAATCCTATTCCTTCTTGTTTCTCCAACTCAGTTTTCCATACTTATCCTGCACATAATTAAAAGCGCCTCCTTCTCTGCTGGGCTGGTAGGGAAATGAAGGCTGACACACAGGGGACCTTTGCACTGGAGGGATCTTATTTTTAACCTGTCATACTCTGCACCCATAGACATATATTTACCTCACTTTTCATTCTTCCCTTGCCTGAAGAAATACTTATCTCAAGTCCAAAAAACCGAAAGGTTACTTTGTGAATTCACTGTAAAACATTTGCAGATATTCAGAGATGCGAGGAAAGGAGAAGTTGAATGCTGTGCTAATTTCTAGCTAAATTTGGCTAAACGTTAGCTGATGTCTTGGCAGAGCTTTCCCCACCTCCCCTTTTTCTTTTAATAGTAGTGTTTGGACTTGATGATCTTAAAGGTCTCTTCCAATCTTAAGGATTCTCTGATTCCATGATTTTATCGTAGTAATGAATTTGGGATTTTTGCCCACCAGCAGGAAATGCTGCGAGGAGACAAAGCAAAGCAAGTGTGATTTTGGCACTGTACATATGATTATTAATTTTGAGTTGGCAGCTGCTTTGAGGCACAATGCCTGATTGAGGTCTGTGTTATTCATCTCTAACTTTTCTGGTAACTTTCAGCTCCAGCAGTTGAGAAAATTTGTTAGAATTTTCCAAGCACCTGCTCTTATTTCCAGCCCTAATCTTCTTATTCCAGCTTTGCTCTGTGCAGCTCCATTCAGCAGAGTAGGTTTTCCTGCGTGGTCTATGACTCAAGACCCTTGAGTCATCCTGGCTTCTTGGGATCAGCCAAAGGATTTTAGGGCATTATGCTTCTTATTCCTGAAGCGGCGATTTGGGACTTTGGAGATTAACGCAGCTTTTTCCTTTGATCCCTGTTTTCTCCTTCAATCCCTATTTTCTCCTTCCTGTGGTGCTAGAAGTGCAGAGCTGGACATGAACCTCCCCTGCTCTGGCTGTACCTACAGCCATGCAGCTGGATTTTCCAGAGGCTCCTCCTGAGCATTCCCAGCCTGGTCTGGGGATCCGGTTGTGGTGCTGGCTGTCATCTTTGCTCTGGTGGATAAGGGCAAGTGTTTAAACTCTGTCACCATAATAGGATTATGCTTTTAAAGCCTCAATGATTCCAGCTCCAGAGCAGCATTTTGAGATCAGATTTGGATTCCCACGGCTTTTGATAATTTTGGGAGGCTGGGGAGCGAGGGTGTGATTCCCCGCGCACAGCGTGGGCCCCGCGCCCGGAAAGGGGGAGCTTTGGCTTTTCCAGGGAGCCTGCAGCCAAAACAAAATCCCCTCTGTGAGCTGGCAGGTGGGTCAGCACCTCCAGGGTTGTCCCTGTCCATGGGAGATGGTGTGCTGGACCCCAGGAGCTGCCACAGCAGTGGGAATTCCTGGTGAAGCCGTGCCAGGTTGGTTTGGCTTCCAGCAGCTGGCTTGTGTCTGAAAGCAGCTCCAGCACTTCTCCAGCACTTAGTAACAACGAGGATTTAAACCTGGTAATTGCTCCTGTGCTCCAGGCCCTGCAGAAGTACCTCTTGAGGCAGGACATCCAATCCCTGTGCCACTGAATTCCCTTGGATGAGGACTCATTCTTTGCACCGCTGCCAATTTTCTCCTCCTCTCACTTGCTAAAATAATATATCACAGTCGCCTCTGAAATTAGACACAAGCTTAACCCTCTGGCAGAGTTCATGGAACCTGTGTGCTCTGAGGAGAGACTGGAATATGCTTTTTAATTTGGGAAATGCTGCAGCTATCAGGTCAGTCAGCTGGGTTTTATGTGGCAACTCGTAGGATCAGGGATGGGTTTGGCTTGGAAGGGACCCTAAAGAGTATCTCATGGGCTTGATTTTCCTGAGGTGGTTTGCTAGGAACCTCAACTTTCTTTTCCATAGGCAAAATTCTGTCTCCAAAGAAGTGCTTCCTCCTTCAGGGATGTGTTACTCATTTCCTATTCCCTGTTTTTGCTGATTTCTCCCTGGCTTTGGTGTCCTCTCCACCCACACATCTCTGAGTGCAGTGATGGTTCTCAGCAGTGCAGCAAAGGTGACTGGGCCAAACCAGATCTCTGAGCTTTCTCCTCAGGTGCCAGCAGACACTTCCCTGCAGTGCCCAGCCTCTGCTTTATGGGAAAGCCCTCTGTAATCCCAACACTGCAGAGTTTTTCTCTGCCCCACAATTCAGCTCTTCCATTGGAAGAGGAACAAAGCTGCAAAGGAATAAATTATTGAGGCCATTAATCAACAGGTGGCAAATGGAAGAGGCAGCCAAAATGCAAGGGAATTATCTGTGGGCAAAATAGAGCCACTTTAAATGGGCACTAAGCTCTGTAATTGAAGGTGCAAGAGTGCGAAACTTAACACTGGAAGGAAACCAGAAAATGGATGTACTTAAGGTTGGGCACTTATGAAAGTCGTTTTATTGCACATTACCAAATTTTATAATGTCTTCATTGTGTCACTGTTAAGTGTCCAGAATTATTATTCTTTAATGTGTAAAATAAAAATGTGTTTAATGTGCCAGTATTAAATAGGTCCATGGCAAAGTCAAGTCTGCAAGGACTATTTCTACTTTAGCACTCAGTATTTTGTCAAATAATGTTTTACAAAAAAAACCTACACAGAGTGGGCTGCTGGTAAGGGCTTCACTTCCCTTTCCTCAGAGCTCAATTCCCCAGGGTGGTCTCTGTGAAGGGGAGCAAAAATGAGTTTCTCATTTACAAAGGACAGAAGGAAAGGATGGAAACAGCCTGGACAGGTCCATGAGCAGGTGTGTCAGCACCTGGCTGTGGAGGGAAGGGTGAGGATTGCCCAGCCTGTGGTTTTCTGACAGTTTCTGAGAGCTGGAGTTTGCAGACTGTCAGAGCTGTAAAAGCAGTGAAGTCTTTGTGGAAATTTTCTATACACAGCTGAGATTTCCAAGAGGACACACAGTTCTCTTCCTCAGGGATTTCCCTATAAACAAGCATCCTAAATTACAGTATTTTCCTGATTCCTGCCTCTGTTCTAAGCCCACTCATGGACTTACCCTGCACAATTCACCTCCTTGCCTGATGAGTGGTTGGCTCCGTTCCGTGAGCGTGCCAAGCCTTAAGTAAAAGCACTTGGGGTTTATGAAAATATGGAGCTATTTTGGAAAAAAGGGATCTGCAGCACTACAGGAATGGTGATTTAGGATCCACACTAAAACCTTCAGCTGCCGAGCAGGCTCCTGTGGTAATAAAAATCCTCTGTTGTACAGATGTTTTGCACACCAGAGCCAAAACACTGTCACAGGATGTCACCAATATAAAACATGTCTGTCAAAATTTTATGTCTCGGCTTGTCCCACGTGGGAGGGGAAAAAAAATTGCTTGTCATGAGATGGGCTTTAGAAAGAATGTGACAACGTGGTCTGTGCTAAAGCCCTGACACGACACCTTCCCACAGCAATCCAGGCAAGCCTCCAAATGTTTCCTCTTCTGCCACATTCCTAACATGGAGGGAAATAAGAGGTGGCTTCCTGGGTGTGTGTCTGACCTTTGGAGGAATGAGTTTTAGTGTTGGTGCTGAGGTGCTTGTCCATTCTGATTGTCCTGGCTGCTTTGGATTGCCCCCCTGTACTTTCCTAAGCTTTCATGCCCAGGTGTCGGATCGTATCTTTTAAGAAGATTGAAGGGAATTAAATCTCCAGGCTCAACTCTCCCTTTCCAAGCAGCTGACAAATTTTAGTGCGTTCTGTGTGGCAGTTACTGGAAATAGCTGAAGTCTGCAGAGGGTGAGCCAGGATCCATAAAAATGTTCTTCCTACTTAGGATGACAATTTATAATTTAACTGCAGCTCCCAGCCTAATGATGGCAGATTTACATGTGGTGCCATCCAGCTCTGCTGTGCTTTATGGCCAAGGAGCTTCCCTGCATGGCTTCTGGGCATTGGAACAGTGGGAAAACTGTGGGAAGAATGGCTGGGCAGGAAAACCACATCAGAGAGATCCTCAGCTCACTCCTAGAACACATCTTAATTAACTGGGATAACTTAAAAGTAATTAAAGGGTGTGTGGTCTATGTACGGTCTAGGGAATGAAAGGTGATGCTTCCTTGGGAGATCTGCAGTTTTCCTCTCTGGGAGCAGGGAGCAGAAGTTAGCCAAGGAAGAAATTCAGTTGGGATTGAAATTTGCACATGAATGAGTAGATTTCGATGATGAGAAGTAGCCCCAAGGAGTGTGGGTGAGTGGGAATGCACAGAGGGGAAACAGGCTACAGCACTTCCTTGTAGGAAGAGAGAAAACGCAAAATCTAAGACAGGAAACTTCCTCCTAAAATAAAAAGGTACCCAAAACGTGAGTTTGTGCTGCTTTTTTTTTTTTTTTTTTTTTTTTAAAGATCAGATTGCTTATGAAATTTTAAACACTTCACGTTGCAGAACAATTTCTCTTTGCTTACTTGGTGTGATTACACAAAGCTCTGCAGGAAGATGTGCTGCAGCTACAATGTCATTAAATAACATTTTCTGTTGGTGGGTCTATTCTCTCCTTCACCAGAATATTTAATTGTCACAGATGCTGATGGGAATTGTGTGCCTTTGGAGGGCGAGCAGATTTAATATGGAGATGATTCCCCAGCCAAGGCAAACACAGTGAAACACACACGCAGAGAATTAAAGAAAAACTGTAAATAAATATCTGCCTCAGAGCAAATTCTGTAAAAACTCATCCCCTTGAACATCCAGCTCTTCCTTGCAGCTCAGCTCCTCCTCTGAAGGGAAGCTAAATTACCCAACAGGGGTGTGTGTTACAGATAAGTTCTGCAAGACAGCAGAACATCCACCAGACTCTGAGAAGTAGCAAGTACAAAGTCAATTGAATGGCAGGCAATTATCTCCCAAATTATAAACCACTTTTCAACCCCCACAGCATTTTATGGAATTTCAGCTTAGGTTGAGAAATCCCACTCCACCCGCTGCTGACCTTCCCCTGGCTGCAAATAACCTCTGAGAAAACCCCAGGATGTCTCCAACTAGCAGCCCGTAAACCCAGCTGACCTTCTGCGATGGAGGCAGATTTGTGTATTAACGTGTCACCTTCCCATTCCCAAAGAAATAGGAGCACAATAAAACTGGCCCGTGTCTGCTTAGAGGGAGCTGCAGCAGGACAAACAGCTTTGCAAACACAAAGTGGCAGATATGAGTTTATTGAGATGTTTTAAATGTTTTTCTCCCCACCCAGCAGCTGCAGCTGACTGAAATGCAAATACCAGTCTGGTTTCCCGGGAAGTGTTTAATTCCTCATGAGCGGAAATAGGAGTATAAATTATATGCAGAATTCATTTCTGCCATTCTGTAAATCAGTTTCTGACTGGTATTTGGATGTTTACAGGCCTGACAAAGAGAAGCTCCTCTCCTCTCCTCTCCTCTCCTCTCCTCTCCCACCCTGCACGTAGA
>VWZS01009507.1:397006-689972 GCA_013397075.1 Rhabdornis inornatus
CCACTCCTCTCCCACCCTGCACGTAGAAAAAGCTCTTTACACAAACAGATCACCTCACAAGTTTCTTTGGTGCTTTCAGGTTTCCAGGTTCTAGGAGAGAATAGTCTGATTGATGAATTTTGTGGAAGTAGTAAATTTTTGGAAGAATTCTGCTATTGTTTTAGTAAATAAGACAGAGGCAGGAAACTGGGCCTGGAAAGCCTAATGATTTTTAGGGCCTACAAGTGTAGGGACCTACAAGCTTGTTGGTTTTTGTTTTTTTTTTCATTACCAGACTTAGACTCGTAAAATACTTTGAAAATTTTAGCTACCTTTGAAAAGTTTGTCTGCAAGCACCAGGTAGACCTGGAAGAAAAAGCCAAAACTTGTGGTGAGATATCTGTTATGTCATTTCTAATTTGCTCAATGATAGAAGCTCTCAGGAGGTGGAATTTGCTATTCTGGAAGGTTTGTAGAAAGAATCCTTGACTCTGATACGATTTAACCTCATTCTGACACAGATCAGTAAAACAAATGAATATTTTATAACAAAAATAGAAGCATTATGAGATTTTAGGGAGGGAAAAAATGTGTCTCGTACTTCTGAGTGCACAGTTTGAGGAACTTGCAATAGCTGGAATCAAGGCCTTTTAAGATTCCTGAAATAGAACAGAAGGAAATTATTTTTAATCAGGGCAAGACCTTGTTTGGGGCTGCCACATGTCACTGTCCTGTGAGGTTAAGGGAGGCCAAACCTTGGGAGGGCAGGCCCAGGAATGTAACAAACACTGAAGAGACAGACTTGTCTGGATCCACGTGGGAGGAAGAGGAGGAGGAGGAGGTCCCTGGCACTGCCAGGAAATCCCACATTTTTGGGACCACTGTGCTGAGGGGGGTGGAAGCCTCGGGGAGATGCTGAGGCAGGAAGAGCTGGGAAGGTGCACAATTGGAAATACATGGCAGAGGTTGTTGAAGAGCAGATTTTGGCTCAGGAAATGGGAAGGAGGGTTTAAGGAAAGAAGCAAAGCTCTCTCTGTAATGCACCATCAGAAGTGTTTATTCTGCGGCAGTGAGAAGAACCCATAATCAGGTGTGTGCACTATTTAAAACAATTCCAGCAAATACAGCCCTTGACCTCCCTCACCACCCCCCTTCAACAAAAATACTTTGAGTGATCCAAATTTATTTTGATTCCTTCTGCTTCAACACCAAGTATTTGTTCAACTGGATTTGCTGTCGTCACATAGGAGGGGAAAGAAAAATTTTTTTAAAAAAAGAGCTTGGGCAAGACAGTGAAGTTTTTCCTCAGCTCTATCAACAAGGTGTCCTTTGTTCTGAAATACTACAGAAATCATAGTAAGTCTTATAAAAGTTATCCAGTCATGGAGCACTGAACACTTCAGAATCTGTGTCGCTTGCAAATTCTTATTTCTTTTTGGCAGCTTTTCTAGATAGGAGAGTGATGGAGGAATCGAGTCCGTGGGCAGGTCCACACCTTTGCAGTCACACTAAAAGGATGAACTGGAAGCACAAAAAGAGAAATAAAGAGAGTGTAAGAAGTGTTGTCTGACAGGGAAACTCCTGTTCCATGAACACAGAGTTATGCAAAAGAAACCCCAAACTTAGCCTTCTTTAAGTACAATAAAATTAGCCATGTGGTCACTGCTGATTTATGTCCCTGTGCTGTACCTGGTTGACACAGATGTCACACACTCCTATTCCTGTTAGAAACATCAATTTTAAGCCCATTATAAACATAATTTGTTACTGGTGGGAACTAATGGGTGGTAAATGAGTGGTTGATGTCTCCCCTTTGGGTGGCCCAGCAGAGGGGAAATGAGCACCCCACAGCCCATTTGTTCTCGGCTGATTTGTTCAGAGGATGAAAGCTCCCCCATCTCCCTGGCTCAGAATGGGGAGGGAAAGGAGCAGGGGGAAGGAAGAGGAGAAAACATCAGCTCCTGCTTTTGTATTCAGGGCACATCCCCACTGCCTTATTATCACATCAGAGAGTCTGGACCCATCAGCGCTTTCATTACGCAACCATTTCCTCCCCCAAGAATTTCTAATTCCGCCATTTTAATTTGTTTTGGGGACACTCGGCAGCCTGCTCCCCTATCAGAGAGGAAATTTGGTTTATTAGACAACATCTCGGAGCAGTTAATCCCACAACTTTATTTTAGACCTTGAGAGGTCAATGCATAATTTAGAGGGGTTTGGATTCCGTTCTGATTGCTTCTCGCTCAAAGACAACCTCAATTATATGAGCTCAGCTTTCCCAAGGCCAAAGCCCTGCTTTAATCACCAAATCTGCTGCCATGGCCCCTGACTCCTCTGCCTGGCCCACAGGGTCACATCCTCAGTGTGCCCAGGCTCCTGGAATCTGCATTTCCAGGGGAATGGGAGCCAACTGCAGCTGCAGCCCCCCTGCAGCAGTGCAGCACGTGAAGGACGGGGATCCTGTGGCTTACAGACAGGAAAGAAGGACCAGCACGATCTTTCCCAGCCACAGCCCTCTTGCCATGAATAATTGTTTCATTTTTGCTGCCTTTGTTTTGCTGGTCTGTAAGAATCCCAACAATTATGTGGTCAGTGACATAAAAAGGCATAAAAGCAAAGGAGATCATTTCCAGGCACCTCACAAAGGCTCCTCTGTCACACGGTGGTCCAGAGAAATTCTGTGCTGATGGGTCCTGTTACAAGTGGAGGGAATGAAACTTGGAAATACTGGTATTTCATCTTTATGACACATAAAGAAGTCAATTCAAATGTCAGTTTTCCATGGAAAACGAGATCTCTCGGAAATGTGAGGCCCATTCAAACTTAAAAAATAACAGAGAGGTATAAAAATATCCAGTGTATTTTCAGGACATGGTGCCATTACAGAGCTGAGAGTTGGAGAGACAGACTTCTTTCTAAATAAAAAGCTAAGAACAAGAAATAATTTTCTGGATTCTATAATGTTTGTCTCATTTCCTTGAAAAGCTCCTGAAACCAATGTCATGTTTATTTAGCTTTTAATCAAGAGTTAGGTAGTCCTCTTTTAATTAAAGCTGAGCCAATTCTAATGCATTTTAGCAGCTATAATTCTGTCAAATGGTCCATTTAGATATTCTTCTCTGACCAAGCCTTACTTATCCAAAGCTCTCATTACTGCAGTCATCTGGGGTGCTAGCAGTGCTCTAAGACAAGGGAGGGTGAGTTTGTATGTTATATACAAATACATGTGTTTGCCACTTCCACATTTGAGCAATGACCTCCATACAGGACAAGTCAGGAGTTTCTGCCCAGCCTCGCTGACCTTGCCCTCCACAGCTCTGAGAACCAAGCACAGATCATGTCATATTTTTGGCAAACCATCCTTTCATTTCCTTGTGGGCACTAAAAGCAGATATTTAAAACTAAGGGTGTGTCTGATCTAGAGGTACACTAGGTAGATATTCAGGAATGAAGATATGTATGTCACACAGGTATATGCGATATACAATGGCTGTGTTGTCCCTTCAACTCCAGAAAAGTCTACAGGAAGAGTTTGTGCTTCAGCAGGCTGTTTTGTGTCCAAAACATTAAGAAAAGGCCAGTAAAGTTATTTTTCTGCACCAGCTTGCAGCCTGAGACCCTAAATGACTCACCCAGGGTCTGAAGGCTTCCGAGCAGCAGCGCTGCTTTGCAGATAGAAACAAAGCCGTCAATATTAGGCTACTGGCAGTGCACTGCTTGGAATTTAAAAGGATTTGAAAACAAGCGTGGGCAAAGCCCAGCGGATGACCAACCTCCCAGTCCAGCGAGAGATGTTCCCATCCTTTGCCCGTGTCCTGACAGACTGCAATGGGTCAATCCGAGGTCCATCCGTCCTACACAGTTTCTGGTCCGTCCTGGGGAAGGGAGGAGCGGGGCCACGCGCGGCTCCCGCTCTGCATCCAGGGAATGCCGCGTGGCGCCGCCTGCTTTCCTGGGAGCTCACAGAAGGGGTCGGTGCTACTCCACTGGCAGCACGTGCATACGAACAGTTGTCGGGTTTGGGTTCGGGGCTTTTCTAGTTATTCTCTCGTGGTTTGTTAGTCAGTTCTTGCTGCGATGAGCGGTGTCCTTGAGGTCCTGTGCTGACGATGCCGGGTGAGCCGGAGGAGCGGGGGGGTCTGGGGGGCAGGAATGTGCCTGGCCGGGTCCCCGGTGCTACCTGACCTTCTGCAGCTCCTGCCGCAGCCAGGAGGGCAGCGGCTGCCCCAGCCTGTGCAGCAGCTTGGACAGCTCCACGTTGTGCTCCCGGTAGTAGCTCGACAGAAAGGCTCGGGACTGAGATCGGGGGCAAAACAAACCGAGATCAGGTTAAAGGAAAGCCACCCCACAGGGATCTGCTCTCCAGGGGGCACTCAATGCCCTCTCTTTCAAAGCTCGAGTTTCTGATTTTTAAAAGCAGCAACCCAGTGAAAATACAACAGTAAAAACAAAGTCAGTGTGTTTATTTCGGGTCAATATTAAAACTGCTCCCACGAATTTCTGAAAAGCCCTTACCTCTTGGTCCATTGGTGGGTATTTCCGACCTTTGCTTTTCCCCAGGCACTTTGTCTTCCCTCCTTCCAATAACTGGCACCAGAAACCTTTCTGAGGGTCAAACCTGCAGAGGAACATCTCTTTTAAAAGACCTTGCTACAGAAACATCTCCTGGCTACTGAGACATCAGTGTTAGCCCACAATTATTGCTGCACACATCCCTCTAGATGACTGGAATTCTGAGGACAGGGCGGGAAACACCTTTCCTCTCCTGTGCAAGCTCTGGGGATTCATTTTTTCCCACAAATCTGCCTTGGAAGTGCCTGAAGGCAGGAAGTTTTTCCCACTGTGCTCTACCTGCCCTGGCTAATTTCTGTTCCACTTGTCCAGCACACAGGGTGAGGTGTTGATCTGCAGCTCTCCTAAGGAAGTGCTGGTTGGGTGCTGATGATTTAACCTGCCTGAGAAGCTGGCTGCTCCCTATCACTGCATCTAAACACCATTTTCGTTCCTAGGATGGCATTGTAGCATAAACACTGTCTTAGCAGCCCTTATCTGAAACATGCAATTTGATTGTGATGTCTGAAATGCAGAGATAGAAGAGGTTTAGATTAAGGCTTGGAAACACACACTGGCTGAGGAACGAACAGCACGTGGTGTTAAGTTTGGGATTTACTGCTATGGGACTTGCAGCAGCCATAAAACATCCAAACACTGCACATTCCTGCTGCTCAGCAGATGTTTGAGAAGGATGAAGGATAGTTGGCTGGGACATGGAGTTAATTAGTTACACACCACCTTCCTGCCCCTGCTCTGTCCACACAACATGGGTGCACCTGCAATTTGCTGCTGTACAGAAGTGAGCGAGGTTCAGGAGAAGGGTGAACCTTCTGCGTGGGCTTTTTCTTGCCCAGCCTATTAATGCAGGCCTGACCTTTGTTTCCTAAATTGTCTCTGTAGCTGTATCAATTAAAAACAAATAAATCATTGATTAAATGGGTGTATTGATGATAGATTCATTTCTGCTTTGGCCTTTCCCATCTGCTCCTTGCACGGTGAAATGCTTTAGCTGCCTGGCATTAATTTCCCAAGAGGAGCAGCAATATCGTGCGCTGGGTAAAAGGGAAACTGCAAAACTATGCCCCAAACAATATTTCTGCCTCAGAAGGAGCTTATTGAACATTATGAAAAGGATGTGCAAATTTGGGAAGGGGAAAAGAGGCTGAGACAGTTTGGGCTGAATTCAACCCTCTGTGTTCAGAAATCACAGAACTCTCAGGCCTTCTGTAAACATAATTGGGCACAGTGGAAGTATTTATTTAAAAATAGTGATAGCCCTAAGGCTAAAGCTACAGGGGAGCGTTTTAGAGCTGTCAGCAGGAATCTTTGGAGGCCTGGTTATCTTCCCTTCCCTGCAGAGTAAGCCTGGGGGAGAGGCAGGGTTTTGGGAGGGCATTACCTGATGCCAGAGGCAGGGAATGCCTGTGAGGGCAGAGCCAAGCAATGCCATCATGAGGATCTTTCTCTCACTCTCTGACAGAATGTAGCAGCCCTCCAAGGGAGAACATTTTCCTAAGCACACTCCTCTCACCTTGTGTTTTCCTCCAGCCCTGCCTCTGTGTCCCCTCTGCTCCCCTCCCATGGCTCTGGATGGCCTCCCTTCTGCCTGGGTTGATTTTAGTCTCCTGCTAGACTTTCACATAATTACTCACGGTGATGGACTTGTTGCTCAGTGCTGTTCACAGGACTGGGCCCTTGGGCTGCTTCCTGACACCTTTAAAAATGTGTGGTGTGCAGTTGTTAGGCAGTAATGGCTAGGAACAATCCTATGCAATCTTTTCCCCTTCGACAAGCCCTATCAGAAAGCAGCTATGTACTTTAATGCATTTTCCCCTTCCATCCCAAATCCGTGCAGAAGTGTCTGCTTCCACAGCACATTTGCATTCTTGATGCCTCTAAACAGGGAGTGCATAATTTTATGGATCTGTTTACAATCCATTTTTCCTGTCCAAACCAGTATGAGAGGCCAAATTTCTCCATGCTGTGCGACTCCACTGACTTTAATTTAGTTCCAGAAAGGAAGATGTATGTCTGTGGGTGTGGATTTTAAAAACCCAGCAGAAGGCACTGCAGATGTGCAGTTGTGAGTTGTTCAAACATCAATAGCTCAGCTCTGTGATCAGACTCCTCCTCCCCTCCATCCGCTTTGGAAATCAGTGACTTAAAAAATTGCGTTCTGAAATCCAAAATTCTTCCCCTAGAAAAAGGTTTTGGCAGAGCAACTTTCTTAAGCACTGAAGTCTTACTTTGAACCTCTGATATAAACAAGCTGAACCCTCCCAGGAGAGGAAACATTAAATAAATGGTAATTGTAAGCAGAGAGGAGCAGTGTGGGGCAGTTGCAAAGTCTGTGGTTGTGTTTCCCTCAGGAGCAGCCTGCAGGGAAGGTGAAGTAGAGGCTTTTCTGCTTCCCATTCCACGTGCTCTCTGCTTGCACAGGGACTTGGAAAAGCAGTGGCAGGCTTCCCAGCCCACAGATATCCCAGGGCTGGGGCTGTAAGGAGATGATGCACAGAGAGGCTCAGGGCAAAAGCTTCTTACAATTTTCTGCTGGACTAAGAGGGGAGAGAGGAATTCAGCCCACTCCCGCCCCTGCAGGAGTCTCAGCCGTACATGGAAATCCAGACAGGAAAATGGGATTAGGGAACGAGTGCTTCTAACCCAACCTCTGCCACCAGGCTCCCACTGGAATGATAAAAACACTTCAGCCAAACTTTCCACACCTGACACTCCAGCTTCAGCTCCTGGAGACTGATGGAAGAGAACCTCAAACATATCGTTGTCCTGATGTGTTGTTTGTAATTAATAACCAAGGGATCCTGGTGGAAGGGGATGTCCCCTGGGATCCCATAGGGCAGATAAAAAAAGGAATACACTCACGTTAGGGCTTCAGAGTAATTATAATGAGGAGAGACTCCCAGAAACTTCTGCACTTCATCCATCACAGTAGCAGGGTCACTTCTCAGCTGCTGTCCATCAATAATGAGCAACTGCAGGGGTAAATATGGCACAAAATACACTTGTCACAAATGTCACTTCTGTGACAACCTGGATTTAAATTAGCACATGACTTTGTACAGTGCTAAAAACATTCATATTAATGAACTCCTTTTTAGGTTTACTTTTTACTTTATTGAGTTGAATTTACATAGGTGGGCACCTTGTATCTCTGTGTGTGCACCTTGTTCAAATGCAGGATTTAAACCTCCCAGGCCAAACCTAAGTCTCAGACAATTCGGAGAAGAAGAGATAAGGAAAGAATGTAAAATATTGTTGAGGTCTATGATGTGTTTGTGGGAAATCTTGAGGAGAGAAGGCAGCAGCTCCAGGTGAGAGCAGAGGAGGAGACCAGGGAACAGGGCATGGGATGCTCGGCACCCTTTGCACGCTCAGAGTTTGCCAGGACATCCCCACGTCCTTTGGAGGAATAAGTTGGGATGAGATGGGTGAGGAGGAGACGTGGCTTGTTTGCTCCAAGGGCAACACTGCCCTTGCTGCCAGCTCAACAGCTCTGGGCAGGACTCCCTCCCCATTTATGAAGGAGTAGAAAGGCCAGAGATGAAAGGAGGAAGTAAATGGCTAACTGTGATTTTCTCCCTTCTCCTGGAAATGGGATTGACCTGCTTCTCCCCTCTGTAGTACAGCTGAGGCTGTATAAAAAGAAAAATGAGGACTGCAAGAAGGCAGAGCTAGTTATTTTTGTTGTTTATTTTTTTCCCCCAGATCTCTGAGAAAGTAGGCAACCCTCAACTCTGCCTCCTTTCTGCAAAATTCTGTCCCACCCAGAGCAGTCTCTGGGGATCCTTGTTCATTTGTTCACTCACAAAACAAAAATTTGTTCACTCTTTTACAGCTTTGTCTTACAGTAGGTGCAGATATGAACTCACATATGACCATGTCCTTGCATGAAGAGTGCCCATGCATGTACTTTGTAGTACTAAAATGTTTGCTTTAGGTTATTTTATTATTATTACTTCAACAATGGATATATTCTTTAGATCTATGTGTTCAGGTAAATTTTTCATGGCAAAGGTTATAAAAGACAATTCAATGAAATATCTGAAGGAGGGGCCAAAAGAAGGAATGTATGCTCCAGCCCTGAGAAAGGCCAATTCTGTATCGGATCAAATAAATATGAAGCTTTCTATGGTAGGGACTGAGTGGGAAGCAGGATGAAGTTTCTTCTTAGAAGCAGCTCTGGCATTTTCTAAATGAATTTGCCGCACTGTCTCCTGCTGCAGCTGCAGCTCTCTGGGGCTGTAGGAGCCTTGGGGACTCCTTTGGGCCGTGCCAGGGCTCAGTGAACCGGGTGGGGCCCGGCCTGGCCTTACCTGGGAGGGAGGGAAGTGCGAGAGCCACCTCTGGATGTGCAGCGCGTACCAGCCGGGAGTGAGGCAGCGCCTCTGCAGCGCCCGCATCTCCGGCGGCGCCCGGGGGCTGCCCGTGATCACCTCGTAAAAGTTGAATTTCAGGGCAGCGGGGTCCTCGTGGGAGCGCTGGTGCTGGGGGGGAGATATTGAAATATTTTTCACAAGGATGCTGGAGATGAAGCCTGAAATGCTGCGGGAGCTGCCAGGAGGGCTGTGCTGGCAGCCTTGGTTCCCCCTCAGTGCCACCTCTGCCAGGGAGGAGAAGGATGGGCCAAGGAGCAGGGTGGGGACACCATTCAGCCCAGGCTCCCCTGGGGAGTGAGGAGTTTTACTGCTTTGCCTTGGCAGCTGTAAAGCTGCCAATGAGATACTACCTGGGTGCAAACTGCAGCCGCTGGCCGTGCTTTATTCCTTGCAGAACTTCCTGGCAGTATCAGAAATGATGCATTTCATGCTTATTCCAACATTATTAATCTCAGTCTATTTTAACACTGCATTTAGTGTTTCCTTTATGTGTATGCCTATGCCATATTTCACAAGCATGCCTATACATTTCTCTACAAATAGAATTTTTAAATAGTGAAGGTTTTGTTACGGAAAGATGTGTGCTCAGGAAAAGGCAAGGAAGAGCATCCTGGAGTTTCCAGGGGGAAACAACAGGCTTGCTTTTGTTTCCAAGGAGAGAAAAAAGCCAGTGTCTCCAGACACAGCTCTTTTTAACTCCTTGGAAACTTCAGGAGGCACCGGGTCCATTTGTGCACCACTGCACATTGCTGAGCTTACATGCTGGGGGAAGGGATGTGGGCTCAGATCCTCAGCACCAAGAGCTCTGATTCCCTGGCTGGGCCACGCTGCTCTTCCCTGTGTGTCCCTGGGCGAGGAGCACTGCTCTCCCTCTCTGCCCTGTCAGCTGTAATTGAGATTAAACTGTTCGTTTCCAGCTGGTGGCAGCTCTGTGCTGGGAAGTTTCATCATTTCTGACACCGGTGTCACAGGTGCCAACTGCAAAAGCTGGCATCCAGCACCCTCCTGCTTCCACACGGTGCCAACGCTGTGCAGTACCTCGAATTCTTTGTTCAAGGACACAGACCCCCACTGATGCTGGCCACCATCCCCTGCCACTGGTTCCACTGCGCATTCCTCGAGGCAAAGAATCGCGTACCTGGTACCAGGAGTAGGCGCGGTCGGACGGGTCGATGAGGATGGTGATGATCTTGGCCTTGGGGATGAGGGAAGCAGCTCTCTTGGGAGCTTCCTCAGAATGGAAGTAGTTGGCACTTTTCTCAAAGAGGAGGTCAGTGGTGATGTTGGAAGGAGTGGGGAAGAAATCCATGTACCTTGCAGGGGAAGAGACTTGTTAGAATTAGCAGTAGGACAAAAGGGTCATGGCCCTGTGCTTCCCATCTCATGGTGGCTGAGAAGGTGACTTTTCAGACATAATTCTCAAGGAGCAAAATTGAATTTCTCAGCTCAGCCCAGACTGGAATAATGGGAATGCATCTTGGCTCTTAGGTGGCGCTGGTAATAGCTAAAGCCCTCATGAAGTCTGGTAATTAGGTTTTTCCTGTGATGGATGGGATTTTTGCTAATAACTTCAGTGTCAAAGGGATATCTTTCACCAGTTTGGAGTGAGTTCAGTTTTAGCTGCAGTAAAAAAATGGGAAAAGCTTCAAAATGTCAACATTTAATGTCAACATTTAAATGTCAAACTGTTTAATTTTAACATTGTTGAAGTACTTCATTTTGGAACTGACATATCTTTGCTCTTGGACGCTTTCAGAATGCAAGATTTGAATTTTGGCTTTGAATGGTCTTTTCCATTTAAAATTGATTGGATGGATTCTGGTGAAGAGATAAATGGAACCTTACTTCATGAAAAGCCACTTTGGAAGGAACAGAGCATAAGTGAGTGCAGCTACAGCTATGACAAGACAGAGATGTTATTCAGCATGAAGACAGAACTCATGACAGAGCTGCCTCTTGCATTCATTTGTGTGAAAACTCAGAAAATTCTTACTGTAATAACTAAACAAAATTAGGGGCTTGATTAAATGTCCCATCATTACCAATTAGATTCTCTTTCTGTCTGATAATTCCAAGTATAACGAATTCATGCAGTAATTAAGGCGATGCCACACTCGCTCCTGGAGCTGCTCCACTGTGATTTTCCATGTATTAAGAATGAACACCTTGTTTTTGTCATTCTTCTTACCAGTCAATTCCCTTGTGGTAGTTGTTGCCATTGAAGAATTGAACTTCCTCAAAAGTTTTTGGACTGGGGAGATTGCTGATAATGGAAGGATGCATCAGAAGGAATAAATAAAGGGCTGTTGTTCCTATGACAACAAAAAGAGATGCCATTAGGAAATATTTTAAAAAAAGCACCTTTGACTTTGTAGAAACTTTTTAAAAGCTCTGTTTGTGCTTCTTACCTGTTTTCTGGGGTCCTATCACCAGGAATTTGGGCAGGTGGTCGCAAGTTTTGTCTCTGGACCAAATATCCCTGTGTCGTTTATCGTCACACGGGTTCTGAAGGAGGAAAGGTGGTTGTGGATGTCACACTGGGGGGTCTGAAATCTTTGCAGGGTCTCAGTGTTATGCACTACTGCCAGAGCCCTACACTGAGTAGTAAAATCCCATGGTGCGTGTACAATGGTTTTCAATGACTGAGGACTAGGTTCAGTCATTAGCAGAAAAGAAAAAGAAGGGGAAAAAAAAGATTGAAACATTGATTTAATCACGTTTCCATTTGAGGTTAGAATGGAAACCTCTGAATAGCTTCAAGGCATTACTTTTTGAGCTGTCAGAATGGTTTTGGATGCATGGGGCTTAGTGCCAATTTTAATTTACGTGAGAATGCAAAAGGGAAGGACAAAATAGAAATGTGGGATATTATTCATCTCCTTATCTTTCTACTACCTATGAATGCAAAATAAAAACCTGTGAACAAAAGGCCCCACAGAAGAGGTTGGGACTGGCTGCTCTTCAAAGCAGTTATCATAGAGATGCTGCTTTTCAATAGTGTGGACTGCTAACAGAGGATACACTTTGCTGGGGAATAAACAAAATATGACGGAGAAAATCAGCAACTGATGGGAATTGGTGCAGCCCAGCGGACATATTATAGATTTATGCTTCCTTTGTAGCTGGGCCAAAAATAATAGGGGAAATTTTCTGCACCTTTTTGCCAGTATAAGCCCTAAATAACTGCACAGGTTTCCTTGGTGCCACCCTGGATTTATGCCAGTGTAGCCAAAAGCACAGTGTGGCTCATGGTATCCGGTTCAGAGAAGAGGCAGGTATGTGTAACCATTAAATTCCCATGCTTAAAAAAGGCTTTTTAGAGGAAAGATGCTTGTTCCAACGAGCTGATTGCAGCTGGATGAGGAAGAGGAGGTGGCTTTACCTGCCAGAGAGGGTCTGTCTGCTCGGGGAAGAGCTCGAAGTACTTCTGAGCCAGCTGCACGGGGGGCAGCGTCTGCAGCTCCAGGTTTGTGGAGCTCTTGACAAAGCTGGCAAGGTTGGCAAAGGTGTACAGGCCCAGGCGGTCGTTGCCGTAGTTGGACAGGTGGGTCATGAAAATGCTGATCTGGGGACAAGAGGAGCTTTCAGGCATAGCACACCAAAAACCCAATATGCTGTTTCCCCCCAGTGCTGGCTGGTTTGCCTAGAATAGCATGGCTGTAAGCAGGGGAATAAATTCTGACACAGAAACACTCCCAGGCTTTGTGAACGATGGTATCACAGTTAAATATCTCTGTCTTTTTTTTCTCCTTAAAGCTGATATAACTTCTGTTTTTTTAATCAGCCTTTATGTGGGCCACTGCCTTGTAGATCTCATGATTTATTTCAGAGGGATAAAGAGATTTTATAAGAATAATGTGACAAATGTATTTCCCAACATTTTCTTTCCACGAGGCGATTAAACTCATGTTTGTGGCTAGGTTACCTGTCATTATTTACTTTTATGAAGATGGCACCAAAACTGAATGTTGTCACTTGGCTGTTTTTGTCTGTGCATTGGCCTGAGATGGGATAAACTGACAGTGAAATTTGATTACAGACTTGGGGGGCTGAGGCGCCTCATTCTGCAGAAATGAGCTCTGGACAGTGAGGACACCTGATTCCCAGGTAAATGTTTTGCTTTCCAGAGATAATTGTGTCCAGGTGAGCCTCACTTTGGATGATCAGAAATGGGGAGGAGTTTATAAAAGGTGCAGAACACCTGCACCTTCCTCCTTTGAAAGCTGCTACAGGAATCATTTCAGGTTAGTGAATTTTGAGTTTTTGAATTCAGAATTAATTGAATTAATGTGCTGGAGGGCTGTGGATGTGGTTTGAGTGAGGCCTTGCACAACCCAGCCATGGAGGACAGTGTTCAGGCAGCACTTCTTTGGAGCTTGGAGTGTGGGTCAGGTATGCTCTGAAATACCTGTGTGTGTGTCTCAGGAAGGTTGTTAGCACTGACCCCCCTGGACACAAAGCTCTCCCTCCAGTAGATTCCTGCTCTGTTGTCCCAGGCGTGTCCCTAGCACATCAGGGGATAAGAAGCCACCAATTCCCACTCTCACCCCCTTGCTGTGCCAAGGTGGGGCTTCTTTAACCATTAGCTCCCAGAGGCTGAAAATGTGTCCATTAGTTTGTTAAATTATTAACAAGGCTTTTAGTACTCCTCCAAGGGGGAGACAGATGGAGCTTAGAAGAAAGTGTTCCTCATGGCCCCTCTGCCGTGGGTTTGCATTCTGCACACTTTAGGCCACAAAAAGTAATTTATTCTTCGCTTTTATTCTGCTCTGGGCCTCAGCTAAGCAGAGATAGGAAACTGTACAAGTTGTTTTTTTCTGTGGATTGATTTGGTGGATTCCAGTGCCTGTGCATTTTACGACCGCAAGTATTTGACATAAACAGTGAATCTTAAAATTATCCTGAACTTGGTGCATGTCTCTAGGTACTACCCCAGAAGCTTATCAGGAAGGTAATAAATCATTCTCTCCTCACAAAAAAAAACCCCAGCCAACAGAAACAGATCCTTGCTAGTGCAACTCCTATAAATGTGAAAAGTTCTTCCTGCAAACTGTTTTAAAGGGATGAAAAAGAAAACACTGGTAGGAAATGTTGATGGAGAATATCACCTTGTCTCTGGAGCGCTTATTTGATGAGTTTTAAAGGGTCTGCAAATGACATTTAATATTATTGCAGCAAATGAAGTATGCAAGTAAATCTGTGTGTTCTTTGTGCTTTGTTTACACTTGAAAATGGATGGGAGTGTTTTTAATGTTAAAATGTACTTGTAGGAGATGAGTATTAGCTTATTCTAGGAGTTTCATTAGGCTGCAAACCAATTTAAAAGATCCAATTAATCACTCTTCACGGAGTCAAAGATCTTGGACATCTCTTTTGACTTCTTTTGCTCCGCTGGTCTTTTTGGAAGTGAAAAACCCCCAGATATGATGCATGATTATTCATGGAATAAAGCTGGTTTTAATTCTTTGCCATCTACCTCCAAATCACTGGGGATGAAAGGGGATGGGTTTTAACTGTTCACGTTGAGCAGTGATGAGAGCATGGGTGATATCAGATTGTTTGTAAACTAATGGCAGGACCATCACACCATTTCACTGTGTGGTTTTTGTTTCTAGGGTTATTTCACCTCATGTCTAGAATTTAGACATACAGTGTTTTCTCTATGTGGAAGGCAGGCTTTTGTTATATAGAAAATGAAACCTACAGTGGCTAGTAGAGAGGAAAAAAGGGATTTAAAAAAATATTGGAATATAAACCAATTATTGCAGTTCATTGAAACTGCATTCTGTACTCAAGAGTTTGTGTGCTTGCTCTGGATGCACAGCCCTATTAATGCAGAATAAAGAGCTTTTTACCATCTGTAATTGCCAAACTTAGCACAGCTTTAGCTAAAAGTTTGTTTTTGGACAAAGATTAGCCACCTGCCTCTGGAGGGCACAGCTGAAGTGCAGCACAATCTCAAGGATGGCAATCCTGTGTTGGGAATAAAATATTGGCTGATTCCTTTCTGCTGATATCTGAAACTCTCCCTTCCATCGATCAAGCACTTGCAACAAAAAAATCCATTAGCAAACTTAGGTATAAATGTGTTCCAGCTCATCCTCTCAGCCATTCCATAATTAAATAGGATCAATGTTCCCTTTTAGTCCTTTCCTCCTGCTGCTTGTTTGGCCCTGGCCCACTGCTGGAAAGCCCAGCAGCCAGAGATGGGTGCCATGTGGGAATTCCGCTGTTCCGAGAGGAAATTGATGCTTACTGTCTTTAGCGGCTTTTTTCCTTGCCTTCTCAGCCCGTAATAAGATTTGCCAGAAGGGAGGAATTAATGCAAGGGGCGTAGCTGTGCCCTGTGTGCATGACAGAGCCGTGCCGGGCAATCCGTGGTGTTCCTGCAGGAGTGTGAAGTGCATTTACTGCTCGGCTCCTCTCCCACCAGAATGAATTCTGCTCCTCCGCGCTTCGCCACCGTGCTCAGGAAATTCCGAGCGCAGAGTCCCAGAACGGGATACGATGGCAGCCCCTTGGATTTCTGTGCAAATGGGATGGCAGGGCTGTGGAATGCAGAGCTGCCAGGTTTTCATGTGCTAATCCCCGGCAGCTCCGCGCCAGGCTGGCCAGGCGCTGCCTCTCGCAGCCCGGAGTGGCTCATCCCTCTCCACCCCAGCCCCGGTATGGATCACAGGCTTGTCCCTCCGGAGCCACAGCCCCGTTCCCTGATAATGAATCCCCTAATGCAGCTCTTTGTGCGGCTAGGAGGAAGCTGGGAGGGAGATTTTTGTGTTGACAAAGCACTAATTTTAATAATGACAAATGGCTTCTCTAGAATTCAGCACTATTCATATTCATGACCCTTCTGCTGCTGAAGCAAAATAATTTATATGCCTGCAAATCGCTTTTTCTTTTTTTTTACTCTTCCTCTCTTTCCACTCTGCACATCTGTTTATACTTTAATGTTCTTGACAGGATAATCAAATATTTTCCAAATATAATATCTCTAAAGAAAGCAACAAAGTCAGTGTTTGGACAGAAACATTTTTGTCTTTGATTGAAGGGGAAACAAAACCATTGAATGGCATTTTATTTCCTGTGCCCATATTCATTACCGTGCCTGCTCTCCACCTCGAGTGCTCCCAGGGTGGGAGTGGAAGCTGCTGTCCATCAGTGGTGGGAAGTGGCCCTGGGACAGCTGTACAAATGCTGTAGAGCCTCTATGTTGTTTTAAAATTCCCTACTGGAAGAGCAAAATTGTTTCTCATTTACCCAGGAACGCTTTCTACTTTTCCATTGTTTAGTTGGCAGGATTAAATGAATTCCTTAGTATTGACAGAACAATTCTGTGCCTTGTTCCTTCCCTTCTGAGAATACAGTTGCTAGGTTTGATATTTTATTTTTTTCCCATTATCTCTCCAAGTTTTGCTTCTAAAATAAAGGCTAAATCATGAGCACATTCCAACACAGCCACTGTTCCCCAGGTCATTTTTGACACCACAGGTGCGTGGTGTCCCAGATGAAGAAAACTGGTTGGGAGGTTCTAATCCATTAGTTATATATATTAGTTGTATATCTCATTTTCCCCCAAAGCCTGCAATTAGAAAAAAAGGGGGTTTTTCGTTTTTTTTACTCTTAGCACATGTGTTCAGAGGCTGTGAAAAAAGAACTGCTGCTTTTGATGAATTTGTGCAATTGGTGCGGAGCTGCGTGAGGGTGGAAAATCTGAATGGATGTTTTATGGCTGTTCATTTGTCACACTGGTGTAAGTGATCAGCAGCACAGCTAATTGTGGCCAAAGCTGAATGAATCCTGCCCAAATGCTCTTCTGCCACTCGCATCTGTGGGCCCCAGGAAGCCTTTGCAGAAGTCTACAGTAATTCAATGCTCTTGTTATTTCCATTTTCTAGTGAAATTCATGATACAGGAATTTGTTTTCTTGCCATCTGTGTTTTCTCATTGAAAAGACTTCCTTAGACTATAAACTCTCCCTAAGAAGAAAATAAATAAATTTGTTCAGTTCAGACTTAAGAATAAACTCAAGTTCAAATTCAGGAAATAAAGCAGATTGAAATGGTTTTGGATACTGTTGGCTTAGGTCAGGCTGAATATGAAGCAGAGCTATGGAGGACAAGGGACATCCAGGCAAAAAGAAGCCCAAATTATGATGAGTTTGGATAAGTGCCCATAAATGACAGTTTCTCTGCCATTTCTCCTTAGAGATGTGGTAAATTAAGATCTGCTTCTAGCTGTGCTTGAAATCATGGGATTAATTATGTCTTTTATCCTTGTCATGACACTGTAATCTCCAGGTAGAGGAAGGAAGTGCAATCTTGGCATTCCCTGTGGAAATGACTGCCCAGGACCCTGCACACCAAGTTAGAGAACAAGTGTAAATCATTCTGTTTATTCTGAGCACTCCTATAAACACTAAGAGTTTTCACCTGGATATTTTCTTTTGAAATGCCTGGCAAGTTGATATAGGTTGGAGATGCAAGAAATTTGTCATTTGTTTTTATAACAGTTCTACTGTCATGTTGCTATCTTAGCAGTTTTCTGACTGCTCTGGATTATAGAGTGTTCATAAATTATGATTAATTAATCCAGTTTGGTGGCCTACTCTGAGCAAACAAACCTCAGAGTTAATTTAATTCTCCACTCATGGTTTCAGAGAAAAAAAAAAAAGGCAGCATTTTCAGTTCACTAGAGGATATAATATTCTCAAATCAGCCACTTTCCAATTAATTTTGAATGGTGAACACAGCGAGGAAATTTTGTTCTTGTCCATTTACTTCTATTAAGGATTCATTTTCAATAATCAGAGAGTTCTGAGTCAGCTTTTTTTCACCTGAAAGGCTTGCTCCTGACACTTAAATAAATTATTGCATGGTGTGTGCATGAAGGTAACAGATTCTTTCCCCAATACCCCCTTGTTGACACACAGTCGTTTACTGCTATTTCTGCCACCACCCGAATTGCTGGGAAGAAATTCTGGTAAAATAGCAAAACACATGGAGTGGAGCAGTAGCTTTCATAAAGCAGGAAAATGTCATGAAAGAAGGAAAGGAGATGTGCTATCCTTGAAATGTTTTCCTCATGCTCTGTGTTTCAAGCTAATTAGTTTCTAAATATGCTGCTGAAGGCTTGAGTTTCCATGGGATATTTCCCTGTAATAGCTCTGGGAAGCCACGTGGCATGAGGGGGGAAAAATAATGATTTACCAAGGGGGAAAAAGACTCAAAAACATGAAGAAGTTTGGGCTTGATTTGGTGTGCTTATGACCATTAAGATAAATTCTGATGTAACTTGTTAACAAAACTCCCTTTTAATTTGGTAGAATGACCCTTTCCCTGTTGTCAGGTTGGAGAGGGACACGTCTGTCCCTGTGAGCTATACCCTGATAATTGCAGCTCCACAAATACTGACATTTTTTACTGGGGAGGTTGCCTGCCTGCTTTTCCATGTGCCTGAAATGTGCTGAGATGCTCAGTTCACAGGGCCCTCAGCAGGACTGTGCTGTGAATTACTTTTGGATTGCAGCACATTTCCTACAATGCCCAAGGTTATTTTTTATTCTTTCTATAGCTATGCTCAGAGAAACAAAGCAAATAAAAAGAAAAATATTATCAACACTCAAGATGTTCCATAATAACATTCCCAAATCTCTTGTGGAAGGTATAAATTAACCCCTCTCTGCATTTACTTTTAATATTCTGAAGCAATAACTTGTGATTCTCCTCTGTCTCTGTGATGAGAGAGAGCAGGGAACAAGAACAAAATCTTCCAAGTGTGGCACATGTGGGATGTGGAGAATGTAGATCTAACAGGCTGGAAATGAGCAATAACCCTTTAGTCACGGTGAGAGTTTAAAAATGGAAATGCCTTTAAGTGGCCTTCAGAATTAAAAGTGTCCCATGCCACTTCCGAGGGAGCTGGAATAATAATGTACATTATTATGGGCTGCCTGTAGCTTCTGCCGAGGGGAGTTCAAAGTTACCTTTCAATCACAAGTCTGATTTGGCTCTCCACAACCAAATTCCCGCAAAAAAAGCTAATCTTCCTGAAATTCATCTGCCACGTTTCACCTCTGGTTAAAGCTTCTTAGGGGTGTTTGATTGAAGTGGGAAGAGAAGCCTGAAGAAGTGTTTAACTTCTCCCTTTTTTCTGCTGCTTTTCCATTTTTAACCTGATCTGTCAGTTGCAAATACGTGATACTTTGGGTTTGTGGGCCAAATGTTGTGCAGGGTATGCCTCACTCCAGATCCTATGTGGTGAGGCAGGTGTAAATCTAGAGTAGGGAGGGCTATATATATAGAAATATGGATAAAAATGACTTGTGCCCGGTTTTATGGTGGAACTCTGGAAAGGAGTCAGTGGGAGATCGAATAAAAACACCCTGTGAGAGGAAGGGGAAAGGAAGAGTCAGCCCAGGCAAATTCCTGTGTAACAAGGAGAGAAAGGAAGAGTAGGAAGGGTGCTGCAGGAAAGGGGTGGCAGGATTCTGGGTTATCCAAAAGCTTTTCAAGGTAAACAGGTAATGGGAAAATGTGCCTCACATCGGCAAATAAATCCAATTGACTGGCTGCTCAACCAGGCCAGCGGGTGTTGCTGCTTCTCAAAGCCCCGTGCACTGATTTTTGCTGTAGTGTTCGACTGAGGTGCCTTTTGTGCTGTCACTTACTGCCTTAATAAAAAGCTCTCTGCTTTAAAGAGGTGTTTTTTTCAGGAGAAATGACTCTCTCGCTGTTGTTTGTAGAGGCAATAATATTTAGGGCTGTATTTATTAGCTTATCTTGGCTGTTAAATGTTTATGGCTGTTGTTTATGGCCTGTGGAGCAGGGGAGAAAAGGAGAGGAGCTATCAAACAGATAGTGGGAGACCTTGTGGATGCTGAAGAGGTGATAAATAGAACAGTTTGTAAAAGCATTAAACATGTCACAGCTTTTCCCGGGAGGCTGAATGAAGGGCAGCGGTCACAGAACCCACTTGGTTTTGAGTCTGACATTTGGATGTGGAAAATTCCCCCTGAAAACTTCAACTCCAATGGAGTTCTCTAACTTTTCCTGTGAGAAGCCTGCTCTTTTTCTTTTGCTGCTGAAAGCATTTCAGTTCAGGGGACTGTATGTTACAAATGGGTTGCTTTTAATTCTGAGTTTTCATGGGTTACATGGAAGCAAAGTGAGGGATTTGCTCTGTTCATTCCATTTGCTCTCTCCACCTCCTGCTCTGTGTTTGGTCATGATAGCAGATGCTGGGATCCTTGGAAAATACCTTGGGCACACCACAGCTTCCACACCAAACTCCTGTTCCCAAAAAAAAGCAGGAACTTTAAAGCAGGCTGGTTTTACTGCTGGTTAACTTGTCTTTATGGAGTGTGGCAAAACCAGAAGTGCCTGGAGAGCTGATGGGAAGAGGTTTAAAAGGAAAGCAATGTGGCACGGAACTGGTGAGGTAAACAACGAGGAAGGGAGATCTTAAGAACATATTCTGTGAGAAGAAAAAGTTATTCTGAAGTACAATTAAGCTAAGCAAATAATGAGAGGTAGAATTTTTAGAAGGCTGAAAATAACTGAAATGTTGAACTCCTTGAAATGCCAGAAGTTTTTTTTTTCATCTTATATAACCCAATGAAGTAAATGTTAAAAAAAAGTCTTTGAAAGCACCTCAAAGCACTGTAAAAAGCAGTCAAGAATTGGAGAGGTTTAGGAATAGAAAAAATGACATGATGCTGTTCAAAATGGTTTTAAACAGAAAATAAATTTTTACGAGTTTCAGGCTGACTTTGCTTCTGCTGCTGGAGCTGTGGAATGCTACACACCTGCAGAAAACCTAAATATTTTTTCACCATGCTGATTAGAACCAGAGAATTTTCTAACATATTTACATAGCTGGGTAGTGTTATATTCCTATTAAGGACATGGTGTTCTTCTTGTCTGATGCTCTTTGGTATTGCATTCCTGGCTCTGAAGATATGTCATGAGTAGCAATGTACTTTTTGAGTAATAACGAGTTTTCTTGGCTTATGATCTTAATAGAGATACTTATGCTGTCACAAGAATCTTAGTCTTGGGACAAGTTTTATTTTGCCACCAAGATTAGACTGGGCACAAAACGAGTTTTGTAAAGCTTTTTTACATTTTGGTTGAAGTTTTAGATGTAATTTTTTCCTCTTCCCTTCATTCTAGTGAGTGTGGGGGTTTTGCTGCTCTCTTTTCACTGCTGCTGTGCAAGTGCTGATGCTACAGCTTTTGGGAGGTCTGTCCTAATTAAGATTTAGTGACTAACTGGGTTTTGATGTTTGTCAAACCACACAGTAAATAACATCAAAGATGATTATAACTTAACTCTGAACATCCAGCTTTGGTCTGGCAAGTGAGATAAGAAACTTTTAACTGAAATTTTTCTTACTTGTATCAAATAGTAAAGCAAAAAGTCCAAGAAGATAATATTTCATTTTCTGCCCCAAACTGTATTTGTATTTCTTATTTATACATACATCTGAAGCTCCTTGTTACTGCTCTAAGCCTCCAAATGAAGGAAACCCTTCAGAGGGGAGCTGGATTGATACCTTTGAAAGAGTTTCATTATTTGGGTTTATTTCAAGCCCAGTCTGTTTGCTGAGCCTTCCCCACTAACTTTAATGAGCTTTGCTTTGAAGTGTTTATGCAAAGAGTAAGTACCCAA
The DNA here is from genome assembly GCA_013397075.1 of Rhabdornis inornatus. Classification (NCBI taxonomy): domain Eukaryota; kingdom Metazoa; phylum Chordata; class Aves; order Passeriformes; family Rhabdornithidae; genus Rhabdornis; species Rhabdornis inornatus. The sequence continues at coordinate 418,603 of VWZS01009507.1, forward strand.
ACTGCAGGCTTGAGCAGCCTGCTGCCTTAGCTGGATGCTGGAAAGGTCTGCCTGGGATTCTTGTAACCCTCATTAAAACTCGAAGGAAGTTGGTTTGATTTCTGTCTGTCTTGGTGGAATTTATCCCTCCTCTGCCTACTACTAAATCATCTCTGCCAGACATGACTCATCTTTAGGATTCATAAATTAGAAAGTGAAAATATCTCTCTGAGCCACAGAGTATTCAGTAGAAGCCATTTCAAAAAAATTCCATCAGAAGATCCCCTTGACAATCTCTCTGCAAACTTTATTCCAGTGCAGTGTCCCTTGGGCACTTTCTAATTTAACCATCTGTGTGGTATTGCTTCATGGAAGCACAAACATTTTTGGTATTTGAGCTTAATATGTATTTGTAATACACTTGCTGAAATTGCTAACCACGACCTGAGGAAGGGGCAGAGTTTCTATAAACCTCTTGAAAAACTGTTTAATCAAAAGTTGATCACGGCAGCTTTTTCAAATACCACCACTAATATCTACTGCACTCTCAATTTATTGGGACATAGATTGGCTGAGGAATTTGGGCTGTTCTAAGCATTGCTCGTGGGGTAAGGAGCTCTACATGCACTGCTGCAGGCCACTGCACTGCCCAAATCTGAGGAAATCTTCACATAAGTGAGAAATGCACAGGTATTCATCCAAGTATGATAAAGATCAGTGTGAATTCCAAGCTACACTTAAGGAAAGTATGGGAAGAAAAGCCAGCCTGAGAGAACTGCAAGTAATGGGGAGACAGGATAAAGAAGAGGGATCTGTTTTATTCTCAGCTCAGGTGTCATGGGTTTGGTATAGAAATGTCCCCTTTCTTCAAGACCACTGAATCCGACTCGGACACCAACTTACTCACCCAACCAAAATGTTCACTCACAAGCGTCTAACTGTAGAATACCAAAAATCTATATTTAGATGTCTAAATAAAAGTGACCTGGATTTGAGAGTCAGCTCCACCTGAAGTTTCTTTAGCTCAGCAGAGGAGTCAATGAGTACTGCAGTTTAAACTCACTGAAAATGAGGCTGCCTGGCAAGACAAGGGATATTTATCTTGTGCCTAGTGCAGCTTGTTTGGATGGAATGGGAAGGAGGGAGGACAATAGCAAGAAACAAAAATTGATATATGGGGGGGTTTGGCTCTTTCCCTTCCTCCTTGCACCTCTAGGCTCCTGTCTGAAATGGCACCAGGCAGTTTTTTAGCAGCTCAAAACCTATTTTTAGGAGCTGGTGGTGGAGGAATGATAGCAGGCCTGAGCCCTGGGGTTTCCATTGAGCTGTATGAGGAGTGCCTGAGGAGCAAAGCTCATGGAAAAAGGGAAAAAATGAACAAGATCAGTTTTTCTACCCTCATGGGTTAGTTTCAGCCTCAGACAAGTCTCTCAGGGGGACCTGGCTTCAGGCTGGGAAGCAATAAGGAGCTGGAATTAATGCATTTTCCAGGAGATTGTTACACATACAGTTGTAGCTGGAAATTGGCAGAAGACAGTTTTCTCCTTCCTTCTTAAACTGCTTGTTACCTCTGAGCAAGTGGTCCTGGTTTTTACTTCCCAACCTGATCTCCTTCCCTTCCTCCCTCCCTCCTCCCTGTTAATCAGAACATCCAAGAAACAACAAAAAAAGGTACCTACAGGATTCAGGAGAATGGTGAGGAAGAGTTCACCTCCTCGGATACTTTTGTCCAGCTCCTGAGGACCACCAGGATATTCTTTGTAAAAAATAGTGTGAGTGAAAAGGCCACAGGTCTGTCGAGGGAGCACCTGGCAACAAAAGAACAGCAGCTTACAGGTATTGCAGCAACAAAATCCACTTGGGAAAGGACTTTTGTTTTCCTTAATTCAATTCAATATTTTATATTTTTTAGTCAGTTAAAACAACAACCAAAACCTACATTTAGTAGAGCATTTGGAAAAACACTGCTGATTTTGAGTCTGTTCCAGTAGTAATTGGACTCTGCGGGAGTTTGGTTTTGGACACTCCCTCTGCCTCGTTCAGGGGATGACAGTTTTGACTTGGTAAGCACAGGCAATATTCAGATCAGTTTTTGGGACTTGAAACCATCCCTTGGAATACTTGTCAGTTCACTTTAGCACACCCAATCCAGAGGTTTGCAGCAGGCTGGAAGGACAGGCCAAAGGACTGGATAAGTTTTCCTGTCCTCTGTGCACTTTGAAGTGCACTTCTTCTCCCTGGCACACGTGCACAGGCTGTAAGAGGCAGGCAAGTGTCCCAGTCCTGGCTCTGGGAATTTCAGGAGCCGAGCTGAAATTTCAGGCTTGCAGAAGTGCTGGAGGAGATTACTTACACCTGTTCACCTTCCCAGGTGATGGATTTCTAATCCTTTCATGCATAAAGATGAAGCAGAGCTGGGAACAGAGGTCTTAGGCAGTTTAATGATTTTGCAGAGTGCAGCCATGACTCGGTTGGTAGTTGATGGGACCACGAGCACATTTAGTTTCTAAGGAATACTTTGCAGTTGCCCGAGTCTGTGTAACTTATTTTTTTTCCCTCTTTTAAACTGCCTAACAAATGCACTCTTTTGGCATCCTTATACTGCTCAGTCCCAGGGAATTTTAAGGGTGCTGGGACACTTGAGGCATTCAGTAAAAGCAGCCCCCCTTGGGGTCCCTGCAGTACAATTGCTATGAACATGGAAATGCAGTGTACCATGATGCCATTGTGGATGAAGCCCCGTCTGTACCGTGCAGGTTTCAGGTGTGGGTACTCTTCTGTGCTGGTCACCCTGATGTGCCACACCTTCTTCCAGGCCTCGTAGAGCTGCACGTGCACCGGGTACACCCCAGAGTGGTGCGGAGCCACCGCGTAGCCCATGCCCGTCGGGATGCCGTGCTCCTGCAGCACACCACACAAAAAACCAAACATGTAATTATTCAAAGCTCTCTTCCTGCACACAGTGGCACTGGAGAAGTGGAATTACAGTTGGGTAACTACAGTGAGAAGTAATTCTCCTGGATTATGTTCCATTGCTGTTGCACGGAATAGATTTGCCTCCTGTTCCATTACATATTGCACGTATTTTAATGTGCATTTTACCTGTCTGGTTCTTTTTCAAGGTAATCTAGTGAACCAATGCTGCTTATTTACTAAGCTAGTAAACAGATAGAAAAAATGTTGCAGTGACATAGATGGGATTTTGTTTCCTAGTTCTGGCATAGGAGAACCTTCCTTCCTAGCTTAATAAATAAATATCTGGCATATCTTCTGAACCTCCTTATTTTTTTCCATGGTATTAAGGTAGTAGCAAAATATAGCTTGGACTACTTTTACATTTTATAAATATTTATATTTAGCTCCATTTCTATGTGGAAATATGTGCATCTTCATGAATATAATCTATAGGTTATCCTGAAAATCTCTTCCAAAGACACAAATTCATCTTGCTCCTGGTAGTACCGGATACGTCAGCTCTTTTCTACTCAGTCCTTTAAAACTGATGTGCAGAGGGAAACAAGTAAAATATGAGACTATTATTTTATGGGGATTTTTGTCCTTCCCCTTGCCCACATTATCCATTGATTACTTTAATTCCGGGAACAGAAGGTTCTGCTGGGTATCCTCAAGTACTTAACAAAGAAAGAGCTTTGATTCATTGGCAAAAAATAAGTTAAATCTGTGGGGACACTCATTCCTACATCACATAATGCAACCACTTAAAATTATCCATTCCTTATAGTAAAGACCTCAGGTTACTGACTGATCTTGTAAAAGAGAAACCCAAACTCTCTATCTTGTAATTTACAGAGAACAATGTGTAATTTCAGTTTATTAATGCTGTTATCTACTTAAGAGGCATGAGTCAGTTTAAGGGTGGAATGAGGGATAGGTCTATAATAAGAGATCGTAAATCACCCTGTTCTCTGTTTTGTTTTGTTCTGGTTTTTTTTTGTCATGGACATGTAAAAAGGAAAAAGCTGTATCAAAAGGTTTCTTTAAAGCTGGCCATTTATTGCTGTGCCTGAGAGGTCTGTGATGCTCAGACTGTCAAACTGTTAACCTGGATATCCTGTCTCAGCTTGAATGTACAAACCTTCACCAAATGTGGGGTAGGGGGTACACAGAAACATAGATGTAAGGCAGGTGTGTCCTGGGGTTGATAATGAACACTGCTCTGGATGACATATCCCAAAGTAGGGATCTGGATGAGTATGTGTAAGATCCTGTTTATCTCCTTACTGTTTCATGCTGGAATCGCCATAGCAACAGAACGCTGAAATGCCAATCTGCCATTCACAGATAAAACAAGGCAGCTTTTCAGCAGTTCTCAGCATAAAAAACATAATAATAAAACCTGCTTACTACATAGTTCATCACACAAATACATCAGGCACCCAGATATCCAATATAGATTTAAGAAAAACAACCATCAAATAATTCTATTTTCTTTGGGCAGGTCTATTTGCAATTTATCTGTGAAGATTAAATATTGTGTGTCCCCTTTCAGTGCTTTTCTGTTGCACTTTTCTTCTTTTCCGCTCATTCTGTTATTAGACTTACTTTGGGAGTAGAACTCATGTGTTAAAGGAGTATAATGGTGTGTCAAGATATGAGAAATACCTGTACTGAGCATTTTTCCTTGTATATTCTAAGGAACAATTTCCTGATTTTTACGTTCAAAATGTACATTGGGTTTTTTAATTTCGAAATTTGTGCTTGTTTGTTTCATTTGGAATGTACGTGTGATTTGCCATTGTCAGAGAAAATAAGAAAGCAAACTTTTAATTTAACAAATTTTATATCTGCTGTAGATCTTTTCACACAGTCAAGGTGCAGGTGTAAAGGCTTTTATTAGATGCAAAAGCTAAATACAACATCAGCTAAGTTTGCCCAACCTTTTGGCTTTGTCTGATAGCAGGTGATGCAGCAAATGAGTGTTTCAGAAGAAAATAAGGTGAGGCAGAATAAATCTCATCCTGCTGCACAGGATGATGTTATCCTGTATTTACAGCCCATTTTTAGAGGCAATCTCCAGTGGGCATCTCTCCTTCCCCACATCAAGTACAGGTATTAATAATGGGACAAATTAGACTCTTTTCATCACACATGCATGCTTTTTTTTTTTTTTGCCTTGGCTATGTGGTCACTGGGCCCTCACGTTGTTGGTATTTAATTGGTGTCTTAAAAGCTCATGGTGTGTTTGTGGTTTGAGCAGCTCAAGAGTTCCAGGCAGAGGAAGTGCTAATGTGCATCTGCAGTTGGCTGTAAGCGGGAAGTGGGAGCCAAGGAGTGCTACTAGACAGGTTCTCAATTGATTTGTTTAGTTTTACATCTTTTTCTTCTTCCTATCAGCTCACAGCTGCCTTGTACAGCTAGTGACAGTTTCTGCCCTGTCTCTGCTGTGCTTTGGGCTCTGTACTCACAAATCAGCACAGAAGATAATCACTGAGCAAACAAACCAAGGGATGAAATAAAGAGCTACAGGCTTTGGATTAGATACATTCTACTTGGTTTTGTCAGATAAAGATGTACAAAAGGGGAGGAGGAATATCTTTTTATTGATGCCAGGGAAAACTTGGTTTGCTTTATTTTTGGAATATATGCTAGCATAGACTTCTGCTTGAGTGATTTTTTGCCTCTCTGTGTATCCATTGCATTGCCTATAAACAAGGAGAATAATACTTGAGGAATTATCAGTTTGTAAAATTTAATCTGAGGTTTTGTTCATTAGTGTCTTTAAAGGGTTTTGGGAACCTCTGACAGAGAAAAAAACCCAAACCACAAAACATGATCAACTCAAATCCAACTGATAATCAAAATAATTGTAATTTCCCATTTCCTTAGGCAGCCTCTGGAACACGCTATCTATGTTTACATAAACAGGATGCCAGTGTGATAGCAAAGCTTTGGGTAGCTTGTGACTTACTTTACCACAGTTCAAATCTCTGTCTCTTGTTCCTGTGAGGCTGAAGATCTCGTGCTTGATGAGAGGTTTGGCAGTGAGGACTTTGGGAACTGGGCTATGGATGGTGCAGCTGTGGGGCCCATCACTCAGGTACACATGGATAAGGATTTTGCCAGGCAAAACTTCCCCTGCTGCCTGCCACATCCAGAGCGATGGCACAGTGACATTTATGCAAGATGTGAGGAAGTTTCTTCCTCTCATCATGTAGGCAGTGGAAATGATAAATGTCTCAGTGATATACAGAACAATTTGGAGGGCTCCGGGTGAAAGCAGTCTCCTGGTTCACAAGCAATGTATGTGGAAGGGAATCATTGAGGGCAGATGCACAGAGGTGTCCATATCTGCACTGAAATCAAGGCAATTAGATACCTAATTAGCAATTAGTTGTGTGTGTACAGAACTTTTCAGATACCTGATTTCTATCTGTGTGTTGTGACAGAGCTGTTTGAGGCAGGCTGCAATTGTAAGCTCCCATTTTATAGAGCCTTGTTAGGAGGTGTGGATAAAGCCATGTGAAACAGAGCCAAGGCTTTTATCTACCAGCCAGAGCAGCCTAAAGGTCTTAATAAACAGAACTTTTGTGTGTTATTTGGGATCTTCAGCAACCTTGAGTATTGTTCTTGGATATAATGATGTGCTCTCCCTTCCTGAAGACCCTGTTACCTCCTTAGCCACGTTTTTTAAAAAATGAACAAAGAAATAGCACCTTAGGTGAAGAATTAATGTGATCACACTTCCAAATAATTACTGCAGCTTTCCCAGAAGCTGACACAAAGTGTCACCTCTATGTGCAGCCAAAACAGGAGGTGGGCAGATACGGTAAATAAATGAGAAATGCAAGAGAAAATGGCACCAGCATCAAGCTGTCTTCTCCTGAGAATAATATTAAATAAAGAAAGTGGACAACAAACAAAACACGTGTAACATCAAGCAAAATTTCTGTGTGTTGTTCCAGACGTCTAATTTAAATTTGGATCCACATTGTGAAATCAAAGAATAATGGAAAGAGGTTTGCTTTAACTTGGAGGGCTTAGAGGACAGCTGCAGAACAGGGAGTTGCTTTCTCAAATAAGACATGATGCTGAGGATGAGAAAGCCAGGGAGGAATCAAACCCACTCTGAAGTCATGGCTGGGACCTCTGTGATAGCTATCAGGAAGGCTGTCATATCGGGAAGATAAATTTCTCCCACAAGAGAGAATTTCAGAGGAAGCCTTTTGAAAAGAAATGTTCTCATAAGGAAATTGTACAGCTCATATAGATTCAAGGTCAAGGGGTTGATACAACCCCTGTCCAAATGTTAGCAGGAAATAAAAGTGTAATAACAGCAGCTTTTCACTGACATCAGCTCCTTATTTATAGGCACCCTAAGGAGTCTCTACCCTTCAGGACACGGGCTTTATCTTTCTGGAGTTGAAGTTACAAACAGATTCCATTACCAGCTCTGTTTTCAGGCTATGCTATAGATTTTACTCCCAAAGGTGGCTCAACCTGGATGACTTCCTGCTTCCTGAAAATACTTGGAGAATTTCCCCATAGGTTTAAAGATGAAGGGACTGTGCATTTTTGACATACGGATTGTTTAAAAAATTACTCTTGCATTTAAAATCTCAGCTCTGTTTGGGTCTCTGGGCCAGGCTGCCCAAAAGGCATGAGCAGGCCATGCCAGCAATGAGGCTGACAGGGAAGCAGAACTGTGGGAAGGAAAAGAAGTCATCCTGCCAAGCAGGAGGTGGGAAGGGGGGGAAGTCTGGCATAAAAAATAAACAGTTAAGCCATTTTTAATTAATTTTCTTTAAAGGTTGTTAGGAAAACGTTTCCATAAACAAGGGAATAAATTGCTTCCAACTGCTTGTTCAAGCATTTGCCTCTGCCTTTTTCCTGATGTGCCTTGGCTGGTGTGAGGGATGGGAGGAAGGGGCTTGGCCTTTTGGAGCTGGGAAGGGCCGGGATTGCTGTTCCCAACGCAGCTGAGACAGCTCCACTGTGTCCCTCTGCTCCTGTGAGCAGCTCTGGTTGCTTGGCATTTCTGTGCCTCACCAAAGACCACACAGTGTCTTTTCCAAAGCCAGCATTTACAGATTGCAAGTTCTCTTTGTCATGTGCAATAAGCCAGCAGAATTATCCTGGAAAGGCTGTAAATAGTACAGTACTGTGAGGTCTGGGCAAGGGGGGAGGATGGCTTGTGGAAGTTCAGAGCACAAATGAGGAAAAGGGAAGCACCTTCATCTATCAATATTAGCAAGAGGTTAGCTCTATAAAGAGCATTATTCAAGCAGGTGATTTAAAAAAGGCACAGTGAAATCCAGCAGCTTCACTTGTTGGCTCTGTCAGCATTAAGATTTCTCCCAGACCATACCCCAGGTTTAGGGTTCCTCCCTGCCTTACTGAGGATGTTTGCAGCAGGCTTTAGGAAGCTGATAACCTGTGTACAAACTGCTGCCTAAAGCTTGGAAGGCCAGCTGGTATCTGCTGTGTTTTCACTGATTCTGGTCCCTATGGTCCTGCCAGGCTACTCGGGGCAGGGCTGCTCCCTCTGCAGAGAGCCTGTGTCAGTGGCAAAGGCCAAGACAAAATTCAGTTTGAGTCACAAACAGGCTGGGTTTGGGATGAGTTTCTAACCTCACTGCCTCTGTTTGCATCCCATAGTAAATATATAGGTATTGTATAGGCAAGCTTGAAACCAGTGTGGGAAGCATGGCCGTGGTAGTGAAGGCATCCTAGTAAATCCCTTGGGAACCCTTACTCACTATTGCAAACTCTTTGTTGTGGATCATCTGCTCCACCAGTGAGGACTCGTTGTGGAAGAGGTGTGGCTGCATGTGACTCCACATGTGGGGAAACCACCAGAACTCATCCACAGATCTCAGCAGCAGATCATCACCCTCATCCTCCTCCTCAGTCCCTGCAGAGGCAAGAAAGGGAGAAAAAAGATACTAGAAAAGCAAAAAAGGTGCATAATTGTTTTTTTAACACAGAAGAGTCTGCCAAAAACCCTGGTGTCCTTGGCCTGTCTCACTGCGTTACTGTCATGGTTATAAACTGTGGGAATATTAAATATAAACAGTAAGACTTTTTTTTTTTTTAACATATATGATCTTAAAAACTACCCCCTCCCCACTTTCTCTATTTGCTTTATTTTAATGCCACACTATCTTTTCATTGCCATAACCCAGCAGCTTGGGTCCTACGTGACAAAAACAGTGCCAGGAATATTAATGCTGTTTTCCAGGTCCTTTGAAAGCTGGACAAATGATGATGTTCAATCAGTATGGAAGAAAAGGTTCAGTATATATCACTTATTTTCCATTTTGTCCTGATAATAATGCCACTGTTAAATACAAAATACTCTCCATAAAGGCAACATATGGATAAAAATGCAATCTTATCAATGCTTCCCCTCTATCCTCCTTGTAGCTACAGCTTTATTAGCCTTGGTTAATTGAAATCTGATAATTTCTGGTATAGGGTGAAACAAGTTTTAAAATATAATTAGGTGGAAAGCATGAAGCTGCAATGGCAAAAGGCTTCCAAATATTTCTTAGGGTTCAGTATTCAATTTTGGCCAGATTTAATCTTGAAGTAAACCCAATAAAACGTCCTGTGTTAGTGAAGGGTATCTGCTTCAGGCAGGAGTGGATGTATGTGGCTGTAACAAAGCAAACTTCCATTTGAGAAAGGACACAATGCTGCTCCCACCATCTGCAGACACGTCTGCCCTGCTTTTCCAGCCTGGAAAGGCAAAGTGACGTTGCAGTAGCTTCACCCTCAAACTACCCAACAATATTTGATTTTTAGCAGATTTCCTTCGTGTTCTTTGCCATTTGAAGGCTTTTATTTTGCTTCAGTCTAAGAAATAATTGCCAAAATCAGTCTCCTGATGCAAACATAGAAGTCCTGTCTTCTCGTAGGCCCTTTAATGTTTTGCAAAACTCATTGGAAGCAAATGCTCCACGGATGTCACTGTTTACTTGGCAGGAACATCCAGAGATGCCTGTTCAGTGCCTGCACTTCAGCTCTTGGCTTTTATTTTTCATTTCTGCACTGGTTTTTGAAGAATGCCACTACACAAGGAGAGCAGTACTTTGAAACTTTCTCCCAGAGTCACTGAATCCCTTTGCTCCCCTCTCTGCAGCATTCTGCAAGTTCTAAGGAAGCTGCTCCTGCTGATGGGAGTGCTGCTGGAAAAAGAAAACAACCTTGTTTACTAGGGAATTGCAAAGGGAAAAGCAAAGCCTGATGGCTGCTCCCTCTGTGCCCTGCATTTTTGGAGTGACTGCTGGCTTGGCTTTGGGCTATGTGCTTCACCTGCAGTCACTCGGGCATGGGCAAGGGAAGAAATTTAACATAGGCTTTCAAAATGGGACAGAGCAGGGAGAAAATGGTGTTTGTGAGGATCTCCTTGATAAGCCAAAGTTAGGGATGAAGAGAAAAAAAGTGGCTATTTGAAATACATAAAGAAGTGCAGTCAGAGTAGATTTAGGTCAAAGTATATTTTAGTGCCTTATCGACTTTTGAAGTAGAGCGGGGTTTTTGAAATAAATCCTACTTTTCCCCATTAATTTCTTTGTAAATTTAGATATACACCTAATAAAACTCTGTGCTTCTTTTACTGTAACAAAAAACAAACAAGATGAAGCATAATACTTTCCATTTTAAAGAAGAATAACCCCATCCTATGGTATCTATGTAATGCCAGAGGTGAGGCAGAAAGGTTGGAATTTTAACCTTGCGCGGTGGCATTGCTTATGAGGTTAAATTTTCTCACAAACCTTTGAAAAGAATGTTGTTTGATTTTATGAATTCTTAGGTAGTGTTATTGCCAAAAAAATCTCATGCAAAGTTTGAATGGAGCATTTGGTGGGTGCTTATATTGTTTATTCAGAGTATTGGAGGCTAAACAAGGGATCTTGAGGTTTTAAAGTCTTGTACAATCAACATCCTTTCTGTAACTTTCTTCATTTAAATGTGAAATCTGAAAAATGCATAAAACCTATGAACAGGATGAGCATGTGTCTGCTTTGAGTGCACTTTACACAGGTAATAATTCAAAGTTTGTTTGTGCATAATATTTAACCCCATATTTTAAAACTAGAACTGTACTTAGAGGTCTCTGGAGTTCAAAACTGAAGCAGAGTTGGAAGGTACTACCAATAATCTTGTACATCTTAAAGGCAAATCCTGAGAATGTGTTAATTGCAATTGCTGCAGCATGAACAAGTGGGAAGTGTTTGTTAAAGCTGCAGAACTAACAGGGTCTGCTCTTTGTGTTAATGGTGTTAATGCAGTGCAGAGTTTACCAGCTGATGTGGCCTGATGTACTGCAATACCTGATTTGTCAGCAGCATCCTTCCATGAAAATGTGTAACAGTTTAATCTGCCAACACATCCTCACTCATCTCCCTCCTGTAGTTTTAAATGATCCAAGTTTTGGAAAGGAGAGCACAATGCCACACTGAGGAAGTCAGCAAGGCATGGCAGCTGTGGAGCACTAACAGAACACGTTGAGTCTCTGATAGTAAAAGCCTCTGTGGGTCAGCAAGCCACATGTACAATAATTAAAGAACACCTTTCCATGCTTTATTTATACTGAGTCAATGAAGTGTATATTGTGTGGAGAATATGCTGAAACCTTTGCAGTAAGTTGAGATGACCAAGGACCATCCCCACCCTGTAAATGAAGTGCTCTGTTAAAAACCAGGCTGCATCCAGGCCCCTTAATGGAGCCAAGGACCATGCTTCAACTTGGGAAATAGTTCTGTGCTATTCTGGGGAGCCTGGAGAGCCTTAGGAAGATGGGCACACATGCATACCCTCCTCTCTTCTCTCTCTCCAGTAGTAGCAGCTCTGAAATTGGCCAGCATTGGATCAGAAAACCTGTGACAGCGTAGAGGGTCTTGGGATGAAGGAAGGAAGGAAAAATAGTGGCAGGTTGGGGAGTGGGGTTTTCACAAAGGCTGCATGTTCTCTGCCAGCCACTGCCCACTGCGTCATAATATTAGCAGTAAAACCATCTCTTCATGTCCTCCCCTCCATGGATCACCTTTTTCCACAGTGCACATGAGTGATTGACACCAGCTCTGCTCTGGAGATGGCCCCAGAAGAGCAGCCTGCTTTAGAGCAGCTCGTAGCCCTGGGCTGCTGTTGCTTGTTTTGCTGCATTGCACATGTGTCCAGTTCATCTCCAGAAGGAGCAGCTGCACAGGCAGGTCAGCATGAAGTGAGGACAACACTGCATTTCTGTCTCCAGAGCTGCTTTCTGACCACAGGTCTGCCACTGCCTCGTTATATGAGTCCAGGCAAGTAATTCCATCTCTGCCTGCCTCTCATTTTCCCCAGGCTCTCCAGCCTGTATCTTTAGTCCATGAGGTTTCCTGGGGAGCAGTTGCTCAGCATTAAGTGCTTGCACAAGGGGAAAACAGCCTGGACTTAGTGACAGTGATACAATTAGAGGATTTTGCCTTCTCTCTCCTCACCCCTCAGAGGCTTCCTCATCTCCCTTCTCCCAGGGTGACCTGCCTCATGGTCCAGGAAAGCAGGGACTGCATCATTGCCAGGTTTTAAACTCACCCTCCCATCCTCTTGCTGCCTTCTCCCATGCTCCAGATTAAGTTTCCCTGGCACCACTCAGTGAGTGGGGCTGAATGGGCTGACAGCTGAAGATTTTGGAGCTGGTCTCCAGAGGTGGGAAGGGTTATGGGGTTTGCAAAGACAGGAGGTTCTCCCTTGGGGAGAGTCTTTTCTTGCCTCAGCAGTACTAGGGAGCAGCACAACTCAGTGGCACCAGAGGGAAGCCTGAGTGGAGGTGCAGCAAAGGGGAAGGCAAAAGAGGAGGAAAAGAAATAACATTTTTAAAAAGGGGGTATTGTGTGTGGAGAAATGGAGCAAAAATGAGAAAGGAGTCACAAGGATGAGGAGATGTGGAAGTGCCTCATCCTCCACAGAAGCACAGTGCAAGTGTGCAGCTTGTTACTGCACTGAATGTGGAAAGGACAGGGTTTCAGTACAAATTTAGTTTCATCATGTTTTCCTTTTATCATCCCTCCTGATTTGCAGATCACTGAGACAGATTACCTTCACAGGTATAACAAAATCTGGTGCATCCCATTGAAAGGCTTCTGCCTCCTCAGAGATTCTGAGACGTGATTTTCCCCATCTTTTATATTTTATCATACCTATCACACCAGAAAAACCCTACTCTGTCTTCTGTGCAGGCCTGTCTGCTGTGGAATTAGAGAGATCTCTGCAACTACTTTGCCTCCTTTATTACACTAAGATTTACCACCACACATCTTTCAGGAAAACACCAAGGGCATCCTGGTGTACCTGAGCAGCTCAACCACAGTGGGTCTTTACCCCTTGGGACACTGAACTAGACACTGAAATGGTAGAACATGTATTTCCCATGAGTCACTGGGTTATTTAGAAAGGTATTTTTTAAAGCTCTATTCTAAATTGTGTCACCTATTTAACTGCAGCTACCTGAGAGCACAAAGTTCCTTCTTACCTGTGTGGTAAAATTTTCCTGAAAATCCAAGGTTGAAGGTAAAATTTGCAACCTGAGTGCGCAGTAAATTTTGAGTCTCTAGTAAAGCCTGAAATAAATAAGAAATTAACATGGATTTAGAAAAGTTAATATTATTTTAGGCTTATCTTTTTTAATCAGACTATTACAGAGAGCTTAATTTGTTCTGTGAGAGTTTGATGGACTAGAGAAGGCAGTGAGAGTGCCTAAGTAGCCAAGGAGGTGATGGTTCTGAGGTTTGGCCCAAGATATTATCCATTGGGGCAGTCATTATGGTAGGATTTGGATCCAGCCACTCAGAGGCAGCAATATACTGGATCACTGGGTCACCCATGCTCTGGGTTATCAGTGAAGCTTGATAAAATGTGCTTAAAACCTAAAATAAAATTAGGAATGCTACTCATCATCTAGGCATGAAGAGGTTGGGATTTACTTACCTGCAGGACTAGTTTGGGCTGTGTCTGAATAGCAAATTCAGGCTCAAGTGTGAATGAGGAAAGCTTCAGGTTTGACCTATGCTAGAAGCCGTGTCCATGTCATAAATTAATTTTTTATTCAATTAATGTTTAATTAATTAATTATCTCCAAGCTAAGATAAGCCCACTGCAAGTGAAATGGAAGGAAAGGTTGCTGCTTATAGAAGAAATAGGTAGTCTTGGCAACTTGTCCAGTTTTTGTTTTGGACATATTTCCAGCTACTAGGAAAAGAGAGAAGACATCAGCCTGTGTCAGCTTTACTTTGTTAACGAGGGGTTGCTAGCTCTGCACTGCTCCCAGAGCTGGTCCTTGTGCACAGATCTGCTTTGGATCCCCAGCCCATGGAATCTGGCTGTGCTGCATGCGAGATGGGGAGTGCATTTATCTCCCTCCTGCCTTGCCAATGCTGAATAGGTTATAAACTCTGTTTTCATCAGTTTTCTGTGTCTCCATTATGTGGCTCTTGAGAACTTTTCCTATTATCTATTAATAACACTTCTATTGATTAGACCTTCGTGTTCTTGCAGAGTTCAAAGATGAAATGATTGTCGTGGTTTACACACACCCTCAGCCCAGCTAATATTGTCCTTAATTTGAAAAAATTATGTTCTGTACAGTCATAATTTCACTTAATTTTGCAGGGAAATAGTTTTTTGGTCTAATTTAAGCAACAACCAGCACCCCTACTTGAGACCAGGAACCAAAAATATCTCCAGTGCAGGGTAAACAATGAAACCAGGCTTTAAGCAGCTGGGGTGTGTGAGTGTAATACAAGAGACTTCCAGGCAGGGTGCAACTGCTTTTTTTTTTTTTTNAAACAGAGTACTTTTTTTTTTTTTTTTTTTTTTTTTTTTTTTAGTACAAGCATACATTGGGTGGCAAGGAAGATGTAAAACAGAGATAGTGTTTATCAGCTACAATAGTCACCACGCAAATTCCTCTCCTTGCTAAAGGAAATAAAGGAATCTTATGACAGTAAATCTTGTGCTTTAGCATTAAATATTAAGGTAGCTGTATGGTTTCCAGCTTATCTTGCCAGACATTTAGTAAGTTGGTGATTTCAATCCTGTGACAATTTCTCATGTGGGACTATATTTACATAATATATAACAAGTAAATGTTCACTAAAATGTAAAACCTCAGAGATGAACACCACTGTTAGCTGAGACATTGAGGAAAATCCCCAGCTGGTAAAAACTGGCACTAAATTGACACCATTAAAGTCAGAAGCATAGAATCTGAGTCATTATATTTTAGAACATAATTTTCCAAGCTATCTAGAGCATTTTAGATATGTTGAGAAAGACTGATGGGCTGAGCAAAATCAATTTAATTTTCCTTTGAGGGAAGAACATCTTGAGAAATTATCATCGCTTAACATATAGTACAAGCAGGGGCATGGAACAAACATCATTTCATCACCTGGGCTCCTCTCTCCTGCTCCCTCACATCTCAGGAACATGACAGGGATAGGCAGGAGCCTTCCAGCCCAGAGAGGTCTCATTAAAAACACAGAGCGAGGATTAAGATGTAAATCCTACAACCTGCAGTGTGTCAAGCATTCTCCTCTGCCTAAAGGGCAACTCTTGTCACTCAAACTGGATTTGGCTTGGTCCTAAAGACTTTTTTTTTTTCCATTTCAATTTCCATATATGCATATTAATTTATATAATATGCAGCTGAATTTTGTTGTCGTGACCTCCTCTCTTTTTAATGCCAAGAAGATCTTGTCAGCTAAGCCAGTCCAAACTTATTTTGTCACTGCTTGTCTATTTGGGGGAAGGGCAGTAATATCTTCCACACCCTTAATATGAAAAAACTTCTTAGGTGATTAGGGTCTGCCTTCCCTATCTTTAATGAAAGGATGGAGAGGCTGCACATCCCTGGCAGCATGTGCCAGAAACCTTCGTGGGATTTGCATAGACTCCATGTGAGGCAGAAGGTATTTATTTTATTTCATTCTGAAGGTTCAGCAGGATGGAGAAGGGCTGTTGGATTTTAACAGCTGGCAAGCTGTTCTCTTCCCAAGGCCAGGTGCCACACGGTTATTCCCACTCTGCCTGCTCCTGCCTGCTGTCCCTGGCTCCACAGGTATCCTCCCTTCCCTGGGGGCTCAGTGCTTCCCATCCCAGTCCCCTTTGCATGCCTGTGGAAATAGAACCAGCATTCCCAGCTGAACCCACAGGTGGTTGTTTTTGGACAGTTAAATAGATCATGCTTAATAATGATCACTTTCCAAGGGAAGAGCCATGGAGCACACTGTGCATGGGCTAACAGGCACATCTCTGTGCCAGACTAAGCAAGGACAGGGGCTTTTTTTAAGGTGATCTAAGCTGTTCTTTCAAATACAAACCCTTAATTGCCTGGAATCTCTCAAACCCCATGGATTTAACTTTATTAATTGATTCTTTGCTTTGTCAGTGAAGCTTCTCTCTGACAGCCACTAGATACAATTTCTTCATTATATTGCATTCAGCAACCTTTTGCATTAATCCATATAATTACCTTTTGTAGATTTGAAGTTGCCGTGTCTTTATTCTTCATAATTGGTGCATCTATTAGGAAGAAGTTGATATTTTCCTACTATGTCCCTGTTAATTATAACTCTATCCTTCATTTACATAATAAACTTTTTGGGGCAATTTCTGCAGGAACATTTCATGCCTAATAGGAAGTAATTTGCTTTCCTTCATTAAGTACATTAAAACTTCATGCCCCAGACATCATTGACTGTAAACATTTGATTCTGCTCAAATTTAATGCACCAAGGTATTTTGCTCTGCCATATTAGGTTTATTTATGTGCTATGTTCTGGATTGTTAGCTGCTAATGAGACTTTGGCTCTTATTGCTCTAAGGCCTGAACAGTAACCTCATTTTAATGAGTTCATTATTTGCTGCCTTCTGAGTGGAAGACAACAAATTTTCCTTTTAATTAAAGGTCAAAACACCTCTGGCTGAGGGAAGTGTAGAGGTTATCAAATCCTTAGAGAAGGCAAATGAATGACTTTTCCTGATTTTGATGCCAAGCATGAGCTGGCCAGGCTGAGGTAGAAGGTGCCTCTCTGGGGAGCAAAACTCCCAATCTAAGTTAAGTGATAACAACGCTAAAACACCGCACTGGATTTCTGAAGACATTGTTAAGGCAAAACAGAACCTGAAAGTCAGCCAAAGTAATTAAAGAGGCTTTCCTGCTCACCGAAAGGTCTGTGTGGATCAATAGAGCTGCTAAAGCATGAGCCCTTCTTTGCATGTGCAGAGGTGTTTGGGGTGAGGAGGACAGATGCCAGATGGATTGAGCCAACACAATGCAATCTCTTATTTCTTATTGGGGAAAGTGAGGCAAATACTGGGGCTGTTTGTAGGGAGGCAGATGTAAATGCAGCTGTGGGTTTGTGTGTGTGAAAGTGCACAGACAGGGACTGGAGATCCCTGAAACTTCAGTTAAACCAAAAAAGGATTGATTATGGGAATTGATGCACAGATCCTTGTCCTTTTTCTAGTATTCTATTAACCAATATTGTTTCATGTGCCGTTCATTCTGTTCCCATGGCAGGTAACAGCATTAGAGACAAGAAGGGTTCTTAGGAAAGAAACTGGTGTCTGTGAGATCAGCTGGTAAAAGCTTAATATCTAGTTTTGGAGGAAAATCCAAAGAGTCTCTGAAACATAGACATTGTTTAGCTTGAAAACTGCAGCTGTCAGAGAATCTTTATGACACCTCCAAACATTATTTCTGCAAAACAGAACCAAATCCCTGACACTTGGAGGTGTCTCAGGGATGTCCCAGAAACTGAGAGCATCAGGAAAAGTGCAGGAGGGACACAAGATTTGCAGGACTTAACCTTTCCCCAGTGTGGAGCAGGAAAGCCTGGCATTTCATTAGGGCTCCTGCTCATACTTGTGACCTTCCAGAGGCAATGCCGTGAATGTGAATTTTGGGAAGCAGCAAAACCTCCAGATCTTGGAGGTCCCTGTGTCCATGGCAGGATCTGTGTGGTCACGGTGCTCAGGGTGCCCAGCCTCTGGGGCATTACACAAAGGAGAGCTGCCCAAGGAAACACCATCCCACGTCACTACAGAGCCTGCTGGTGAGGATGCACAATGTGTGGAGTGGTGAGGAAGTTCTTCACTCAGTCTGGAAGGAGATCAAGGGAAGGAGGGAAGTTAGGTATTCCTGCTTTGCAGCGTATCTGTGATTTGCTGTCATCCTGAGTTGTTTTACTTGCACAGACTCATTTGAGGAAGTGCTTCTGGCACGGGAGGATGTGCCAGTGCCCAGCACCCCAGGGGTGCCTGGCCAAGGTCACACTGTCCCATCACCTTCTGAGGGATATGACTGAGAATCTTGTCAAAAATGGGCTCACCTGCCATTACTCAAAGTCATTATTCATTTGGGAGCAGATCCTAGTGCTGGATAGTGATTCCACTGCTGCAGGTTTCTGCTCTTTCATGTGCATGTGTATAAAATATTGATTTGCTCACTACATACACAATACTTTTTATTTATATATACTGTAGATAGAAAATACATGCAAATATTTGCACATATATAACTTTGACATTACCTCTGCTTTGTGCTGGGGCTTAGATTAGATCACCTCCAGAAATTCCTTCCAACCAAAATTGTTTTTCACTTCCAGACAGTTTTCTCAGGCTTCTATGGCACATACTTATTATTAATACCAAGAAGTCTTTTAATGCATTTGTTCATTTTTGTCCCTAACATCTGTCCTTAATGCTTGTGCAGCTACGTAGCCCTGAGGTTCATTCCCAAGCTGTTCTGTGCAGCAATTTGCTGGTGGTCTGTGGAAAGTTGGAGGACTACAAAGTAATAGTTTTACTCTAAATTTCCAGCTGAAATTTTTTGGGAGGAAGAAAGAAAAAGCAAAGAGTACTTTCAGCAATGTTTCTTTGCACTGCAAGCAGCCGCTGTCAGGATATGATTTTTTGATTGCCTCTTCCTGCTCCTGCTCCCTCCCTGAAATCTATGCTAGGATAAAAAAATCTGACTAAGCCTGCTGTGGTCTTGGCAATTTTCAAAGCCGGTGGAATTGGAATTGATAGGAATACCACAAAGCAGTTAAAATCATAGTAATGACTGTAAGGAAGGTGTGAAATAACTAGCCACTGCTATTTTCTGAAAGGAAAGCTGTCAGTAAAAAAGTGATTCTAGCCTGACATTACTGATGGGGTCACTGCAGGACCAGGATTCCAAGTTCCTTATTTTCAGCTTTCAGATTGGAGCATAAATTTCTGTCAGAAGGGGGACAATCAACTCAGCTGTATCTGCACTTGTTAAATCTCAACTTGGTGAGGAATTTATAAGCCCAGTGAAGCCACGTTGATGATTTCTGTGTGATGAGGATTTTAGCCCACTTCCCATGTTGACAGCAGATAATACCAGAGTGTAGGATTTAGGAAGAATCTACATTATTGACTTACTGGCTGGAGTTTGAAAGCAGTTTAGAGGTTCGAGTTAGTCAAATCTTTAATGGGATTTTGTAATCACCTGCCCTAGACCCTATCCCAAACCTGACTGAAATAGCAGGGCCTGGATCAGAGGGAAACTGCCAAATCTGACAGACCTGGAGACGCTTTCCACCCAGTCCTTCCCACAAATGGTGTCACTGCCAGTGCTGGCTGCAGAGCGCTGGGGACAGCCAGTGAGGTGAGCAAGGCTTTGGCCCTGCCTTCCCAAGGGGTGTGACTGCATTTCCTCATGCATTTATTCCTGTGAAGAACCCTGCTAACCCATAGTGCCATATAAATAATTAATAGGGAACTCAGCTGGGGCTGAACACAGTCAGCTCTGGCTGCAGATCTACTTTTTATTTTAGAGCTATTACTTGAGTCTGTTCAGCACTTCCCTAGAGTTGGCTGCCTTTGTGTGAGGTCTGACAGGATAGGTGGGTTTTTTTGAAGCAAGAAAAAGGTGATGATTTGCACATATTTGTGCGGTGTGTTTACTGTAAACAGAAAAAATTGATTTTTCCTTCTTGAATGGAATGCCCAGTTTATCAGATCTATTTCTGCTGCTGTTTTGTAACTCTGTCCTAAAGTCAGAAAACTCTCAGGAGCCTATCTGCATTTAATTTGATCCAGGGGTGTGCATCTGTCCCAGCAGAGGTTCAGCCAGTTTCAGCTGAAGGAGATGAATGAGGTAATACTGCACCAAATCTACTACTCACTCATGACTATGTGGTGAACAACATCCCTGAGAACTCAGGAGGTGGCTTTTGAGTTAGTATTAGAACAGAGATGATGCTGAGTGTGACACAGATACCCTGGCAGTGAGAGCACCTTGACCAACTGCACAAGTGTGGGTGCACAGATGCATAAAAATACCCATGGCAATTATCCAGTCTCTCTCCCTGGAAAAAGGAATTCCTGGCCTTGTTAGAGCATCTAGTGGCAAAAAGCTCAAATGAACAGCAAGGAGACAGTCTAACAGGGCAAAAAGCATGAATTGAAAAGAAAGAGCATGAATAAAAAGCAGGGTTTATTTTAACCACAGGTGAGTGAAGGCAATTGCTCCCCATTCTGGGGAAGATCAGAGGCATTGGGCCTGGCTGGGAGCATCCACAGGAGCTGCTGCTGGAGCTGCAGGAGCAGGGAATGGCTGCAGTGCTTTCCTGCCAGCAGTGATTGCTGCTCTGTGTCTGCCTTACCTGCTGAGAAGATTTACAGCCTATTTGGGAAAGCACTGAGGGTCTCCAGTATCAATCACTCCTGGTTCTGAAGGATTTTCTAGGAATACTAACCAAATCTGCTGACAAGTCCTGCAAGGGGAAAAGCCAGCACGTGCCCAAGCTGGGAGCATGTGGCAATTCCCTGGGCTCTAGGAGCCTGCTGGCACAAGCCCAGGGCTGAGCAGGATCCCTCCCTGCAGGTTCATGCACCAGGGACAGGAGCTGGTGGCACTCGGAGCAGAGCAGTGAAGGGGCTTAGAGATTATTTCTTATCAGTTCTGACTTTTCAGAAGCTTAAGCACTTTCAGCAAAAGAAATCTCTTGAAGAAAGGCTCTTCAGGCAGGGGAATCAGGGGAAGGCAATCTGCCAGTGGGAGATTGAGGATTATTGGTCCAGTTTTTGAAACAACATGATCAGGAATGCTCTTTCTAATTTCAGTGGCTCTGCTCCCTACGGCTGCAGTTCAGCCTGGCCAGCACAACAGCCCCATGAAATAAAGAAGAGATGCTCTATTTCCCCATATCCACATCTCCATGAGGCAGGTGGGCTTTGTCTGTCTCTAATTCCACTGCAGAGCTACCAAGGAAGAAGCCCAAAAGGCAGGCACAGAACCTCATGTCAGCTCTGATCAATCACAAAAACAACCCCTAAAATAAGTATTGAACAGCAAAACCATCTTGAGGCTTTACAGGGACCGCATCAAAGTCTAAAACGGTATGTTAATAAAAAATGCATGTTGAGCCATCATGGTCCTGTTGCAGGAAACTGGTGTCAGTCACTGTGCTGCATGTCACAGACATAAACCCCAGACTGGTCATTAGTCAGCTCAGCTCATGTTTAGGCCATGCCAAAAAAAAAGATCAAACTCTCCCTCTCTTTGGCACAATACAAATATAGGGTAAAACACAAGTAACACCAACAACTGCAGGTTGGCTGAGTTGTATAATCTTTCTTTTCCTTGTGTCTTGGTGCTTCAGGCTTGCTTCCTTAAGCAAAAAAAAAGGAATTACAAAAAAATCTCTACAATCTGTTACAGGTGGGTACTCAGTTGCTATAAATTATTGAAAGGCTACACTAATGGAGGCTACCTTATTTATCTTCTTTAATTTATGGACTTGGATCTACTAAGGTTTAATCAGAATGGTTTTCTGCTCCTTTACTGCCCTTGGAAATCATTCACTTGGATAACTCGTCACAAAAATAAAACTTCCTTCAAGTTCTCATCATGTACATTTATCTCGAAATTCTGAGCACCTACCAGCAATCTCAAATTCCTGCTTTAAATTTACTGCCTAAAAACTAACTGATGTATATGCTTTGTGGTGGAGAATTAAGGGTTTTTTTTTCAGCACACATTCAATCATAAGGGAGAGATTGGAGCAGGTGATATATCCTGAACTGAGGTCTGTCCTTCAGGGCTCAGAATGGGTGTGTTGGCACAATGATGGATTTACCTTGTGGCTTTAAGAGAGTGCCTCCATATGTTTGGGGTTTTTTTCCTATGCCAGTCTGCCCATTGCCTACCCTCTCCATAAAAAATCAGCAACCAGGAAAGTCTGGAGAACTGTTTTCTTAGGTAATTGTGAAACCTTCTGTTTGGAAAATCTTGATGAATAAGGGTGTGCTTTAAAAACCACTAGGATTAAGTGTTGCTTTTTAATATTTTTGACATGTTTGATACTTGTCTGGCAGAACTTAACTTCTCTGACCTTTCTTCCTTCTTTGTGATGCTCTCTTCCATTATCCAGGGAGCTCGCCTCAGTGTTTTGATAACTAGAATTGGATGTTTCTGTGGAATGAGAAGGGAATTTCAAGGCAAATGTTCTTGCTTTATACCACATCTCTTTCACCAGAGATCAGAATGCTTCTGCCACCCCCTGCTCCTTCAGGTTCAGAGCAGAGGGAGCTATAAAACTTTTATTGTCCTCCAGGACAGGTTTAAAATCCCTCCATCCCGGAAAATCCTCCTGCTCTTACCACTGCTTTATTATCCTTCCCAGCATGAACACAGCGCAGTGAGCTGCCCAGAGGAGGAGGCTGGAAGATCCAAAGTAAAATGGCAATGCCCACCTTACATTTCTACTCAGTTCTCTTGAATAGAAACATGAAAGGCCAGTGTGTTGTCCAATAAAATCAATCCAGATCACCAACTGAGGCTGGCACATTTGAAACTGGCAATTTCAGAATTTCCAGTAGGTTACTTTTTCCATAAAAATTAGGTTATTTCAGGTAAAATTGAGAACACATCTCTTTAACAGTCAAAGGAAATGTTTCAGGTTCAAAAGTATCACCACACCTTTCCCAAAAGTGGGAAAATTACACTCAGAGCAAAACTGAAGTACTGCTCTTCCTCAGATCACTCTGGAATAGAGACTGGCAAAAAACTCCAACCTGCGCCTAAGAAATTCAAGCAGTCCAATGTAATTGTGGAAAAATAATGAAATCTTTCAGTCCTTTCAGTAACTTCCTAGGAAGGAAACTTCTGATAACACGAAGCCCTTCCACATGGCTTTTCCAGCTTAGCCCTATGTAAGTGCCCCCAGCAAGCCAGTTGGTCCCAAGCTTCCTGAGCAGACCCTAGAGGAGGAGCAGTGTGCCTTCCAAGAGTGACAATGGCTGATGACAATAATAATCCAAAGAAAAATCACTGTTTGTGATCCTTTCCTAAGTCTCATAACAGTCGAAACTCTTGGCTTTTCTCTGTTCTCACATGTAGGAGAACACTGGTTGTGAACCTTTGTGGTGAGTAAGTCTCTAGCACCTGGGAACAGGAAGAGAGTTGATCTCACCAGCACATGGAATACCTGCATAGCATTGTCTTAAAAAAACAAAAGCAGCACAGAAGGGCTGGGGGGGAGAAGGTTTGGTTTTTTGCTTAAAACAGATTGCTATTTCAGAGCCATTCAGATGCATTTTGGTGGCAGCCCGGAAGTGGCATTACTGAGGCAGTTAACTTCTAAATCTAGTTGCTTTTGATCTTAATCATTAAAGGCAGTACTTTTCTCTCTAAATATTCCCATTGAAAACTGTAGCTACTTGCAGTGTAACGTATGAATTCATGTAACACAGGATCATTAAACTGGGAAAAATATGTTCAGCAAACTATCAAGCTTTTAATTATAGTTGTTACACTAAATTTCCACTCATTTCTGAAGTGAGAGATTCTATTACTCTCACAGCTGAAGGGTAATGCCATAATTTTATTTTATATGAGAGTAGCTGTTGAAAAATCACAAATCCTGAATGGCTGTGACAGGCTTTGATTGGGTGATGCTCTGCTAGCCAAACAGGACTGTTTGATAAGGTGTACTTCCAAATCCTGGAAATAATTTGCAGCTGTAGGATGAGAAAGAGCTAAAAGCTGGTTGCTATTTTTCCATTGTGGGAAACCTTCCTTATTCCTCAAGCTCTTCTTTGGGCTGTGAATTCCCCCTTCTTTGCCTCTCTCTCCTCTGCTGGGGTTCAGCACGCCCCATGTGTGATCCTACCAGTGAAATTAATAATCCAGATTATTTCTGTACATGGGATATCAGATGGGTTTGAGCAGTTTCAAGCAGAAGCCTTTTAGAAGGCTGGTTTTAACCACCCTACAGTGGGCTTTTTCCAGGCACAGGTTTCCTGCCCAAAATTCCCTCTGATCTTTAACACTCACCTTGGAATATTTAGAGCAGGGATGGGTAGCTTTTGTTTCCTGATAATGTGCTGGCAGCCTGTTCCCAGTTAGAGCAGAAATAACAGTGAAAGCATATGGGAAACTGTATTCCCTTTCCTAATAACAAATACAGTGGAATTACACTTTATAATACCACAGACATATTTGTTCATGATGCACATAAATCTTGGGATATGTTACTAGGAAGACACATGCAGAGCTTTTTTTATTAAAGAATTCACATTCTGCAGCTGAACCTATTTTTTAATGTAATGCACTATTATTGTTATTGTTATTATTGTTGCTATTAACCATGCAGACCATAACCTCAGCAGTTCACACTCGTGCCTGGAAATCCTAAATTAATATGATTATAGAGTATTTAATCTCTATTAATTATAGAATCATATAGATTAATGTTTATTTATGCATGTATATTCCATTAATTTCCAAACATTTGTGCTCATTTGTTGAAAAACCTACAGTAAATATCATTACAAAGGAGGTCTTCAGTCTTGTAGCTCTCAGGGATTAAATATTACTGGAAAATGGACAAAGCACTTGGATCCTCATCCCCTGAGCCTCTCTCCCTTGTCCTGCTTTTCCCCAGGTACAACCTGCTGCCCACGTGATTTGCCCTCTTAAAACAATTGTGTCTCCATCAATAAAGCACTTGTGCTATCAAGAATCACTGACAGCTTTAAGAGCCAATATTTCATGAGGTTTGAGCAAGGCAGGCAAATACAGTCTCCTGTCAAAAAAGTGAATTCCATCATTTTTTATACCGTTTTTTACTTGAAGGGCTGATGTTTTGGGGTGAAAAACACACAGGTCCTGAAACCCATGGCTTTAATTCAGTCTGATTCAATCCAGGCAGTTCCAGTGGGATATTGAGACAACTTCTAGGAATTGCTTCAGTGTTGGTATTTTAGATTTAATATGTAATGTAAAAGCTACTTTAATAATTCTGGCTTTTACATAAAATGAAGAGGCAGTAAAAACCTGAAATATCAATTTCCTGGGCAATTCTTGTATTAAAGGAGTCTCTCAGCAAAGTGTGAATTACTTGCATTTTTTTAATTTCTGGAAGATCAGCAATTCCAAAGCTATATGTAATTATGATCTTTGGAATTTATTTTTTGTAATAGTCTACAAACTGCCCTCTTTTCCTTTAGTCTGCCAGAGAAGATGAGCTGGCAGAACACAATTTTGTTTGAATCATATTCCAGTGAAACATTCTGCATTTCATAAATCAACATTTTGCCACAGGAAGCTGTTTCACTGGAGCAATCCAGGTTGATCAAGTAACAGGAATATCAACTTCATTTCCCTCTGCCTTGTCACTTTGCCATTTTGGAGGGATTTTCTACCCATTTAGTATAAGGATAAATGGCTAAACAAGTAGGATGGAAGGAAAATTAAAATCCTAACCTCTAACTCTGTGAATTTTTTCCATACCTTGGTCAGAAAGTATTGGGAAGGTGGTATTAGTTTTAATAGATTTAGTTTGTGGGTTTTTAAAACTAAATGCTAAAATGCCAAATAAATGACTACATCAGTTAAGAAATTAAACTCTGGGATGAGGGACTCAGCCTTTTCCAATCAGAAGTGTTAAAAACAGCAGGGATCTCATGTGCTAGAGAAGCTGAGTGTGTACCACCCCACAGATCCCATTTGTGTTTGGATGCTGTCTGGATGAAAAATGCAAACAGCAGACTGAAAGAGTGCTTAGCAGAAAGAAGGAAAACACAGAGAAGAGTAAGGCTTGCAAATATTTAGAGAAATTTTCATGACTTGGGAAAGGACATTTGTAATTTGTGCTCCTGAAGGGGAAAAAATACTTAATCCATGGCTTTATTTCCTAAAGAAGGCAAAGTCTGGACTCTGACAGGGGGAACTTCCTTTTCTCCCAGAAGCTGTCAGGCTGGAAGG
The DNA here is from genome assembly GCA_013397075.1 of Rhabdornis inornatus. Lineage (NCBI taxonomy): Eukaryota > Metazoa > Chordata > Aves > Passeriformes > Rhabdornithidae > Rhabdornis > Rhabdornis inornatus. The sequence goes on from VWZS01009507.1 coordinate 444,827, forward strand.
ACACCAGGCTGCCTTGGTGCCTTCTGTGCCAGCCTCAGCTGCAGAAACAGGAACTTTTTACTGTGTGCTCCCCTCACCAATGGGAAACGCTGCACTTTGAGATCAGAACGCTCCAGTGCAGGCAATGTGTCGCAGCAAATCAAATCCTCACAAACAAAAACGCTGCCCACAAAGCCCCAGAGTGTTTTAACAAAAACATTGATTTGTAGGAAATTCTTAAGAGCTTATCCTTTAATTTTCTTGTAAATTTTAAGAATTAAATTCTTAATGGATTTAAATAAAAATTGTTTTGTTTTCTCCCTGACATTTCTAGAGACAAATTCTTAACTTTTATAAGATATTATCTAGGAAGTGGGTGTGACTATTTAAGTTATAAGTCAATGCATCTAACATTAGAAATTTTGTTGACACAAAATGACAAAGTTAAATTGCTAAATAGTCTTATATTAGCATTTCCCATGAGGTGAAAAAACTCTTTAGTGCTTTGCTTTTTTTTTTCTGCCTGGATGGAAAGAAGATGGATGGAGGTGTAGAACATTAGAAGTGAAAGCGGTAATGGAAGGGATGTTTGGCCATATTCATAGAAAGACAAAGACCATCAGTTTTAATTTCTGTGAGGATATGTATATAAAGCTATGGGGTGGATGGATAGATGGATATGTCTAAGGATTTGAAGCCAGACATAGTCAAATATTGGGTTTTATACTGCATTGTGACACAGATATGGACAGGAAACGCCTAGTTAATTATTGCTAAATAATTAAAGTCTCCAATTTCTCCTTTTCTCTTGGAGATTTTCTCTGTTCCTCACCTGTTTGTCCATCCTTCCTGTACCCACCCTTTTCCTGAGCACTGCCACTTGCACGTCATTTGAATAATGCCAACAGTGCTGGATTGAGCTTTTGCTCTAAGTGTTCCTCCTGCTCCCATTTGGATGACAAAGGCATATTTAAAGTCACTTAAGTAACGCTGCTCCTGAAGGAGCTGCATTATAGATGGGTTCCTAGTAATGTGTTTATTGCTGCTTCAAGTGCTTTTAAGGCAATAATTATGACTGCTCTTGCAGTCTGCACGGCCTGGCCCTTCCACAAGGCTATTCCATCATTTCAGAGTGTTGTTTTCTGTGCAGGAAGCAACTGTCAGTGCTCCTTTTTAACTAATATGCGTTGTTTTAAAGCTCAGGTTAATGCAGGTCTCTTGAGGGGCTGGTATAAAGCAGATGTGTTTTTTGGCTCCTATAGATTCCCTAAGTGAAGCTAAATTAAATAGAGTACCACGTGTATCCTGGAAATATACTCCAGTTTGATACAACCTATGCCTTCAGAATTATTTTGGAGAAAGGATTCCAGAAATAAGTACAAATCCAGGAAATCAGTGCAAGTGCAGAAGAGGAATGTGTCACAAGTGCTGCTTGGCACAGGATGTGGACATTAGAAATCTCTGAATTTGACCTGGAAAACCTGCCATCTCTGTATTTTAAAATATATTGTGGCATTTTTTAAAACATCGAATTTTAAAATATTTTCCAAAATCAATTTATCTTGAGTTCTTATAGCCAGAATGAAGGATGATTTCTCTTCTTTTCCTTGGGGAAAAAATGCCAAACATCTGAGATGATTCTGTGGTGCATGTACAAACAGTATACCAAATTGAACTCCTTGGAGTCATGTAACCCTACAGACCAAAAACCAGTGTGTTCTCTGGGACAGAAGAATACCAAGGGAGTTTTCAAACATTCAGGAAAATCTTGCTACGGACATAATTGTTTAATAAATTCAAGAGGTAGAAAATTTGAGCTACCAGAATGTTTTCTGGCAAGACTGTATAAAACACTGTCAAGACCACCTAATCTTGAGTGGGAACCTGGCAGATGAGAGAACCCCAAATCTATTATAATTCAGGGAGAGTACTTGGATAGACAGTCAATCCGTCAGACTGCCAAGGAGAAGAATACAAGTTCTGCTGGTGGCAAGGGAATTGTGGTTTTTAACAACATTGGCACTGAAATTCTGAATGAAAGAACAGACCTTATTGAAACAAAAGAAGTATGAAACATTTCGTCTGATGTGTCTTGACAAGGCACTTGAGCAGTGCCTCAACACTCAAATTATTACAGTAAGAATTGGGTGATTTAAGAGACCTGAACAAGGAAAATATTGAATGAACTGCCATCTCTGATGAAGCAGAATGGAGCAGGCACTCCCATTTTTAAAGAAGATTATTAAAGTTTTCATGTAATGCCTCTCAGCTGCTTTTTAAATTCATTCTTAAAAACTTTAAGACTGTCCAAAAGTGGGAGCTCCAGAACTCCACATGATTGTGTTCTTCACTGTCACTCTCAAGTGCTTTAAAAGGTGACACAAGTGCCACCCAGCCTGCAGTGACCAGTGCTTGGCTGTCTGCTCTGGGTTCCTGTGCTCACACACCTCCTGGGCTGGCCATGGGTGTGGTTACTTTACTGGCTGGGGCTTATTATTATTAAAAAGCTATCAGGGTGATTGTTTTATCTCAGGACTGACCATTCTGCCATGCCTGGTGATGTGGCCCAGGCATTTCCAGTAGTTCCACCTGAAAGCAGTTGTCCTTGCACAAAAATCAGGGATAATCATATGCTGGAGAGATGGAGTGGTTGAGCTCACCTCCCTGCTGTGCCAGTACTTTTTTAATTCGGAATTGCCAGGAAGGATGCAACTCTAACATGAATTGTTGTCTTTAAAACACTAAAATGAGCCAGAAATCACAGGCTTTAAGTGTTCCAGGCATTTTAATGATGGTGAAGGTCAAAGACAAAGTGCAGGCTGTGGCAGTGAGGAGGTGTCAGACTAATGCAGTTCTTATTTCCAGGGAAGGAAGTGGACTGGAGCTCAGAGGGGGAGGCAGCAGGAGAAGGCAGACAGGCTGCTAGGAGAAGGAAGGCCTGCAGTACCTAACACAAAGGACATGGCCAAACATGGCTCCAAAATGTTATTGTAGCTCAGAAAGTCCAAGGATGCTCCCATCCCTGTAGTGACAATTAGAGGGATTACAGAAAGGGGAAATAGAGGTTTTAGAGAAGGGGGCTGTGGGATATGGTGGTGCTGGGACAAGCAATTTCTCCTTGATAATCTTATCAGCTCGAGCTGGGAGAGTGGAAGAACAGAGGGGAGCAGGTGGTTCCTGAGTCCACCCACAAGAAGGTGTGCTGCAGTCTAAATCATAGAGCTAAGAGGAGGGTAGGAAGGCTAAAGCTTTTTGTTTCACTTGGAGGGGCTTTTTATTTGTTTTATTTATTAAAGAGTAAATGCCTTAGCTTGCACTGTGCTCTTGCAGGGCTTTTGAGTTAATAATAGGACGTGTATTTGTGAAAGGTGTTGGAAAAGCCTTGGTGGCTGCTTTGAGCTCTTGTGGGTGAGTAAATATTGTACTAGCTCATACTATGGCAACAGAAAAAATAGAAATACTTCAAAAAGTTCTTACTCCTTGTTTGGGTAATGTAGCCCTCTTTGTGCTCAGTTAAAAGGAAACTTTAAAGGTGAAATCTTTGTGGGTTTTGTGTGGCTCTCTCAGACACAGCATAAAAAGACATTTCCAGGGTTTTTTTTGCCTAATCACTGATGCCAGTGATACTGGACTCATGTGGCTGGGAACCAGCATCATTTGTAAGTACATAAATTCACTGCTTCTGTGAATTAACTGATGAATTCTTTCACTTTCTAAAATAAAGCACTGAGATAACATATTGGCAGGCAGGAAAGGGAGAAATTCATTTGCAGAGGCTCGCTAGGCTCAAGATAGAACTCCACAAAGCTTGGAAAAACAGCTTTCTGTGGCTCTGCTGAGTTCCTGTTAATTACTTAGCCAGACATGACCTTGCACAACTTCTTCACCACCAGGGACTAGGAGATGCTCCGTGGTAAACAGAGCCCATAATAACCCTGTTCTCTAATGTCTGTCTCTGTAGCTGATGCCACTCTTCATAAAAGTGTGTGTGTGTGTATATATATCTCCCTGAGACACCTAATTGAGAAATGGCTTTGTGAGGGAATAAAGCCATTCAGGTTGCAGGAAGTAATTACACAGGCACAGGTTTACTTGTTTCATTACTGTTGCATGCCAATATTGTTATCAGAGAACTCACTGTGTACTGAAACATTCCCAAGGGATTTGGGTGGGCATGGCACCTCTGGAGAGCCTAGCAGAGAGTCCCTACATCTCTGCAAAGTGACCTCTCTGCGAGCAGCCACAGCCACTCCTCCCAAAGGCAGGGCAATGCTTTGCCACCACTGAAATATCAGCCTCCTAAGTAGTTGTTACTTTTGCCACTCGAGCAAAGCTGTGAAGCTTACCCTTACGGGGTGAAGGCAGGTCTGCTGGTTCTTAATTGCCTCCTTCCCCCAGTGACTTGGGAGATTGTTCTCTAACTGGCTGTAATTATCCTTTTCTGTAAACTAACCAAAGTGCACTCTGCTTTCGTGTTATGTTCATTAACAGGGCTCTGTTCTGGGGGTTAATGTATTCTGGGAATGTCCAGTCTGTAGGAACAGACTGATTTGTGTAGCAAGTGTTTGTGAAATACCCTGAGGAACAAATCTGTGCCGGGTAACTGCTTCGAAATGGAATCCATAATGTTGAGGACAGAGTATCTATGGGTGCTCAAGTTGCAGGGTGGATTTATGTGTGAAATATTCACCTAAAAAGGGGAGATAAACTTTTTATTGTCCCCCAAAGAAAGCTTGAGGGGAAGGTTCTGAGCCTGTGCCTGCAGAAGATTTCTCCCCGTGGTTAGTGTGTGTGGCATGATTTCTTGTGTGAGGTGAGCAGGGGATTTATCCTGTGAGTGGCACTTTTGGTGTTTTTGTGAGCAAAGTGGGCTGCTAATTTGGCACTGGAGAAATGTGAGAAGAACGAAAGCTTCCCTTTTTGCCCTGGTTCAAACATAATGAACGAAAGAAGGCTCACCATGTATTGCTTGAAAAAAAAATTTAAAAACGTCTGAATCCTAGCAGATGTTATTATCTAGCTATTCAGCAGTGTGGACTGGTTGGTTTTCAGATGGATAAATGTGTGCAGCACATAAATATAATTCTAAATGCTTTTAACAGCATCCAGCTCCTACTGCAGCCCCTGGACGTGGAGTTTTCTGCTGTGTCTCCCAGAATGAGCATGGAAGCATGGTTGCTGTGCCAAGCACAGCTGGAAAGGTTTGCCTAGCCATGTTATTGACTGCTGGATAGTAATGGGGGTGATTTGGGCTTCTTCCTGCATAATGAGATGATTGCAGTGAGACCTCTGCTCTGAATCTCCAAGTGTCTCTGTGTGGACACTCCTCTGCTGGCAGTGGGGGCTCTTGAACCGCTGTGGAATTGTAACAGGCTCCCTTAGTGGAGCAAACCACGTCAGAAAGACGCTCGCAAAAAGGCGCAGGCGGGAAGCTATTGCTGAAAAACTGGTTTCACAATTGCCTTCTGAGTTAATTTCCTCTTGTATAGGAGCCCTTTCTCAGAGCATTTCCCCATATATTTCCAGAGAGAGAGCACTTGATCACTGAGCTTGTGTGCAGTACTCACATCTCAAAGGCACCAGGCACTCCAAGTGCCTGGTGCTCAGAATCAGCCCTGATGAGCATTCATATGCCTGGTTTGGCTAATAGAATTACCCCAAGTGCTCTGATGTGCAAAATTGTTCCAATTGTATGGGAGCCTACTGCTCTTGCTGGGTATTTGGATACCTCAATGGTCTGGATGAGGAGGCAAATGAATATAGAAACTGTAGAAACGGAAATAAGGGTTTAGAAATTAAATAGAAGTCTGCTTTTAAAAACAAAAGGCTTGCTTATTGTTCTTGGAAGCATTGGGTATTTACAGGAAAAACCCTCCAGAATCAAGGCTGGAGAATGTGATATTGCATGCTTAGGGATTCAATTAATCTCTGTCTGTGATTCCCACATGTGGAAAATGACAAGAAATAACTGTCATGCTGTTGAGCTCTGTCTATTCTTTCCAAGTTGAACACATCTTTGAAAATTACTCTGAACAAATTTAATGGTGTCCCTGGATACTGCAGATCAGGAAAATAAGTGCAGAAGAGCCCCCAGTGAGTAGTCTGTGGGCCTTTCGCTCTATCAGATAGTTATGTCACTTGCTCAAGTGCATGCTGTGCTTCCACCCTGTCACGACTAACTTTAAATGCTTACCTGCTAGTCTGGTAATGAAAATTATCCTGTTAACTCTTAGACATCACATTGGGGCTGTAGCTTCTTCAGGCTCTTTTTTTCCTTTTGTCTTTTTGTTCCTTTTTAATTCAGTGATGGTGAGGTTTAAAAAGGCAACCATCTTGTATTATTCTGTCTACTTTACAGCAATAGGGAGAGAAATAATACAGAAAAGGCTTCTAGAAGATATTATATATATATATATGTGCAACATACATGTGTATGCCCCTACATATTCACATCCCTAAGTGCATCTCTGTATGTATGTGGGAAAAATGGCTTTTAATCTCAGGTTGTGGTTTATGTATCTGCTGGCTACACTTGTGCACTTCCAGCCTTTACCAGGAAAAGGAGCTTCTCAGCTCTTTGAAGCTTTGTCTCTTTTTGAACACCCGTTAGCACGTCTGGGATGGTATCCCCCAGTTCTTGCCTTACCTTCACATCGTTGATGTTCATCCTTGTCCCCTCCTTCCCAACAAAGATGTCGTCTATGTCCACCAGGATGTACCTCTCCAAGGAGAGCGTGAGCTTCTTTCCTGACAGGAAGGAGATGGCATCGATGAAGATGAGCTTGTGGAGCCAGAAGGTCAGGTTGTTCCCAAAGAGGACTCTCTGGATGCCGTCGTGCAGGCCCAGGTCCTGGATGACGGTTGCATAGAGAGCAGCCCTGGGCAGCGTGGCAGGGGTGGGCCTGGCGGGCTGCAGCTCAGCCAGCAGCACGGGCTGGTAGGTGGAATGGTTGAACTGGAACACTGTCCAGTCCTCGCCGGGCAGGGGGCCCTTCTCCACCCTGGGCGCTTTGGTGATGCGCAGCAGGGGCGACTGAGGGTTCACCGTGCAGTCTCTGAGGGCCACGTTGTTGTACAGCTGTAATGGCAAACCTTTCAGCCTGATAGTCGGGGAGCTGTTCTCGTTGGCTTTATGAAAACCAATTATGCTAACACTGTATTCCACACAGTATTTTTCCAGAAGCTCTCTATTCCATGAGTCCATGGACACGTACTTTAAAATATTCTCATATATAACAATTGTGTACTTCCCTCTCCCGTTGTCTGTGAGAGGGGGAATGTCCCCCTTGGCTGGTGCAATGACCATGTGGTACTGAAACTTGCTGGACTCGAGGATGGCTATGATGTCTTGCCCCAGCTGGGAGTACTGGCTTTCCACGAACAGGAGCACAGTGGGATCAGTCCTAGAGGGATCAATTGGCTTAGGTGTTCTCAGCCCCGCAGACCTGTAGGGCAGAAGCTTAAGGTCCTCGCACTCTGCTTGTCCGGTGGTTTCCACGAGGGCCATTTCCTGCTTGTAGCCAGTGTAGAGGAAATAGGCAGAGATGACGATGCTTGCCAAGCAGAAGGTGGCCAGGAGAATGACCAGCGTTCGGAAGCTTCTGCGGAGCTTCCCGATGAGATTCATCTTTCGCAGGGCTTCCAGCTCCTGCTGGACTTGCCGCTTTTCCGGGTGCTCTTCCTAAAGTGCCATAGGAACGAGGAGCTGTGGAGGTTCCCCTTCCAACATGTTCATGTGACCATTGCAGTGCATTGACAAAGCGTTCGGGGAGGCCGTAAAGCTGCTGGGGCGGGAAGTCAAAGGATCCGGAAAGATAAAGTGAAAGAGGTTTTCTCAGAACGCAGCAGCTGCCAATAATCAATGAAGAGGACTCCTAACATTATCTGCAACAAGAAGTAAAAGGAGAGTAAGTAAAACAAAATCCATAAAGCAATTAAAAACACACATTAATAAGGCCGGTGATTGATACTGGTAATGTGAGTGAAGAGGGAAGTTTCTGAGTAGTTCAAGGAGCACTCAGTGTCACTTTCTTTCTTGGTGCATTAAGATAAGCTGCATTAAACAGCTCTCCTGTGTTCTTAGGATACAGAAAAGATCTCTGAACATAACTTTTGAGCATGTGCATCTACTTACCAGCTTTTCTTATCTAAAATGCATCGTTGCTATTGCAAATGGGAGCAATGGAAGATTTTAGGGGCAAAATTAGGACCAAGTGAATCTTTGTTAAATAAGAGACCATTCTCCATGTCAAATTCAAACCACCTAAGGGATAAATAGTGTGTTGGATTGGAAAACTAATGTGACCAAAGTGAAAGACATGACAGGAGTTTGAGGAAAGATTTGTAGGGCTTTCTCTCCCATTTGCATTCTGCACTCAGAGCAGTCAGTACTTCATGGTCCGGTTTAGGAACTGTAAAGGTTCTGTGGGGATTTTCCAAGTGAATGAGCAGGCTGCTGCAACTGCAGGCTGCAGCTGTGCATGGCTCTGCCTCCATCAGGGATCAATGGGAGGTGCTATGTAGCAGGAGAAGTACCTCAAGGGAGCTGTTTCAGTGCCAGGTGGGCAAGTAGGTGTGTGTGCTGGTCCATGACACCTCCAACTAAAGCCCTCGGCCTCTGGTCTGTCCCTGTACGGATGAAGTACGAGGTACTTAACCTCATTGCTCTGAAGCCCTCATGCAATTCCTGGCAGTTCTGCCTAAATTCATGAAAAATTGCCATTGGTAACAGTAAACCCTATGATTCAGAGGCAGTTAAAGCTAACTAAATAAATAGCCTATGCTGCTCTATGGATTTAAGTAGGAATTAACATCTTTCTGAATTATTTATATTGTTTGTCTATTGGAACAATGTGAGACAGTAAACAATGAATGATTTTGGAACTGCAGGGAAGAAATGCTTTTTCCAGGCAGATACTTATCAGTTGATGTGTCCTCCTCCATTAACTCAGATTACACTTTTGACTCGTGCTCTGAAAACTATTCATTCATCTTAAGGCTTGCACCTAAAACTGGCAAATGCTTGTAAGAAGCGTTTAGAGAGAAGGAGTTGTTTTCTGAGACCATTTGTGACTCTGGCAGGTTCAAGCTCTTACCTGATTTACCTTTGTCAGCTGGAAGGTTGCAAGGAGATTGATACCCCTGGACTGTGGGCTATTCCAGCAGTGACCCTGCTGTGTCACAGCTGGCCAAGAGGGGAGTGAGGTAGGGACAGAAATAAGAAACCTCTTCTGCATTTACTCTTTTCTTACATGTGAGAGAAGAAATAAAAAAATAAATCACAGCTACCATTAGGAAATTGAAGTCATCCTGATAAGCTTAAGAGTATTTGCCCTGCTTTGGTGCTTCCCTTGTTCTGCAATTGTCTGCTTGGTGGGATTTCACTTCTTATTAAACCTCCAATTAAGATTTCCTCAAAAGATAACACTGGATCTAGTGCAGCATCCTGTGCCAGACGGTGTTGGAGTTCGGGCGACGTTGATGAGTCACTCAGCCCGACTCCCAGGGTTTATCAGATCAGGACTGTCGCTCTCCGTGGGAGGGGCAGCCTGCAGGGCTGGGTGATGTTTTCCTCCCAAACAGCTGATTGCAAAAAGCCTGTTCGGTCAGCACGACACAGGCAGGTAACTTGGAAAAAATCTTGAACTGCTCCTGCTCGGACTGTGCAGCCTCGGCTTGCTCTGGGCACTAGAGGGCAATCGCTTCTCGCTTTTGCGAGGCAGCAGCTGCTGTGCCCTCGCTCCCGGGAGCACAGCCCTGCCTGCGGCCACGCTCCCGCCAGAAGGCTTGGCCAATCCCCAGGGCACGTCAAACACCTTCATTAGGACTCCTGTGTTTAAAATTAAATAAAAGCCAGGAGCTGTGCTCTAAGAAACGTGCCGCTAGATCACCCTGGATGCTTTGCAAACGTTTCAGCCTCCACCTGTGGCACAAGGGAATAGCTTGTGACAAGACCTGAAATTGCACATTTTTCCCTCAGTGTTTGGCCCTGCTGCATCTCCTGGGTACTGGTATTGCAAGCTGCCGAAACAATAAACTTCTAGAATATTCTAGCTTGCATTAGTAAAATAGGAGAAGCCCGTGACTTTATACTAGTCAAAACAAAACTATGGTCTTCATCCCTATTCCTCCCAATAACACTGGTAAAATCTCATGAAAATATGATACTAATAATCAGATTTTATGTTAGCTACTGCCTGTTGTATGTAGATGTTATAATTAAGTGCAACTATTCCCACTTATTGAGATGTATAATTATATAAAATTGATAAAGAATTTAAACTTGTGTAAAGAAACCTGGCATTGGAGCAGACATTTTTAGTCTCCAATTGCTTTTGAACTGCTCTGTTGAAGTGATTATACTGTTCAGTAAAAAAAAAAAAAAAGAATGGTGTGAAGTAATTAAAGGTTATGAAAATAAATCAGCTATATTAGCCATTAGTGGAACTTTCTCCGAGGCATAATTGGAAGTTAAGTGCCATTTGTGCCTTTGCAACTCTCCCCCTCAAAGTTCAACAGCTTTATATTCGCTCCAGAATTCTACTATCTTTGGAGAGTTCCTGTGCTAGATTAATTTGAAAAACATGAAAATAGGCTATATTTCATAATTAGTGTTACTAATGGAGTTGCATTTTGGTAACTGGTATTTGAGGTCACTGATGAGCATTCACTGACTCTTCAGGGAGGTAAAGCCCAAACCTGGGCATGTTTGGTCAAGGAATCAAGGTTACAGTCATCCAGAGCTGGTCCTTCAGTAGATCTTGTCCATTTAGCCAATTTCCTCCATGTGGGGCCTTTCCCCAGCAAGAGCAGTACAACTCTGTCGTGATGTCAGAGACATCTGCAGGGACTCTAATTTTTCTTTAATTCAGGCAGCTGAAGAAAAATGGAGGTTTAAAAATTGCTGCCTCCTTGCTAAATAACACTTCCTGCTTGCCTGCAAAAATGCATTTGATTGATGACTAAAGTGTACTGATTTTGAAGATGATTGATCGGGAGATTAGGACTTGACTATTTAAAACCGATAGCACGACAGCCAAGAGCAACAGCCCCTTATTAATGCCATGTGTTAACTGTGCATCAGGAATTAAAGCTGCCTCCCCCATAGGCCAGTTCCCACAGGCACAGCTTCCCCCAGGGCTTTTGGTGCCTGAACAAGCAGACTTGGTGCGTGGGCTGGGGAACTCCTCTTACCTCTGATCATGGGTAGGAAGGATCTCTGAGCTACTTGAGATTATGGGAAGTAGAAATATTGGTATTAATCCATCAGCTGTGTTCATTCACCCTGAGGATGGAGCTAATGGACTTCACATCCGCAGTGGGTTTAGAGTGTGTCAGTGCTGACAGGGCAGAGCAGAGGAGCAGGACCCTTGTTGTTCCACTGCAGTGTGGCCATTCCTAATCTCCTGTCTGCACCAGAGTGCACTGCTGGGAGCAATTCACCTGGAGGCAGGCCAGAGCTTTCCCTTCCTGATTCCAGCATAAATCACAAGTCAGAATGTCTTTATTGTCTATATATAAAACTTCCCTTTAGGCTAAGAACCTAATGTAAAGCCTTGCCTCTTTTCTTTCTTTTCTAAGCTTGTATGACTCCTGTCACTTACCAGCAGCCCAATGAATCATGATACCTGCCTTGCTGCTCCTTGCATGGGACTCCTCATTCATTACAGAAACAAGCAACCTGATTTGAGTGATAAATGACTCCTGGTGACCATTAGCAAAAATTCAGCATTTCTGTTCACTGCAGAAGGAAAAAAGAGCACTTTTCTTTTCCTTCTCTCAGAAAAGTTTCCAGGAGATTTTTTGACTGAGCTCACAAAACTCTCCGAAAGTAACTTTTTTTTTTCAAACTTAACAAAGCTGCAATGTGTTTTGTGTTTGTAAACGTGGGGTGTTGAGAGGGGTGTTGGTATCAGCTTCTCATAGCTCATCACAAGATATTACAAAACTCTTTTTACCTAGGATAAGGTCAGCTTCTCAGCTGATAAAGGCTGTTGCAGACCTTGTGACTTCTATTTTATCATTTCTGAGTTGAGAGGCTGCTCAGTACTTTCACCTCTTTTGTTTCTTTTCAAAGCATAATCATGTGTAAAAGGTAAACCCCCAATTTTTCGGTATTTTTAGCCATTTGATCAAGTCTATAGTGCACATGTAATCTTGTGCGATTTCAGAAAGTTAGACGATGCCAAAGGGTGAAGTCAATAATCAATGAATATAAAGAAAAGAGTTTGAAATACTTCAGCTTGTGCACTTGATGAAAGCTGGTGTGATTTTAGCATGAAACAACACTTGGAGCTGTTTGACTCTTCTGACTTTTATTTCTCTGTGGCTTTAAACTTTTTCAGATTACTTCAGAAAGTGGTGAAAAGGCTCCCTGCTGGAGCAGTGGCTGGAGGGTGATTTGGAGATGAGTTTTGCTCGTAGGGATGTTCTCACATGTGTGCACACCTATGCACATGCACATCCTTTGGTTCCCCAGCCCAAATGTGGCGTTTCCTGTTGCTCAGCTCCTGGCAGAAATGTGTTTTAAGACTTAGCCAGACCACATTCCTGGTGAGTGTTGCCTGATGTTCAGCCTCACTGCTTCCTTATTCTGACCCATTAACTTCCAGCAGTCCCATAGTCATTTGGACCACCCAGAAAATCCCATAAATATCCCATCTGGGATGTTTCAGTGAGGCTTCTTCCAAATGGCACAATTTATGGATCTCTAATGCATCAGTACTTCTGAACATAATGAGTAGTTGTAATATTTCCTCAGAAATTTCTGACTTGTGCTTTCTCTGGAGTGCAAGCTCCTAGAAATCAGTAATTTAGGTATAGTCTGAGGAGTGCATGAAGTCTCTCTTCATGCATGAAGAGAGAAGCTATATATGTATTTTTTGTTTCTTGACAGAGTGGCTCTAGTGATCACCACAACAGGTAGGTGTTAGTGACCACACTCACCCTCTGAGCAGCGCCAGATGTTGTGTGGTGATACCAAAATTATTGCAATACACATATTAAGATGTCCCCAGGCAAAACAGCTTAACTCTGAGGTCAGACTTGAAATGATTTAATGATAATTTTAAATGTACCTTGTCAATGCAGTTTCTAATATACGTGTCCATCTAGCATGAGTGATGGTATTAAGATCTACCACTTCTCACCAGTAACTCACCAAAAATTCAAAAGGCTAAATAGCATTAAAGGGTACAAGCCTGACTTTGCCAAGGTCACTCAGACACCCTTGGCTGAGCTGGAAGCAGCAGCCCCTTGTCCTTGCATAATGTCCTTCAGCAGCTGTTTGCAACCCTCATGATGTGTGTAGCAAAGTGAAAGGCTGAAAAGGTGGTGTTGAGAGACGATCTGAAGGTCAGCAGCTCACTGCCAAAGCCATGATGACAGAGCCAAAATGTCATGGCAGGGAGCTGGGCCTGTGATCACAGGGATGTGTGTGCCCTGCAGGACTGAGTCCTTGCTTTGCTTTGCTTTGCTTTGCTTTGCTTTGCCGGTGGGATGCATGGAGAGTGCAGGTGAAATGACCGTGCTGTCAGTGCCCCAGCCCGTGTGAATGGAGGTGGGGAATAAAAGCAGCCTTTGCACGCTGCTCTGAGGCAGCCTACAAAACATTCCCCCTGACTTGCTGCAACAAATCTCCTGCTCTCGCTTGGTTAATGGCTCTTCATCACTTTCCAATTCATAGTTTAATGCTTCAATGGAAGCCAATTTGAATTCATTTAACTCTTCAAATAAAACTTTTGTGAGATGCTGTATCAGATGTTTTATTACAGTCCATCTATTCTGGTACTGTTTTCCAGTTTGATGAGGCTGTCAATTAGCTATCCAGTTCCAATAGAATGATTTGTGTTGTGAACTCAGCTGAGAGACAACATTTGTGCAATAGAATGGCTGCCTAACTAGAACTCCTTCAAGTCAATCAATGCAGTAGCCAAACTCTGTACGTGTTGTTTGATCGGGTAGACAAGCTAAGCCATTAAAAAAATAATTGCTAAAACCCTTTTTAACAGTTCTATTAGCAACCAAATAACTGCAGATTGTCTGTATTGATTTGGAAAATTTACCAAGGATTACAGACTTGTGGGTGATTACTAAAACTTTACTTTTTGGAGGCTTCTTACACACAAAAAAGAGAGATAGTCCCAGGCTCTGGAACAGCCTGTTAGAAGCTAAACTATTTGGTCTTTATGCTTTTTTTTTCAGTAGTTAATTGTTTCCCACACTTTCTGTTGTCCTATAGTTTTTCTGGGAGCTAAAAATGTTTGCCACCATGTGAGATAATTAAAATGTGTCCACTCTTATACCAGTGCCAATATATTTCACTGAGTAACATGTTTTGTGGTGTCTGTATCCTGTCACAGGGACTATTTGTGAGCAAGTCAGATGTGGTCACATCTGTGCTAGGAATTAAAAGGAGGCCACTAACTTATTTCAGAGGGACTACTGCTGTCACATAGTAATGATCTATTGCTACTGCAGAGGAAGTCTATTTAAACCCAGATAACAAAGACTTTGTACTTAAATCTTTGGTACAGCACGTTTGCCACATGAAATTTAAACAGAGGTTTGTTCTGAGTTTGCTCAAGCCTGGTTCCAGCCAGTCAGACACAGTTCCCAAGCTCTGTATACATTAATTCTCATTATAACAGCTTCCCTTTATTTATTCTTTAAGTAATTTCTGCTGGAGTCCCCTTTCCCCATCTTTGCCCTCACTGGCTGAAGGGTTTTGTTATCATTGAGAGGATTTGGTAGAAAAAGGAGGAGAATACACAGAGTTTGGTCCCACCAGTCTCTGATCAGAGCAGATGTGTGGGCTGGAGCATCATGCAAGCCACCAGTGCTGGTCACAGACCAGCAGGGCTTGGCAAGTAGTAAGTGCCTTTCAAGCAGAATGAAGCAAGGAGAGTAAATGAAGCCAGAGTGGCCCTCCAGGTGTGCCTCTTCTTTGTATGTGTGTGCTTCTTGGACTTCCAAACAGCTTCCAAAGGGGAAAATTCACTCACTTCCACCTTGCTCATAAATACTTCATAAATACTTGCACATATCACTGCTTCTATTGCATTGCAGTTTGGGGAGCAGGAAGTTAAATTTATAATATCTCTCCTGTCTCTTCCTAGTCTTAGTTCTAGACTAGGTTCTAGGCAGTCCTTCAAGAAAATCTGGAGTCTTAGTACCAGTTCTTTACAGGCAAGATGAGCTTTTTGTGGGGACCACTCAGGGCTGCACATATGACTGTTGTCAGTGAAACTAACCTAGACAGAGATATTTGGTCATGTAACAAAAATACTACAATATCCAAGAGACATTCCCTTTAATGTACTTAAGTATTGCAGACAAGACAGAGGAAGTTTTATGCAAGATTATTAACATAAATTGAAATTCTTACCTTGAAATGACTGGAGGGATACTGTTTGCCTATCAAGAGGAAAAATGCTTTATGGTGAAAAGATTAGGCAGGGAGTAGACCCTTTGATTTCTGTCTCTGCCACCATCATATTTTGCCCTCTGGAGGCCACTGATTTTTTTTCAGTATTTCATTTTCCCTGTCTTTGTTGAGGGAATACTAGTCTTTTCTACCTTTACATGGGCATTATCTGTAAAATGCTCTAAGATGATTCATGTTTGGTTCAGATGTGTATAGCATGGATATTGCAAAGTGTTCTTTCGGGAAAGCCAGTGCAAAATTCATACTTTCATATGCAGGCAAATGTGTTTCCTTCCTTTTTCTTCTTTTTTGTTGTACCATGGTTAAATTCCTTTGTGTTTATTCCTGCCACTGCTTTATGGGGCTTCTCCAAGAGAAGCCACTTTGTCAGCCAAATGAAAGATCTCTTTAGAGATTTCTGGTGTGTCATCTGTGACCTATAGATACTGTTTTGCTCTTGGTTCAAAATAAAAACAAATGTTTCCTTCCAAAAGATCTATTCTTTGTTTTGTGGAGATAAAGTTCAATTTGGAAATGCCACTAGTAGGATAAGGGTCCTACTTGGGAATTCAAGGGATTTTTTTGTTGAGTCACGCTGAGCTCAGAGACTGGAACTAGAACTAATACCATTAGAGCTCTGTGATGGAATAGAGAGGCTTTGATTAACCTCTTGCTTTCGTGAAAAATCTCTGTTTATTGAACTACTGATGCATTAACTTATTGTTGAAGGGGGAGAGTGTGGAATAAAAACCAAAACCAAATGGTTGTCAGTCGTTCTGAACATACAGCCCCTGAATCAGGCTGGAATTGTCTTTACATTCCTGTCCTCTCCTGGGGGCTCACTGCATAACTCTACTTGGTTTTCAGTAAGAATCTCCAGGGTGTATTGTGGACAAGCAAATCCAGCCTGGCTTTCTGGCTTATGGAAGGGGCTTACAAAATTATGTCTCATCATTTGACACAATATCTTGTAATCCATAAAGCTCAGGTTTAGGTAACACATATATAGAGGCTTGATTTTCTGCTTGAACACAAATATTTTTTTTCACGGAGGAGAAAGCTTTTTAGGAGGCCCTTCAGTTAAAAATCTGAGTATGCAGAATGATTGCTTGTGATTGAGGCAGGCACATGGAGCTTGCAGCAAGGCTGATGGAGGGTTAGTCTGATGGGAGTCTGTCAGGTGTTTGGAGGCATGCATGACTCACTTTGCTCGCCGTGTGGACATGGCATATCACAGAATTCTCTTTAACCATGATTTTTGAGGTACAAATAATACTACCGTGTCCTTCTGCAGGTGATTAATTCACCAGGGTTCTGATGCACAGTTCCACCCTGAACAGCAGACTGTGTGGGGATAGGATAGTGAAGCCATTTAAAACTGCACTCCAAATACAGTCTGCAGAGTAGTAATGAATAAAAATACCCTATAGTTATACCAGCTATTTAGATGGGTAGAGTGCAAGTAGTCCGGCAAAATATCAAGCCAGAGGACCCTGGTTTTTTTGGTTTAAAATAAAAAAACCTAAGAAGCCATGAGGGCTTTAAAATTAAAAGTGATCAATAAGTCTAATTTCTATATCTGACCCAGAAGCCTAGAACAGTGCACTTTCCTCTAATTTCCAAAAATTTCTCTGTGAATCACTAACCACCTGCCCTCCCCTCTGGTGGTTTAGGGGGTGATCTATATCCCCATGAGAGAGAAGAAATTCAAGAATACCCTGAGGGTCTGGAACTGGAGCTCTGGCCTCCTCCTTGCACAATATGGTCCCATGGAAAAGGACAAGATGTTCTTGGTGCTGTAAAACAGCCCCTGAAAGTAGAACACAGAGGAGGTGGGTGCATATTTCATGACAGACTGCTTTAACTTTCCAAACAGCCGCCTCTTTTACGGCCAGCAGCTACTATTAATTATTTATCAGAACACTTATTTATACACTAAAAGCTAAATGCAATCCTTTCAGTGGAGCCTGGCAGAGCAGGGGCTGGAGTAAGTAGCTGTGGATAGTCCTTCAGGAGGGGAGGTTTCGTGCAGAGCTCTGCTCAGGGAAGAGCCTGTCCACATTATTCTCTCTGTTTGTGCCTGGTAATGATATTTCCCTTAGTAAGAGTCTGTACTGGGGGGGTGTCAGCCTGATCTCCCTTGGCCAGGCTAAGTAAGCCAAGGACAGTTCTTATGTCACCAGCATCCAAGGAAGAACAGGGAATCTCTTCCTTGTTGCTTCCTTCCTTATGAAGGAAGCCCACCCTCCCTGGTTTCTACTTCTATGTTTGCTCTGACTCTGTAAAACCCATCCTTGCAGCACAGGAGGGAGGATTAATTTGCTCCCTTTGCCTCCACTTGAGGAGAGCAGTTGCGACCCCTTCTGTTGCCAGAGGGAAGGAAATAGGTTTAAATACCTTTCTGTTCCTTTCAGAATTGAGTCTAAACGGCCATCCACGACTTCTGGGGCCAATGTGTTTCCCTCATCAAGTACTAACATGGTTTCTATGCTGGTGTGCTGTTGCCATGTAATTCTGGTGGCATTGCTGTTTAGGTAAAATATTATTATTTTTCTATAGCAACTGTTAATTTCAGTAGAAATTCTGATTCCATTGTAATTATTCCTGACAGTAGTTGTAATAAATATTTGGGATTGACGTGCATGATTTTCATTTTCTTCCAGCACCCGATGCTTTTAATAGCTCAATTTTTCTAATTTAAATGTTGACATAGATGGAGAATTGATTCTGAATTTCTATCTGGTGCTCTTCTGGGTGGTTTACCTTCCTAAGGGGCATTGCTTTAACATCTCAATAGGAGAAAGAGACTTGTTGCTGTGAGATGTGCATTCCTCTGCCCATCTCAAAATGGGAGACAGGACTCTTGGACATTCCATCCAATTTCCAACAGAGATCCTCCTTCTCCCTGAGAGTCCAGCCTTTCCACCTGCTCTAATGGTCCTCAACTGCATCCCAGGCCTGAGAACAAGGGATCTGATAAACTGTCACCTTACCCTGTACTCCTGACCACTTGCAAATGGTTTCAACCCAGGCTCCCCTCACCTTGGAAAGTGTGGAGAGTCCTTGGCTCACCCTAAGCTCAATGCCCTGTTCCTGAAATGATTCCCCAGGCTGGGCAAAATGCAGCTTTCTGCACAATTCCAAGTTAACCTTTCCTTCAGCCATCCAGGCCCCTGCTTGCAATGCCTTGCAGCTCTTAGCCCAGGGGTTGCTTTGCTCAGAAAAGCCAATTTTGTGGGTATGGAAAGCAGTTTCTTGGATGCACCTACGAAACTGCAGAAAGAGGGTTGGAATTAGATACTTGTTAAGTCCCTTCCAACCCAAACCATTCTTAGATTCTGTGATTATGGAAGCTTTGCAAGGCAAACACTTGATGGAAGCAAACAGCAGTGTATACGTGCAGGTGAAGCTCAGCCAGCCCTATGGCCATAGAGGCAATCAAAGCAAAACTGTTTGTGGGCTAAATCAGAATGATTTGGAACAGAAATGATACTTTTTTTTTTTTTTTTAGTAGAAGTTCATTATATGGTTTCCTTTACTGTTTGTAGAAAAATGATCAATCTTTTTCTGGGGACATAGAGTTAAATGCAATTTTTTGTTTATCTAACTGAAAACTCATAGTCAGAACTAATAGTAACTCATCAGCATTTTCTGTGCTCAGTATTGCCATGGGTTTGCAATATATGGCCACATTTTCCTTAAAGTATCTCATTAGACTGCTGGGATAATTCCTGTACTGCAACCTTTAAAAAACCCATCTTTACTATTAGCATATTTTTATCCTGCTCATGGTGAATATGACAGTTGAACCCTAGAGCAGCTCATGATTCCTGCATGGTGCTGAGTCTGATCATGGCCATTACAAAGAGTGATACAGCAGATATCACAGCCTCTAAACACCCATAAAGTTTTAATAGGACTTCCAGAACTTGATAGTGTGAGTTAACAGGCTGTTCAGGCTGAAAAGGATTTATATGTGGAGGTATATATGCATGTGTGTGTGTGCAAGGGGTCAGTCACTGAAGCATCCTGCTCTCTGCTTAAGTGTAACCCTCTGAATTTGATTTATTCTGATAAAATGCAAGTTAGAGGAGCATTTCCCCAGCCTTGCAGAAGTGAGTGGTGTCAACAAGACATTAAGATAGTCCTGCTTTCAATTCCGAGGCTTTCAGACATTAGGCATCTATTATGAATCAAAAAAAAAAAAAAGGCAATGTTCTGGGGAAATGGCACAAAACCTAATAGACAGTCTTAAACTTCTGCACAGAGCAATGTCATTAGGAACATCTAATCCAATTGAGCAGATCATAGTATCTGACTGATACAATTCAGAAGAAAACTCGAAGCCAAGAATTTCCTTAGTTAAATGTGCCTTGGCAGTTCACACCCCACCCCCAGCCCCTCCTTCAGAGCAGCATTTCCAAAAGCAAGGCAGACAGTGCAGCTTGGTGGAGGGGTAAAGGTCCATGGGGAAAGTGTACATACAGGATGGGGCAAGACAGGAAATGTTGCCAGCTATTGAAACTTTATGAACAAGGGGATCCTGCTGTCCTTCCACAGGCTGACCATTTATGGCAGGAGGATCGTGATTCAAACTACTGAAGAAATGGGATGAAAATGAGTTACTTCTCTTTTTGTCTTGTTCTCTGAGAGCATTCAAAGCTAGGAAAGGTAGAGTAACCTGCTACAGGGGATAGGCCAGATTCTGCAGCATTTATTCACACGGAGGGAAGGAGGGAGGCTTCAAGCAATGTGAATGAGAGCCGCAGGAGTTAGCAAAAAATGACCTGGTAAATTCCCTGGGGAAAAGAGAACTTCATGAGTGTGGGTTTCATAGGTATGTGGCCACAACAGTGCAGTGCTTGTAGGAAGAGACTTCTTCACCTCTAAGCATTTTCCTGTGAGTGTTCATTCCCAGCAGCAGGGACTTGGAGCCCGTGTGCCAGCTTTAGGATAAAAACGCTGGGCTGCTGCAGGACTCGGGCTCTGTAGGATCTGAAGAGCCCATACTGATTTCTTCAGTTTTCCTCTTACTACCTCTAACAGTCCTTGCTTCCACTCTATAAATGATGCTGCTGTTTAAAAAAAAATGTTGCTGACAGATGTTTTTTGCTATCAAACTGCTGGAAGAGAGTAGATCTGTAGGTTTTGGCTTCCTCACAGTACAATCACTCTATTTTTGGTGCATATTTAATATATATCCATGGAAAGCTTCTACCATGTCGTTTTTGTACAGTAGTTCTGCTGAACTTTGCTAGATGGTAGCAAATAAAAGCAAAGGATGTGGAGTAGACTACAGAAGCAACTGTATCCTCTTTTCCTCCTCACATAACTTCCCATGCTCTCCCTTCTGTGGTCTTTCATATATTTAGGCAGACAGCTGTTTCCCTCGGAAACAACATCCCTTTACATCAGGGGCACTTGCATGCAAACGTGGCAAAGACTATCTCAAACTTCCAAATAATCCTTGGAATGCCAGGCTCTAGGCAGCTTTTGGAAGCACTTACTACGCTAGATCATTTGACACACACTCTGGATATTTATACCTGCTCTGAGTATAGGCACTGTCGATGTGGTTGTATGAATATATACCCAGAAGTAGAGATTGATAAGCTGAACAATCGCTTACCTAGAGAAGAATTTCTCTTCCTAGCGTGCAGCCAAGAGACATCTGCTATTCAAAGCTCTTCACAGGGCTCCAGGTAAACTAGGGAGAGTTTTTAGTTGCCAGCAGCTGTCTGAGCAGCATCCCAGGAAGGCTCCTCTTGCTCCAGCCCCGGTCACCGAACTCTACCGGCACAGTCACATCTCATTTGTACCCAGCCTGTCCTTTTCAGAGCGAGCAGCCGGCCGGAATGATTGAAACCTCTGCTCGGCACACCGTTCAAAACGCAGCTTCCTTCTTGGACACGGGGATTACGCCGGGGAGCCGCCAGGCTCCAGCAGCAAGCCTGCGAGAACTCTGGAATCACGCAAGGAGCAGCTGCTCCTGTGGCGGTCCTGCCGCCGGCGCCGCGCTCCCGTGTGCCGGAGTGAGCCTCCGTCTCCCGCCGATCTCCAGGAGTAGCTGGGCGGCTTCGCAGGGCTGTGATTGGCAGGAGCGGCCGATTCCTGCCGCTGATCAAGCCGCAGACTTTCAAGGACTCGGAGCTGCTCTGATGTCATTCAGCCGAGGGGGGGATGCTTGGCGAGGACGCCACGGCGGAGGCTAATTCGGAGATGAGCTGCATTCCTCTCCCAGCGCCCTGCTGGATTCCGTGCTCCGCGAGGATTTGCATAATCTGTCATTGTGCGGCTGGACCACCTCCCCTCCTGCCCGCCCCAAAATGCGGGAGGGAAGCGCCTCTTCCAGCTCCCGATTTTACACCTGGAGCCTGCAGCCGAAAGCCTAGGAGAAAGGAAAAGTTGGAAGAATCATTTTTCTGACAGGAGGATGCTTGTGCCCCCAGTGCCCCCCATCACCCCTCACCGTCTCCAGATGCTAAAAGAGGTTTAACAAAATCCCAGCACTGGAAGACTTTTTGGTTCCTACTCTTGTTAGGTCACTAATAAGATCACCTGGTACAATAAAAGGTGGGTTTTAGTATGACCAAAATCTAGCAGGGGTCACCCAGCAAGTTTGTTACTTGTTAAACGATCTCCTTGGCACCAGCAAATATTCGGTGCTCAGAGGTGAAAAGTATTTTCTTGCTGTATGTGACACAAGTTCCACCTATTTGTTGCACAATTTCTTATTAAAATCCTCTATTTCATCCAGCTAGAGACGAAACCTACCTCCGCAGCCAAGAAACATGATTGCTATGTGACTTCAAATTATATTACAGAGGCAAAACTAAACACTTTCTATATTAAAAGAATTAGATTTTATTCCAATCTAATTTTCAATTTTTGCCAGCTTGACATCTTTCACTCCAAAACTGTTCTTTGTACAATACACCTTGGAATTGAAATTCAGCCAATTCTGTGCAGCAAATGTGAGGAGAAAATAGTTTTGTTCAAGGAGACTGGAACAAACCCATTCTGAGATGATGAATGACGCTGTAAACTCAGATTTGAATCATAGGAGGGTCAGCTCAACCTTTCGTGTTTCCGAAACAGTGTAAATAAATGGTGTTCCATGTAGTTTGCCATTTACATCTTTCAGCTGGTACCTTCTACATGAAGAGCTGTTTGCTCTCTGTGAATATTCAAGTTTCAAAGAAGGTAGAGATTCTGAACTGGGGACTAATTGATTCCTTCTGGCTAAATTAGAAACTGAGGGAAAATTAAAATTCAAACTATGTCTGAGTAATTTCCTGCAATTTCTAATTACAAAGCACTTGCTGAGAGATCTTTTAAAAATGCTTTGCACCTATGGCCCAGCTCTGGATTTGGGATTTGTTTTCCAGACTGTTGTGAATGTTGGGCACAGGGATCCCACTGCAACTGGGTGGTGAGCAGGTGCCTCCTTGCATCCTGTGTGAACAGAGCTTCAGTCAGGCTGCAAACTAAAATAGCCAAATTAAGTTAGAGAGCCTCTTCCCAACACAAGGAAATCTTCTGGTGCAGTTGGTCCAAAAAACTGCCAGAGCTTCCTATTGCTAATGTGATGGTGTGAAAAGAAAAAGTCCAGTTGTTTGTTGCTCTTTGTACTGCCATCCTTGGCTCCTGGCTGCATTTGGAGCACTGGAGAGGTGCCTGTGAGGGGAGGGTTTGGCTGTGGGACAGCTGTGCTGCTCCAGATGTGGTGGGAGCAGTGCTCTGCCCCTTGGAAGCCACTGCTGCAGATGTTCCCAGGCAGGCCAAGTGGTTGCACAAACTGTTGAGTGTGTTTTAATTCAGCTGCTGAAGTCACTCTTTGAACTGAAATCCTTGGCTTAAGCCCTACCGTGCTGGGTGAATTCAACATGAAGGAGCAGGGCTGTGGATTCCTGCTGCTTCTGGAGCTGTTTGCTCTGCTGGTGATTCATTTTAAGTGCAGGCTCAGGAGAATGACTGTGCCAGGGTCTGCCCTCATGAGAAACGTGTGGGAATCTGTTGGCAGAATTGCTCCAACTCTGTGTAACAGAAAGAGCACACCAACCCTTGGGAGGAAAGAGTACAGTTTGAATTTTCACTTCCCTTTCCTTTGGGTAGTAGACAGAATTGAACTCTTCAGCTCGGTCACAAAGGCACTCGAGTTACCTAGAATGTCTTTCTGATCATGGTGTAATTCTCAAGCTGTGCTTGGGGGAAAAACAGACAAGAAAGAAAACAGGACAGCAAGAGACAGAAATTAAGTGTGGTTGGACAGAAACAAGAAAATAAGATAAATTCTAGTAATTAAATACTGTATTAATGAGGGAGCACACTTATGCTGATATCTTTGCCACAGGACATGTTTTTCTGGCTCTTAACCTGCACCACAGATTTTGCACTAGGTGGTGTACATTATTCTCTACCTGTTAATCCTCATGTGGTTTATTTCCTCCCTGTATACGCAGGCAATCACAATAGCTTATTCTACTTATTTTGGTAGTGCAAAACCTAGAGATGAAACCTGCCATTACTTTGGCCAAAACTTTCTGAAAAACATGACTTTCTGGTTTTGGAACTGTGGGTTTGATGGTGGTTAGGTTTTTGGGGTTTTGGTGGGGTTTTTGAGGTGGTTGGTTGTTGTTGTGCTTTGTTGGTTTGGTGAAAGTGTGTGTTGCTCTGTTCTGTCCAAATCTTGCAGCTTACACACCTATCACTACAATGTCCGTACACATTTTTAAAGTGTTCATGTTCACATCACCAGATGTGGAAAACACCAATTCCTGCAGTTCTGTGGTTAGAAACATAGAATCCTAGAACCATTTAAGTTGGAATAGACCTTTAAGATAATAGAGTCCAACTATTAACCCAGCACTGCCAAGCCTACCACTAAATCACATTCCTAAATATGATGAAGAGCAAGTAGATCCTCTCAGCTATCAGTGTGTAAACCCATGGTATCCCCCTGGTTCATTTTCCCACACTATCTGAAAACTTTCACTGCAATACCTGGATCAATGTTCTGTTGCTCCTGTGTTGAGTTTCTGTTGTCTGGCTGCTCCCAGTGTCCCCACCTGTTATTTCAGCAGTCTGATGACACTGGAATAGGCACTCCCTACTTCTCCTCTCAAAAACCTCCTCACAGCACCAAGGTCACGCTTCAAAATTGCAATACGCAGAACCTTTTCTTTCAGCTAAAGACAAATTTATGGTCTTTACCAAAAGAAAGATGGCTTTTGACACTGAAGTTCATAATGAGTTTAAGAGAACAAAAAAATGACTATTCCTGGAAGAATCAGCTTTTTCTTGAGCTGTGGAGACTCCTTCTGAACCTCCCTGTAATTAAACAGCAGTGTGTCTTATTAGACACACAGAGCAATTCTTCAGATGGTGTAAATTGTGAAAACATCCATTGATTTCAGAGAAATTATGACAACTTATAAGAGTTATAGATTAGTCTTAATTCTCCAGCAGCAACTTGAGATATGCAGAACTTAATTATACTCACATCAAAAGTGCAAGAAACATAAAGGCATACCAGAATGTGGTTTGGGTTTCTTTGAGTATTCATATATTTCATTAAGAAAAATCTATTCTGTTGTCTTGATGCCTCAACAAATTGTTAGGGTTTTTCATCTGAGAATTTTGGCTCTGGCTCAAAATGTGTTAGAGGTTTTACAGAATCAGAAATGTAGGGATCAAATATGGATACACTTGGAGCTGAGTTTGATGCACTAGAACTCAGTTAAGGCACTCATGTCTTCTACTGGCAGTGCCTGCCTTGTTATGGGTTATTCTTATTTCTCAGATGCCAGGGGAGAATATGCTGCTAGTGGTCCATTTAGGCATGACGTACTAATTTGCAACAACATCAACAGCAAAAATGCTGCTCAGTCCTCAAATAAAATTACAAAATGTAAAAAATAACTAGATTCCCTGGCTGCTGATTTTCTCCAGCTATACAATCTCTTTTCCAGCTTCTATTATCCCCTCTTTAGGTCTGGACACACTTGTACAGATGATAAAGGCAAATCAGTGCATAGCAGCTCTGTAATGACCTTTATCTTATACTTTTATTCCTCTGTAAGATTATTTAGATATCCTAGTGTGGCTTTGTTCCTGTATGGCTTTGGATGTATCAGTTTCAGAGAGTGTGCTGATAGAAACTAATGTGGAAATATCTGTTAAACCAACACACATTCATTTACATCTAGCATTAGAGCTGCTCCACATATTTCTAATTACATTACTGTTTTATGTCTTAAGTGCTTACTCAACTATGAAAATATAAACTGCAGTGTTTTAAGTACTCTTATTGAGATAGCATCAAAGCAAAAAATGAGTTTGTGCTTCATCCACAGGCTGATCTTTGTCACCGTATGACACTGAGACAAGGGTTTGTGACGTGTGAGAGATGGATGTCTTTGTGCATCCACAAAGCCTTTTGGACTCTGTCCCACAGTTTTCCTAACAGAATCCTTCCCAGGTTCTGCTTTGGCCTGAAGTAGCAGACAGCTCCCGGGAAGTAGAAGAGGGTAGGACTGGAGCTTAGAGAAAGAAGAGCTTTTTCCCAGGCCACACTTCAATGTAGCAGGAGAGGCTAAGCAGCAAGCAGATTTAAGCTCTGCTCAGCCCCCTTGTGATTTGTTGTTTGCACCTGTAACATGTGACACTGTGTAAGAGCTGTGTCCATTTTGGTCTGTTTTCATGATGACTCTGCTTGTGACCTCCCTGCTGATAAGCAAGTCAGTCTAGTTTTGTAAATCCTTGCGAAAAAAGGACTAAAAGCAGGTGCAGGTCCCATTCATCTGACTGCCTCACTCAGAAAAGCTGGCTGCTGCCCCCCCCGTATTGCAAATTGTCACAAATCCAGATCTAGGAACTTTGGTTGTGCCCCCATTTCCCCTTTCTGTGAAAGCATAGAGAATCATTTGCTGTGTGACTCACAAAGGCTGTGTTTCATCAGAGACCATCCCGGGGTTTCTCTGGTCCCAGCGCTGCAGACAGAAGTGGTGTCACACGTGGTGCATCTGCTCCCAGCCCGAGTTCAGGCTGGGTGAGGGACTGACTGGAGTGCTAACACATTTTGTACAGCACTGCTTTACAGCACCTGCGAGGGGCTCCTTACAGGGCTGGGCAGCGCTCTGCTATTCCCTGCATGAGCTTTAGCAGAGCCATTCACCAGCTCCTGATGATCTCCAGCGAAACCACCACCAGAATGCTGACTGATGATTTCCATGAATTGGAACAATTATCTCTGTGTAGCACCAGCACTCTCCTGTCATGTCAGCTGCATGTCTGAGCTGTAGCAGGGCTGCTAAGACGGGCAGGGGAAAGGGTGATTTTAATAAAGAGCAATGCAGGCCAGCAGCTGGCAAAGCAATTATCGTAAAGAGTATCATCCATAAAATGAAGTGATAGCTTACAAATCTCAAGCCCAAGCATTTCTTCTTTGATTATTAAAAACAAAGGGGCTTGAACTCTTGGTTTGATGTATTAAGTGATTTTTTTTGTTTAAGAAATTTTAAGTTAGTCAAACTGGAATGAGTCATAAAGTAGCTTAATTAGCCTAGAGCTCCAGTGGGAGTCCCCTTTAACATGTCTGCAGAGACTCTTTTAATACTCTAATCCACTTCTGAATAAAAGGTGAAACCAGGAATGGTAGTTTCAAAGGAGGAACTACAAAGAACATTTATCTTTTTCTTTTTGCTCTTCTGTCCTTGCCATCCAGATATCAAGCTTCCATTGCATTCTAAGGATGACTTTTTTTCTAGGTTAGCTTGCACAAGCAGAGCTTTTTATATACCATAATTTAAAACTTTAAAAACCCTCCAAGTGAAAAATCCGCTACTAACGCACTTCCAAACTGGTTTTCTAGAATCAGGCTAATAAATGGATCCTGTTGTACAGTGTTTTGTTTCACCTCCTAACAATTTTTAAAAAGTTTTAGGTCATCCTATTATAACTGGTTTTCCGCTTTATCTGGTGCTATAGGAGGAGGCCTCATGCTAATGCTCCGGTAGGGTGGAAAATCCTGGAATGGGAAATGGAAGTATGCTCTAAGATTTATTTTTAGACTGATGTGGCTAGGCTGTGCTTCAAAATAAAATATAAAAAAACCCACACAAACCTGTATTCAGCAAAAGGGAGGCTAAAGACTTGAAAATGCTGTAGTCTGACAAGGAAAATCAAGATCATGATGTTATATTTACTTTGAACAGGCCTTCTTTGGAGATGTGAAATCTCTCTGCAACATCTGCTATAACAGATTTAATAAATTAAAGAAATGCTTTTAATGTTTAACTGCTATTGATTCCCTTTCCTTGAGGTAGGAATTGCTTACAGACTTGCAGCACTAACCTTAGAATATTAGGATGGTAGCAGAAGGAGTGGCTGGGTTTTTTGTTTTGAATATGCAATACAGTTCAATGTGAATAATGCCCAGTGATCTTTGCTCTCCGATCATCTTTTGACTGAGGTTTCTTTGTAAAATGTATTTTTCTCATGGAAAGAACATAAAGGTGACTTAATTAAAATGAGCAAAGAAAAACATGGATGGAATAATCCAGAGAGCACTCCAAGTGAATTAGAACTTGTTACTTAACCATTGTACTTCTTTATCATGCCCATTGCTACTTTACTCATGGCACTAATGTTCAGCAGGCTACATTAGAAAATATCTGTAATCATATTTTGGAGTGGCATCTTTGCTGTCTGAAGACTTTGGGCACTTTAGAAATAATATTCCAATGTCGTTTGCCTGTTCATACCAGTGACGTGGCTCCTGTGCTGTGCGCACTTGGGTTTAAGTTTTGTTTATTTGTTGTTTTTAAGCATGACAGAAATTCTGACACACTTGGAGCAGGGCTTCTGTGAACTGAAATTATCACATAAAAGCTAAATACTAGGAAGAGAGATATCTGTTACAATTTGAAGTGTAGGCTTGAAATAAATAAATTAACTGATGAGAGGATAGGAAGTTGATTTCTCCTGATGGCATAAAGCTTTTATGTTAAAGAGAAGCATTTTAGGAAAGTAGATATTATGCTAAAAAAAAATTAATCACTCCAAAGAGCAGCAGTGTGTGTATTTCTGTTGTAAATCTGTTACATCTTGGGCTCCCATAGAGGGCAATATTGTATAAAAGATCGTTTTAAGCCATGTATTAGGGGTCTGCCAATTCATCTGTGTTGATATACCTTAAGGAAAATTGCTGTTACAGTAAATTTGATGGCACATTTCCCTTCAGTCAGGCTGTGACTAATACACACAATAATGCACGCCAAACCACATAACAGAGCCTTGTTAAATGTGAAGGAAATTAATTTTGTACATTACCTAATTGTAGGTTGTAGGGGGAAAAAAAGTCCCATTTTAGCTTACAATGTTCTGTTCAGTCACCAAGTCACAGCAAGTGTGCCCTCCTTTAATACAGGTGCCTGAACAAACCCATAAGAAAAAGGACCCAAGTTGGTGTTCTCTGTCCTGGAAAGAGGGTTTGTAGAGAGATATGTCTGGGGTACATGAAATCCTCTGCATTTCTGATTGTATCCTGTGTTTCTTTCCTGTGGGACACGTGGGCAAAGTTATTGTAATGCTTTCCTTTACTTTCGTGCTTTTCTGGTTTTGTTGTGTTGCCAGCACAAGGCTCTGACTTCCATCTGTCCCATCCCCCCAGGTACTTGGAACACTGAAAGATCTGTGCTCCTTTGAAACAACTTCATAACCTAAATTTCTCTCCTATGCTTATTTACTGCCTGAAATCTCTCCTATGCCATGCTGCCTAAGTTGTGGAAGTAGAGAAATGGTTAAATTATTTTTATTAGATCTCTATTCCACTAGTGACACTAATGACAAGCCCCACTGTAAATGTTGTGCTCAACCCTGGAGCTCAGTCAGCGAGGCTTAAATACATGGCACTATTTGTTTCACTGACTCTTTCCCAACAGAAGTGATCCAGGGAGCCTTACAGCAGTTTCTTGTTGCTGGCATCTTGGAATTCTTCATAGAACAGTAAAGAAAAGTAACCAACAGGAACAGAAACTAGGGATACAAAAAGGAGTAAAAAAACCAAACCCCTTTGTCCAGGATTTGAATATGGACTATCAGACATTTTCGTGTATGAGTGGGCTTTTTTTGTTTGTTTGTTTTGTTTTTGGTTTGGTTTTGTTTTGTTTTTTTTACTCTGAATTGAATTTTCCATCCAGGTCTTGTACCTGAAGCCAGGTTCCCTCCTGGGAGTCCAGATGGATCCCATGGGGCTCTCCTGTTGCTGATGTGGAAGTCTGTGCTGGCAGCCAGTGCCTTCTCTCTGGAGCCATATGTCTCATTCTCTGCCCTCTGCTACTTCAGGAATCTGCAAAGAGTGGGAAAGAGCAGGTTGTGGCCGGCTGTACTAGTCAGGGTCCCAAAATAGATAGATTCAATGAAAGAGAAGAATTACAGGAAAGTAACAGTTAATGTAAGGGTCTGTGCTCTGTAAATGACAATTTTCAGCTCTTAACTAATGTGATATTTGGCAGAGTGGGTTTTTCTGCGCTTCTGTGGAGTTCGCGTCCCATTAATTTGCACGTTCAGTGGTTATTTAAAAGTGAGTTAATGACACCTCATTGCATTTGTATCCATCAATCTATATAATCCTTATTTAACATGGAGCACACAGTGGAGTGTTTCTCCACAACCATTTCTTGGATTTCAATATTTGTATGTTCTCAACAGACATATTGTTTAACACTGGTTAAATAATTAAACATTTCCAGGCTCTATAAACACAGTGGGGAAAATAAACACTTCCCAACACACCTCTGTATTGGTAAATACAAGAATACATACATTAGACCCAAAAGAATAGTTAGAAAGGAGCTCTGGTAAATTTATTTGAGGCTTTCTAGAATGACATGAACACTTGAAATTTTAAATAACACATTTTTCAGTAATAACTATCCAACCCAGCTGTTCTTTGTATTGCTGTTATTTTGCTGCTAATAAGTCATTGGCAATGACATTCCAATGCAAAATGTTTATGGAAAATGAAGATGAGTCAGTAGCATATACTGAAAACTGATGTAAATCATAAATAGGAGTACTGATGATGGCAGTGGATCTGTCTTCCATCAAACAGGAATGAGATGTGGGGTAAGGACATTAGTATGTTCTTCAGAGCTCTGCTCTGCATAACTGCAGCCCATTTGCACAACCTCTGGGGTTTGGATAATCCCCCTGTAACCTGGGTGTAAGAATTTAGGTTCGTTGTAAAGCTCCATAATTTGAGAGGCTTTGCACATGTTGGTGAGAAGAATTACAGCACCTCTTCCAGAACTATTGAAATGCTGCCAGTAGAATTATTGTTGGAAGAGGAAAACTTAATGTTTTGGTTAGAAATGGAAAACTCCATAGTAAAGTGCGTCCTAGAAGTCTTGTCATGCAAAAGATGGACTGAAGTTATAAGTTTTGAGGTTTTATGTCTAAGTGGTAGCAGCTTGCTGCTTCTCAGTGGTGGGGTTCTCTTCAAGAACTTGTCGTTTTGACTGTTTGTGGAAAACTGGGTATGGAACAAGTGGGAGTGGAAGTTAATACTTGCATGTAGGGTGCAAGAGTAGAGAATTATTTTCATTCTGTGCAAGCCTGGAGGTGGAAGCTTGTTTGAGGGCACTTCAGAAGCTCTCCATCCCGCCACAAGAAAGCCAGCTGTGCTGGGGCACTGCTGGCACAGGGGCTGTGGGTGTGTGAGCGCCCCGGGGGGCTCTGAGCACCCTTGGCAGTGGGGAAATGCAGGGGGTGAGTGCAGCAAGCTGTGGGCTCTTCAGCCTCTCACACAGCCCCGGGGCTGGAAGCCCTCTAGGCCACTCACAAGCAGAGCCATCATATTACCAGCCAGATCTGCTCAGTCATTTCCTGCACTTCCATCCCAACCCTTGCCTTTCTAGGGCACTGCAGTAGGACTGACAGGGACCCAGATTCCCTGGACGTGTCTCTTCCTCCTCGTGCATTCCCACATTAACAAGGATCACACACAACTGCAGGATCTGCAGTGTGTGTTTGGAACTAATTTTGTCTGTTAGAGGTTTAGATGTGTTCCAGCGTGTACCTGTGAGGCTGACTGCTCAGCAGGGAGATCAGGTGAAAATGCACTGACCAAAGATCCGGTGTCATTAACTGCAGTGTGGGGATAGTGAGATTCCAGTGGGATAGAAATCATTTCGTTTCAGGATAAATCAAAGCTGGAGGGTGTGCCTGGTGTGATATACCTCCCATGAGATCTTCTGTGTCCCTTGCAGTTAATATATCTGCAGCAAAAAACACTCTCATTAAAAGTATAATGGAGAAGGCAAAAGGCTTCAAGACTAACAAAGACTCAAGATGAGGGTTTACAAGTGTTCATTGATTATTATCCACTGCTTTTCTTGCTATGTGCCTACACGGACATGCAGATGTTACCAGCTGGAGATGCTATTTAAATCAGCATTTCACATCTGCTTCTCCAAGGAACCAAGAGCTTTTCAAACAAAGATGCAAATCCAAGACCAGTCACAGTTTTAAACTCAGTTCAAGTGAACAGGAAAAGTCACCAAGGTGCCAAAACACTGGACTCTTGGTTCCTCAATTCTGACAGTTCACATTATTGTGCAGACAGGGCATATATAACCTCAAAACTGATTTTTAAAATCACAATGGTGAATGTTTGGATTTATTTGATTTTCCTAAGTCAGCAGGAAAAAGTAGGTTTATTCTTGTCCCCACTGTGGGAACCAGTTCTGCTTCATACAAAAAACCCCCTTCTTCTGTTTCAGATATGCTAATTTAATTTAAAAACGAAATTAATTCCTCACCATTCACAATTCAGTTTTCTGTTTGTCCATGACCAAAGAATAGTCACATAAAACAGGTTCATTTAATTGTAGTTCAGTAATGTCATGCAGCTTTCTGTACTGATAGAATGAAGCAAAGTCAACTGAAATAGAAACAGGTGTTTCAAACCCAGCAAGAAGATATGAATATGAAGGCTCTGCTATTAGAAAGCTAAAAGCTCATTTTCTCAGTGTTTAAACTCACTTTCTTGTGGTTGCTATGCTACCATCTCTGCACCTACTTTAGGAAGCTTTGAACTATAGCAAAAGAAGTCTTTTTGAAAATGGCAGGCCTGAACTAAACTGAAATCCAGTGTGAGACTATCCTGTAAAGTTTTTATAGTGGATAAAACTTTATATTTAGCAAATTTAAATTGGTTACTCTGAGGATTCAGCTAGCCTTGTCTTCCGAACTTACTGGACTTTTTTTGGTTTTCCAGCGCTTTTTACTAAGTTTTATCTTTTACTAAGCTTATACTACTAGCATTAACACTATTTGTTTCAGGATATATGCAAGTTGCAGCTACTGCTAACAGCAATAGCTGTTATACTCTTTAATATACACGGAAATGGATCAAATTCTCAGTAATAAATATTTGCATAATCGGAAAAACTAGCCTGCATTCAGATGATCCATCACAAGAGTGCTAGGCGAGTACTCTGATGTTCACGAGGCAGAAAGGTGGTACCAGGTAAATGGTCTAAAGATATTCAAAAGCTGTAATAGGCATATTGGTGAGAGAAGGGATATGGCAAAGAGAGAGCACCCTTTGAAAAACCAGAAAATGCAGTCAGCTGTGAGTGTGAAATCATCGAGATAGATTTCTTTCAAGATCACATCTGCAATAGCCCTTTTAGGGCAAATACAGGTACCATTGAACCAGAAGGAAGGAGGGTCATGTGGATGATGAATCCCATGTAAGGGAAATGGTGGTAGCTAACTCTGGTGCTGTGGCTGGAGAAGACCTAGAAGGAGAGGGGATGAAGCTCCTACTGACCACTGGCAGGTCTCTGGTCCTGGTTCAGCCAGCTAAGGAAGCGTGGCACAGCTATACCTCAGGTCCTAATGCAGGCAAGCAAGGAGAGCCTATTGTTTAAGGCTTGGGCAGCTAAATGCAGAAAACATGAGGCATTATTCTGCAGTGCCTAATGGCAAAGAGACGGACGGCATCACCTCACGTGACTTATTTCACCTCCAGAGTGATTGTTTCTATGAAGTGGAAATATAGAAAATCGCATAGCAAGAGATCTATCTCACTGCTCGGAAAGCACCTTAGAAGAATCATTCCTGGAGGAGGGATATTAGTCATGCAGCAAATCCCTGCTCTCTTTGCTTCTGCCTT
Source organism: Rhabdornis inornatus (assembly GCA_013397075.1). Taxonomy (NCBI): domain Eukaryota; kingdom Metazoa; phylum Chordata; class Aves; order Passeriformes; family Rhabdornithidae; genus Rhabdornis; species Rhabdornis inornatus. The sequence goes on from VWZS01009507.1 coordinate 478,414, forward strand.
TGCACACCTGTGTGTGTACACACATGCTTGCACTTGGGATTGATAATTCCTCTTTATGGCTCCGAAAGGCTCCCGCGTGGTTCCTCACTTCGGCTGTTTATCATATGGCTGTCACTTCTGTGCCTCCATACTGAAGCAGAGAGGGAGGGATGTGCTTGTCTATAAATATATTAACTGTAGTGACTATAAAGATGCTCAGGAATTATTGAGTATTTAAAAGATGTAATGGATGGAAACCAGAACAAAGAAAGTTCTTTCTATGCTTTAGGAGAAAAATGCCTTCTTGAGGGAAGGTCAGTCTTACAATAACTTAGGTAGAGAAAGTTCACCATGACTGTAGAGGCAATGATATGAGTAGTTGATAAAGTACATGAGAAAACAGAGAGGTATAGAAAAATAAATAGTTTATTGTAGTAAATAGTTTGTAGAAAATGTTAATGCACTAACGAGCAGCCTGAGGGGAGAGCCCAGCATTCCTTGCCCATCCTTGTGCTGTTTAGGATTCTGCTCCAGTGACAGCAGCAGCTGTTAATCGCCATGGGAAGGGAGGCACAAGATGATCTAGGAGGCCCCTCTCAGCTTTAACATCCACAGGATTCATTCAGCTCCCTCTTGGCACAGGAGTGAACTCACCCTGCTCTGATTTATATATCCAAAGTTTTTATTTTAATACCCCTGCATGGAGGGGAAAAATATTACAGCCTGACAGGAACTTTAAAAAGTTACTTGCCATGGGAAGAAGTGCATTCTTGCTGTTGTCACCAGGGATTGCTCATTTTCTGCCCACTGGCCACAAGAGCATTAAAGGCTCAGTAATGGTAACACCAGTAATAAATAATTATCGTAAGCTGCAATATGTGCTGTGCAAAGACTTTTAGCCATCATAAAGATTACTTTCTGTACTGTCAGATTTCTGTACTGTGGAATTACAAGGATTTATTTTACTGAAAAGAAAAAGCTGTCTGCTGATAAGATCACATATCAAAAATATGCAAAAATGTTCCCTTTACATTTGGCTAAGGCAGGGACTGCATTCTTCTTTTGCATCCTAATTTGGAGACCCAAAAAGTGTAGTGCTAATATCGAGTGTCTCAGCAGTCTGTTCTCCCTCTGTCCAACCACGCAGTGCCAACATCTCACTCTTCCATTCAGAAAGTACAAGGACAAGGGGGTACTTGTTCTGTAGGACCAGAGTGCAATCTCTGTAGGACTGGTGTGCAGCCTTGGTACTTGCTCCTCTCTGGAACTCTGGAACATCAGGAAGGAATAGAACTCAGCCTCTTTTCCTACTAATATGCACAGTGAGCCCAATGCAGCAGAGAGGGAAGTGGAAAACACGCAGTGCATCCCTCTGCCTTTTCATGAGCAGCTTGAAGTCCCTGTTCTAAATCAGATTTCAGCAATACAAATGGAGTGGACAATTTCCTTGCTCTTCTCTCTTTAAGGTTGCCATATCTGGGAAAAGCTGAGCTTTGGTCACCAGGGGAGGCATCTCATCAGGTGTTCTAAGTAATCACAGCTTTGTTGAGTACACTTTATCAAAAGGAGGGGTATGCTCTGAGGATTATGATCTCCACATGCTTTCCTGGCTTTCCTCTAGGATGGTAAACAGCAATTATTTGTCCAGTGCAGACGGATGCCTTCAAGATGTTCAATTTCCACCAACTGCAAGGCAGCAGGTGGGGATAATTTTTTTTTTTCTGTTTATTTCTTGATTTCAATCTTTATTTTTCCCAGAAGAATTTTGTTTTCTGCCTTGGTTTCCTCAGTGATACACAACATTTTGGGAGCTTAATCTGTACAAAACAGACCAGAGTCTATCCCACTTACAACTTCAGTGTGCTCTTCTCCCCTTTTAAAACTCAGATAGTCAAGAAAGCACACAACACAGAGTTTGCAGTGTCCTTGCACAGTGACCATAAATCTTAACTCTTCATCCACCCTCTCTAGTTTTTAAACTCTCTACTCTTGAGTTGCTTTACTGTATGTTCCTTTCAAGTTGATGCAGTTTGCTCAGACTTCTTCTCAAGCATTCTTTAGAAAAGCACAGGCAAATACACCTCAGTCTTAATTTCTTGCATCACTGACTAAACATTCATACTTGGGACTCTTCTTTGATTTTTGGCTTTTGCCCTGCTTTTGACCCTAGGTTCTAAGGCTACTGCATTTCAGATGACCTGACTGTTTTCTGAACTCCCAGTCCTCATTTTTCAACCTCTTCCTCCTCTTCCAAAGCCCTTAATATTGATGAATTCAGGCAGGCGATCTCATGACACCTGTACATAATTTACCCTGAGGTTTCTCTGGAAACAGGACTCCTCTTTGTTTGGTGCTCTTGATGACAGCACCTTCCTGCCTAGAGCCATGTACAGGTAATTAATTAGCAGCAGTCTGCTGCCACAGGGAAAGATGCTGCTGTGCTGTGCTCAGGAGGCCACACACAAGAACGCTCCTTCTCTGTCAGTCCTGCTCCTCTCATTTGATGTTTAAGATTTGAGAAATTTAAGAGTTAGTCAGGAGAAATTTTGAAACAATTGAACACAAATGAGGGATGAAAAATGCAGTGGCCAGGTCTGCATTGTGAGAGGAAAAGTAGACACTGTCAGCCTTTTCAGTGACATGCACATTCAAAGGCATGGCAGGTTGAGTGAATTGCCTTTGTAATCTGTTAATTTTACAAGATTTAAAAAGTCTTGTTTTCTGAATTATTAAAGTTTCAAATGGAGTATCAACACTCCCATTTCACTGCTTTTCCTAGGAATTTGGCTTTGAGACCATCAGCTTTTCTCTCCCTATTAACTATTGTTAGGTACTTCAGCAGAGCTGTGAACACAGAATCTCTGATGAAGCAGCCATGCCACTGGCTGAAACACGAGTGGAGTCAGCTGCATTTTAATTATGCCACCACACTCCACTAAGTGGCAGCTGCCATTTCCAGGCCCATGGGAAAGCAGAGCTAAGGACTGCCACGCTCCCTCTGCAGAGGCAAATGTGGCAGTGAATTTCCCTCTTGGAAATGCCATCGTGCTCAAGAGCCCACTGAGCCTTCAGTGTCTGCGTCAGAGACACGGCTGAGCTTAGACATGGACCGTACCCAAGTTTTGCAGCTATTTCCTCTCTTAATCCCAAGATTTACAGTCAAAAACCAAAGGGAGATGGGAACACAAAAGTAGGGTGGGAATAACCAGCATGGTAGTTTTCCCAGAAATGAGAGGCAGCCTGGGAACACCCCGTTGCTCCCTTCTTTGCAGAGGGACTGAGTGCTGCTGAGCCCCTGCTCTTCCCAGGGCTGGCAGAGCTGGCTCAGATGCCAGCACACATGACAGCTGAAGGCAGCCCACTCCCTCAGACTGTGTGCAGGTCAGGAATCCTGCCAAAATGTCCACAGCAACAGGATGAGGGAGTTGAAGGGAGCAGATATGACAGCTTACACGTACGTGTTCCTTAACTACAGTCACTCCAAGTAGGTGTAAATTGCCTACATTTTAAGAACAACTTTCTTGTTTTCACTGACATGCCAGTGAAGTTCTGGCAGTTTTCTTAAACATGATAATTTTGCATAAAAGACAAAAAGGGCCTTCAAGGGAGTGTGTAAATCAAATGCAGCCTGTTTCAAAAATCCAGTTGGCCTTTATCACTCTTTTTCTTCTGTGCCACAGTGTGTGTCCTGAGAGCAACGGCCAAATTAACTGAGCTGCATCCTAGTAAAGGTAACTAGTGCCTGATTTAAGCCATCCTAGACATTGTCACGACCCTTAATTTTGTGCCAAGTTCCTCTAGCCCAGCATCTTGTTTGCAAGTTTGAATTCAGGTCTGAAATGAGCTTATTGCTTCTTTTAAGATTTTTCTTCTGCTCACTCCTCAAAGCCCTTCTTTGTCAGCCTTCCTTCAGCAGTAACACATATGACAAGGTTTTGATTTTTTATTCTTAGGCCCTACTTTACTTATTCCACGTTGCATGAAAGAATCCCAGGCCAGGCCCATAGAGTCAGGAAAATCCTTCTGAATCTCTGGGTTTTGTTCCCATTTTTCTTTGTAATATCTTTCAGTCAATTAGACCGGAATTGTCAAATGAAGTAAAAATCTTGTCTTCATTATAATGACCTCAGCAAAGAACAGCAAACAAAGAATGAAAAATCTCCAGCGCTGTGGGAGCATCCTGTACAACCTGTAGTCTACCATAAATACAGAGAATGTGAAGTGCTAATGATACATTGGACACAGAAAACAGATGCCAGCAGGGGAATTTTTTACCTGTGTTATTCCAATGGAGCTTTTGAAAATAATTATGCCTTTTTTATACTATTTCAATAGGTCCTCACGCCTACTGTATTACAATTGCACAATTCCAAGTATGAAATCACTAATTAAAATGTATTCACAGCAGGGTTATTTATTGAAATGAAATAGTTGGGGTGGACACAGAACACTCTTGAGACTAAATTAGCCTTTCACCTATCAATAAAGCACAATGAAGTGAGAGGGGGGAAAAGAAAATAAAAATAAAGGATCTCTATTCCAAACTATTCCTCTTTACTTGCATGTTTGAAGGGTATAGGTGAGAGAAGTGTGGTAGATTGCCATCCAGCAAAATTATTTAATGATATTTCACTTTTCTAGTAGCTAACAGGAGTCCTGTTCAAACTGGAAATCTCAAAATGGGGGAAAGGCAGATGGAAAAAAGGTGGAAAAGGTGTTGAAAAACTGTTAAGCAGAGAAGCTGCTGCTGTCCCAGACATGAGACAGAGCAGCTGGGAACCTTCCCTGTGTGAGTAAAAGGTGCTCACAAGTGGGAAACAGTAACGGGGAAAGCACAGGGAGTACACTGCAGGTGAGATGAGTCTGTCCTTGGAGCTGTGGGATGTGATTCCTGTGCCAGCCCTGGTGCCTATAACCCTTGGGCTCATTGTAGAAAAATGTCATGAAAATTGATGGAGAGAGCTTTTTGTCCCTCATCCTCCATCACCAAGATTTTTTGTATTTGAACCATGTTAGTTCATCTTGTGAGATTATGAGGATTAGTCAAATCAGAGCCTTTAAAGCAACAATTGCAGAGCAGTTACAGCAATTAAACTGGAATTATCAATGCAAGCATCATGGCTCTGATTTTCTAAGAACTTGCATAGAATCAAGAAGCAACCTATATTGAGAGCACCAAATGTTCCATCAAAATGTTCTTCATGTTGAATGTTGGTTGCTCATGAATAATCTCAAGCCAAGAAATTTAAACCTTTTACTCAACAAATAAGACAGAATACTAAATATCTAACTTTAAACTGAGTTGCTTGGTATCTCCTGCAAAGAGCCTGGAAATACTAAAGATGCTGTGTTTTCTCAATGTCTGACTTAGCACAGATTTCATGTGGAGTAAATCAGGGTTTGGTTTTTAGCTAGTTTCTATGTTCTACAGGCTCTCCAAAGCCAGGCTTAGCATCCAATATAACAGGGAAACAAAATCCTCGTAAAGATTGGAAAAGCTTTGTGTTTGGCATTCACCATGACAAACCTGAAGTTATAAGACAGTTGTGGTTTTGGCTCCTCAACTTGGAGCATATTCAAAGTAGCTGGTTTTCAAGAAATGAACACTCAGCACTTTGGAATGGCTTCCACAACATCAATACTTCTGGGACTCAAAGCCATCACTTGCTTCAGACAGTGTCCATTCCTGTAAAATGAGCTACAGTGTATCACAGCAGTGGGGGAAATGCCGAGTGTCAGGAAGGAGGGCTGTACTTTCATTGTCAGGGTCTCTTTCCTTTGGCTTGACCTTCCTTAGGAAGCTTATTCCTGGATCAGTTAGCTGCAATAGGATGCAGTAAGGTCTGTTACTCTGCTCAGCCTATAGCTGTCCTTGCCCTAAAGGCAATTTACTCATCTATTTTTCCCAGAGAAACTGGGACTAAAGTAAAACTCCTCAAGTGTAGGAGGACCTCCAGCTTTAATTCCAGCTGAGGACACAGCTTCAACTCAGCCAATGCTGTTCTTTTGGCTGGACCAATATTTTAAAGCAACTTTAGGCACAGAGAGCTAGGGGGAAGGGGCTCCTGACAGCTCACAGCTCTAGCAATTAGGCAATCTCTAATCCAACCTTTCAGTGTTTTCTTGGACACATTTTAAAACCTTTTACAGCATGCTGTTCTTTTGCTCATGCGTTTTCTGGTGGCAGTGCCTCTCATAATGAGTCTCTTTTGAATAGATCCCTAAAAGTGCATAAAAATTAGCTTGGTCATACTCGTAACCTGTTAGAGATAATCCATTAATTTTTGACCTTCCATTTTATCTTGTTATAGCTAATGAATTTTTGATGGTTGCTATGAAATTGTTTTGGAGACTACAGAGGCATTACAAGTAACAATAATGTTTTTACAGTGCCCGTTACTGACTTGGGTGAGCGTGAACAAAGAGTCACTCTTTCTACATTACATATTATTCTTTGCTTCTAGGCACTTTGCCAGGCACTCATAACAGAATGCCACTTTGCACCTCCAAATCTCGTGTGAAACAAAGACTGAGGTGAAATCCCTCAGATTACATGAGTGGCTAAGATATGACACGTCATACTTTTGGACAGGCTTGTTCAAAAACAATTTGAGATCAAATAGGATCAGATGGGGTTGTGCTTTGTTCCCATCACATTTTTATTTTTCCATTAACCAAATGCTAATAACCACATGATCCAGCAGTCTCATCCCATGGTAGTAAAATCAACATACCTGGATACAAATACCTGTGTACGTGAACAAAACTTCAGAGCAAATGTTCAAAGATAATTGAAAGACTACTTTTTTTCATCAGAATTTCTGAGCAGTAGCTGTGTTGTTTACAATGATTAAGATGTTTTGGCTACCTGAAATAATTTTTTTTTACACTAGAAGTTTTGGTACTTGACCTTAACAAAAGGAAAATTGTAGTCAGTGTCCCACATCTGTTCAGCCTTCTCAAGGCAATTGTGCTTCTGCCCAGCCACACTGTGCTGTTATCAAACATCACCTGAAATGACAGCTGAAAAGCTGCTCCTGGAGGATTTGTATCCACACTTAGAGCTGCACACATCCATTTAGCAGGTAAATAGGCATTTCCATGGATGCTTTAATACCCTATTATTCTGCAAAACCAGATACCACAGCACTTTTATGGGTGAAGCTCGGAGCGGCTCCTTAATTATTTTGCTAGATGCTTACATAAAGTCCTGTAAACTTCAGGAAATATATATAATGTTCAATCATGTAGCAGTAATACTGGTGTACTGCTGACAGAAAAGGCTATTGGTATCCATCTGGGAATGTAATTTTCACCTTATTTACTGGCACAGAGCAAACTATCTTCTTTTCTCTCCTTTTCATTTTCGAGATCCTGTTTTTGTTTCTTTTTTATGGGTATTAATTTGCTCTTTGGTGTTTGAACCCTTTTTCTGTGTCCACCCTTCTACTGTTCTTGCTTTGAATATGTTCTTAATTAGCTTTCTTAAATGTGCATTTATAGGTATGCCATAGTAAGTGGGGAGGACCGAGGGAAAAACAGCACTAAAAGGGTATAGTTCTATTCAAATGAAAGAAAAGAAAAAGTGAAACTTCAAATCTTCTCACTTTCCATTAGGTTTTACCATTGATTTCTGCATTAGCTCATTCATAGTGATCCTGAGTTTAAAGTTAAATTATGTTGTCCATTATAAGTAGGGAACTTTAGACCTCAGTTCAGCAAAACAAGTCTCCTAAATGTTTAAAGCTGAGCATGTGCTAAATTTTGCATTCAGCTAGGATTTTAATAGGTTTATAGAATTTACACCTTAGTTTCAATCCTGTCCTGGCTTTCCCTAGCCTGAATCAGTGTCTTGTCTTACAAATAACTCGAAGGAATCAGCAAACAAGACTGTATGCAGCAATATTTTCCTTTTGGAGCTGGTTTTGGAGTCTGTGTATAAATGTGGTTAACAATTGTGGCTGTATCAGATGAATGAGATAAGTTGGTTCGAGTTGAAGGGTAAATGGCACCTGCAGTGAAATAGAACAGAAGTGGTAACAGCCTCATGTGAAATGCAAAGCATAGACCCCAGATGGCTGTAGGGGGGTGGACAGTACATATTTTCTCCCTCAAGTCCAAAGAGCAGGGTCTGAACATAACTGGGTACCTGTAGAAAGAGAAGAAATCTGATCCCACAGTCTTCTTTAAAAACTACACAAAGCCAAAGAAGAAATATGGCTAAAATCTGGAGCTCACAAAACTCAAATGCAAATACACTTTTAAGACTCCAAGTTATATATTGTTTTTTTTCTCACTTGGAGAACGATAAAGTAACTCCCTCACTGGTTCATGTCTCTGATTGTCTTTGCCAAGGGGGGCACTTGACTGAAGTACTGATCTCAGTGCCAAATTAACATGTTATGCAGGGGTTAATGCAATTTTGTTATAATGGTTCCTGTTGCTTGTAGATCCATAAGTACAGCTGTAATCTAAAGGAAGGCACAGAGTATTTTTCAGTGATTAGATGAGGTTGTTTCAGTAGAAACTGTGACTATTTGCCAGAAGAAAGTGCCCTGCCCATCCGAAAATGCCCCTTGAAAGAAGTGTTGTGATGTTTGTGTTCAAGTTTGTAATAATGAAAGATGAGAAAAATTCAACCTGTGAGACCTTCTGAGTAAAATTAGAAACAAGAATCACTCTGAAGCATGTGAATAACTTGGAGAGAAAAAAATTTCTGGAAGTGTGGGTATCGAGTTCAGTCCTACCAAGAAGCTCCTAAAACCAGTGTATTTTTCCCTACAATAAGGCTGTAAGGCAGACCAGAGACTGCATGGACATCAGGGAATTTAGCCCTCAGCTGAAATAGCTGTCCTAAGCTCTGCAGTCAATACAACAGGAAAATCCCAGAAAACCCTGTTGAGAATCACATATCCATTTCTAAATTTCACAGGACATGGAAAAGAGTGCCAAGGGCTGCAGTGCCACTAAGGCATTCTGAACTTGTAAAATAAGGGAAAATAAATGCAGCTTAAAGGAATACCAAAAAAGCACAGTATGTACCAAATTCTGATTTGGATTATGGGAATTTGCCCTGACACTACAAAAAAGCAGAAAGATAAAAGCAAAAGAGAAAGTGTCTGTGGTTTACTGGCTGTCCTGCCTAAATATAAACTTCAGTTAATTTTTAATTTGCTATTTGGAACAGAAATATTCTGAGCATTTCACTAAGTAAACCCTACAGGAATCCAGGTGGTAGCTGGATTTCAATATGGATGTGATGAAAGATATAAATTTAGATGTCCAGAGTAGGCTGCAATGTGATGTCTCCCATAAAGAAACATATTTAATGTGGGTGTTGACAGAACCACTAATACAATTGATGCTGCTAACTTACCTTCCAACAAAAGCAGAAAAATCACCAGAAACAAGTCTGCTGCTTTGACTCGGTTGAAAGAATGAATCTTATGATTACCCAGGTACTAAGGCTAAGAAGCAAAAATAACAGATGTGTCTTATTTTATCTGCCTAGGTCTAAAGCTGTTATTTAAACAATATAACCTTCCACATGCGATGTTTGAGAAAGAAATCCTTGGTTATTTAGTCTCTGGCACAGAAACGGGGCTCAGTGTGGAAAGTTTCCCCTCTTGCCTAGCTGCAAGTGTTGAGTTTCATTCACTTTAGAATCTCAGATGAGCCTTGGCTCTAAAATCATAAACAAGGCATAATAACAGAGTTAGGCTGAGCTGGAAAGTGTTATCATCTAGTACTTTTCATAACAATTAGTCTATAGTAAGTTCTCCTCTAACAGGTTCCCTAATTTAGAGATCTGCAGAATTTAAGGTTATTGACACCGCCAGAAAGAAGTCTTTCACTGGCCAATATGGACTATTTAAACTCAAAACATTGGTCCTTGGAAATCTGGAACTTTTTTTAGAGCAGCACTAGCTTTGTTCATTAGAAGATAGGGCAATACAATAAAATTCTCTGGTGATTTTCTTTTCAGTCAAAGAAACGATTCACAACCACTAAAATTAGATCAGGGCCTCAACTTTAAAAGCTGAATGCAGCCAGAAGTGAGAAATAATACATCAAATTCTATAGTTCATGGATTCTTTATGAGAGCAAATTTAAAGACAAAAGAGCACAAAGGAAGATCTACTGCAAACCTGCAGACTTTTCAGAAGGATTTAGAGCTCATCTTTCCAGTCATGTACATGCTGACAGTGCTGTGTGGATGTACTGGAAGGTAGATCTGATTTCAGATGACAAAAATTACAGTGTTTAGAGAAGGTCAGATATTTTCTTCTCCTTCCTCCTAATTTTATTTTTCAGTTCTTGACCAGAAAAAAAAAACACATCTTGTTGCAAACATCCAAATGCTTGTAAGTTCTGAAGAGTACTAAAACAACTCCTTTAACTCATTATCAATAGCGTGCATCAAATTCTAAGGAAGTCTGATCTTTCCTAACATTTTAAAAGCACATTTAAGGTTTAACTGCAGGAACACAAACAGAGAAGTTAGAGTGTGTGCTTACCTTGCATTAGGTACTGCCTGGGTGAGATTTCTTCAGGGGTAAATATGAGGTTGTATAGATCATTTTGGAGAACCTTATTGCCTGTGAGATTAAAATTCTTATATGAAAGCAAAATCACAAACTATTTATAAAACTTCTCTTAAAAGCAGAACTTAAACCAACATATTTCCAAAAGCTGTAATTAATAATGAGAATTCATGAGAAAAAGGCCAAGAATAGTTTCTGCTTGTCCATGTGATCCCCAGAATGGTTTGGGTTGGAAGGGACCACTAAAGACCACCTAGTGCAGCTCCCCTGCACTGAACAGGGACATCTTCAGCTGGATCAGGGTGCTCAGAGCTCTGCCCAGCCTTCAATGTTTCCAGGGCTGGGACATCTGCCACCTGCTAGGCAGCCTCTCAGGCAGGCAGGACAAGAGGAGAACACATCTGTTTGTTTTAACAATCAGTAGATCCCAAACTGATCTAAATACAATTTGTAGCTGTTTTATTGGGAACTTTTGTCTGAGCTTTGGCTGGCATATGGCTCATTCACACACTCCTATTGGGAACAAAACATTGGACTTGTTGATTTTCTGCAGACATTTCTTTTCAGGAACCCCTCACGTGTATTTTATGTCCCTAAATGATTATCTGTGAGGAGTCTATGGAAATGGAACAAGTTTGAACAAAGCACAGTATTTGTTGTCTTTGCAAAGTAGGGGGGTTATTTGCTGGATAAATCTGTGAGGTCATGCAATGCTCAAAATAAACTCTCCCTACAGCATTAAATATAATTGTTATGTGGCTGACATAATATCCTAATCAACATCTTATCTTGGGTTTGTAGAAGTGTTGTTATAAACAGGCAGCTTTAACCTTCATTGATTTCAAGGACTCTGTCATTATCCATTTTTCAGGGTGAGGTCTCTAATTACTGAGTATTCTGGTGCTTAATTCCGTGTGATAGGCCTGAAACTCATAGATAAATGGTCTCGCATCATTCTGAGGACAAAATTGTTCCTCCAGAAAACACATTTGAAAGAAATATCTACAGGTAAAAAAACATATATTCAGGTAAAAACATACAGGTAAAAACATACATTCCACATAGCAAAATATCATTTAAGCAAGGCTTGCATACTATTAGGCCACTAAGAAGTTTCTTCTGTCTGACTTTTTTGGCACAGAGCTAAGAAAGCTCCACCAAAGGAGGCGATTTTTTCATCCTTTCAGCCAAACATCTAAACACAAGGCACAGTGCACTAACAGGAGGTTCATTATTCATTCAGATGTTTTCTTTGTGCCCTTGACTATTTGCTTTGAAGAAAGCAGGTGGCTTGTAATTTCAAAATACCATTTTTCTCTGTAAGAGCACTGTACCTGCTAATGTAAGCTTCTCACCTAGCCACAGAATGAATACTTGGGGTTTTGCAACTGACATAAAACTTATTTTATACCTTTTTTTTTTTTCCAGTATTTTGCTATGGTGTTTTAAGAATACAAGCTAAGTGGCTTTCCCACTCTGGAAAGATTGGGCAGGGGCAGACATCCCTAAAACTGGGCTCTCAGTGGGGAAATGGGCAAGATTTAAGCCTTCATCTTACTGAAAACACATGCAAGCTCTTATTTTTGTCATAACCAAGAAGACCTTCCAAACATTTTTTTATTCCAAGTTCCATTTTGGAGCACATGCGCAGCCAGAAAAGCACTCTGTCCAAACAGGGTTTATTAACCCCAGTCTGTGTAATTCCCTTCCATCAGTGCCATTACACAGCCAGCCAGCTGTCAGGCTCTGAGCTCAGGCACTATTCGTTACTCCCAAGCACAGATTTCCACCAGTGAAAAGTAAAGCCACATGAACAACCATCAAGGCTGTTTTGTGGCAGTTATACAACTTTCTTTTTCTTCATTACCCTCTGCCTGTGAGAAGCTATGTCCAAAACAGCTGGACAGCCTCACCTTAAACAGCCTTGGGGGCTATTTATGTCACTCCTTTTCATTCTTACCATTCAGCAAGAGGACTCAGTTGCAAAATTGGGGATGCCAAATTCAAAGTAAGTTTCTGTTTCGACCTTTCTCCAAATGTCAGCCTTTAAAAAGCTGCACTTATGCCTGGCCCACTCCTCAGGTACCTTGTAATCAAGAGTGTGTCATTGGTCTCTGTCCCACCCCAGCACACACCGTGTGACATTGCAGCATGCAGAATCTGTAGTGCCACAGTGTAACAGAGGGCAAAGGGAAAAAGGAGCACACAACAAAATACGAAACAAATAGCTTTGACCTGTGAATTATGCACTCAGTTGTGCATGAAGTTACCATAAAAATGCAGTCTTACAGGAAAATGTTCTGACAGCGCATCAGGCTGAGAAATCTCCTTGCCTAGGAGAAATATCTTCTTAAATGGACTTTGGTTTTGGAAGTCAGGCTTTGTCTATGTATTCATGTGATGTCTTTCTTAATTCCATCTTTGTGAAGATGGTTTCAGAGTATATTGCAGTGTAATTGTGCAGGTTTCTTAGAACTGGTGGAAATCCAACCTCTTGTATCATGTACAAAAGAATCTCTGATTCCAGAAACAGCAGTTGAGTGTTTAGAAACTCCTGGAAGACAGACCAACATTTTACCTGCTGATTAAAAAATGTATTAGCTGGGAAAAGTCCATAGATATGACAGGTATAGATATCATTGAGCTGTCTAGATGAATCAAACCCACTTTGAGTTCCTGCAGTAAGGACAATAATGCACCCTTTCTGACAAGAAAAATCCTTTGATACCAGTGTTTTTTTATCCCTTCCCTCTTGTTCTTGCATCACAGAAAGAACAAAAACTATTCTTAGATGCCACAAAGAGTTGTGATTCTGTTCCTTCCCAGCTATCAAGCGTTTCCTGGATTTTTTTTTCTATTAATGGTGTAGGGCACAGATTTTATGATCAAGATCAGATGTTTTGCTTCAGAGAGAGACAGGGAGCTGTTATTTCCTGACAGCTACCAGAGTTACTGCTCTAGCTTGAGGGGCTCAAAGAGAGATTAATCCCTCTGCATGTGTCCCATGACATTCCAGGCATCCATACAGGGTCCTTACAGAAAAAAAGCCTACTGTGGAACTGGAAGTGTTGGGTCCTAAAAGCTCAAAAATAACTTACCTAGCAAATTATGTAATGCTAAGTGTGTTGATAACAGTCCCCCACTGATGTCTAACCCGTGCCCACAAAGAACAGGAATGCTAGCAATGGATGGGTGTGTGAGCTGTTCCTTTAGTCCAGATGTTGATGGCTGAATGGTTTTTTGTTGCTGCAAGTCACACAGGTGACTCCTGCTGAGCCTGGAGCAGGTGTGTGTGCAGGCAGCAGCTGCTCACTCTCCTGGACTCACACGAGTTGCCACATGCAGCTGAAATGTGTCTGCAGAGGTGCAGCTGATGTTACAGAAACGTTACAGAAATGCAGAGCCCTCGCAGCAGCAGCAGCCATGAGCAGGGCCCTTGCATCCAAGAGTGTGGGAGGGCTGTGCATCAGCAGAACCTTGAGCATGACTTGGATTTGCTATTAATCATTCATCTTTGCATAGAATCTTAACAAGGGCTGAGGCTCCAGCGTGCCTCGTGTTTGGGTAGCGGGCCCTGGCATTAGCATGCAGAGCCCATGCAGGTTGTCTCAGCTTTCCAGACAGTGCAAGGTTACAGCAAAGCTCTCACAGCCACGGGAGCAGGAGCCAAGCACTGCATTTGGCTGACTGCTGCAGGGGCTCAGCACAGCCAACACACCAGAGAAGCCCCCTGCAATCAGGCTGGCCAGTGCACACTCTCTGGGGGCTATCACAAGTACAGGACATGATGAGCTTAGCTGTGCTGAAACTGCTCCTCAAGGAAGTGCCACCTTTCCTTGGCTGAGCCTGGAGGTCATCTCCAGAGGGCTGAGGTGGTTTCACCCAGTTCTTGGTGAAGCATATCTGCCAAAGGAAGAGGACACATCACAGAACTCTCCCTCTGCTACTCATCTCTGCAGTATCTCAGTAACTAAATCACTCACACACAGAAAATGTTCCATTATTTTCATTCTCTGCTTTAGGCTTTTAAAACCTTCTTTGTTCCCCTCACTCTAAACACAAGGGGCTAGGGTCAGTGTAGGAAAAATGACCAAAAACCTTGCCCCAACTAGTTTTACTTCAAAATTATGATGCAAATAACTGGGACAGAGGGACTCTATGGGGAATGTAGTGTTTAGTGGTTCTGGCAGAATTATGGATGGACTGCGGAGCAGTTGGATGAGAGCTCTTTTTATTGACTCTGTGTTGTAATAAGGAGCCATAGATTCACTAGTACATCCATCCTTTTAAATTAGAAGATGCATTACTTCTGAAAATGTGCTCTTCTGCATACATACGTATAGGAAGCAAGTCCTGGGTCTGCATTTCAAGTCCCACTGAAGTTATTCCTGTGTATAATATTTTTTGGATACACATGTCAGCATACACAAGACAGCTATTAAAGCACTGGGGGATGTTTTGCCAGGAGAGGCACGTTACTAATGTATTGCTGGTAAACACTTTGTCTCCTAATGTCATTTGTTCCATGCTGGTATTCAAGCCATGCCTTTCATTTCCCATTGTGATTAAAACTAGGTGGGTGTTTAGCTACAAAAAGGCACAGTGCTAATGCTCAGCACTGTTTATCAAAACATGCATATGCATTTCATTCCTGTAATGTGCAAGCCAGAGAGTGATCAGAGCTTAAATCCTCAACTGCAGGCTCTGATTTTGATTAGTGGCACTTACACACCGAGGCAGAGACATTTCTTATTATACGATCTACATTTCAACTCCATTTGGCATAAAGGTAAAATCATTTTTCCATGCATAAAAACTGTAAATCAGATAAGAATTGATTGTATTTGTTGGTTTAATGAAGTAAGATAGTGGATTTCTGACTAATGCATTGGAAAGTATTTATATAATAGAGAGTTCTGCCATCATAAATCACTTTGTGGCGAATGCAACAATTTTTTATTGGAGGTCACCAGAGTTAGCAGCAAAATCAATTCAAATCAAATCACAGAGCTGCTGTATACATCAGGAGACTGCAAAGGAATTAATACACTCATGTATTTGCTCACCGGGCATGCCTAAATTAAATATTAACAGTGTGCATGAGGATGAAGATGTCTTGCATTACAGCCAATTCATGTGCTCTCATGCCAGGCAGCCCAGGTACCTGCTCAATAGAGACTGCAGGAGTTCACATTTAGAAAATCTGACTACATCCTTTCGGATAAAGAACACACTGATGGTGTTTTTCCACTGTACCAACCAGGAGCCAGTTTTGAAAATGTGATTAATTGCTCTCACAGTTAAATTTCTTCTTTGGGCAAGAAAAGTTCAGTCCTGAACTTTTAAGCATTTTTTTCATGTTGTCTAATTAATACCCACAGAGCAAAATTGCTGCAGTGGGTGTTGTCAAAGCCATTTCTGCTTCCTTTACAGCTCAAGTTCAGAGTCTGCTATCTCATAATTGTGGTTAATGAGCAAATTCTAAAATACAAGAATATTTTCCTTCTTTAGTGGAACCAGAACCTGGCACAAGGATAAGTTGCATGGAGGCGTAGAATGATTGCTCTTAAACTTCCCTTCCTCAGTAAAAACAGGATCAGTTCTCTGAAACTGAAAAGTCAAACGTAGTTGGGAGGCAAAACCTAAAAAAAGCCTGTTTCTCCTGATATCCTTTTCTCCACTTGGGAAAAATAAATGGACATTTGCTACTCTGCCCATCCGTGAAAAAGGATCATAATGTGTGTTTAGCACAGACTTACACCTTGTGCTGCTGAAGATGAACCAATGGCTTCCAGTACATGTATTATCAGACCTTAATTGCTAGTTCATATATCAGCAATAATTCAGACCTTCTAAACTATAGCCCTGTCTAGCAGAAAGGTCTCTGAGCAGGGATTGTTCTGAAGTGCCCTGTTCAAAGGAGAGGCTGTAAACTCAATGACAGGAATAATTATAATGTCAAACAGATTAACAGTAAGTTGGTTCCTGGCCATACAACTACAGGACAAGTATTTAACAAGTCAGTGATTTAGATTTCAAAGCACAAACTCCAGTCACATGGACTAAATTTAGATATTTTCTTGGGCTCTGCAATTACATAAATGTAATTAAAGAACGGAGTAGTTATCAGAGGGATTAAATAAGGCAGGAACTCACTTTTTCCTTTCTCTTATGAGTTAGGCTTCAAGTCATGCACAAGGGGCGTTGGGAACCAAATCTGCTCTTTATTTACACCTGTGTAGCTCCATTTGGCCTTAAGCCTGAAATGCCACGAACAGAACCACTTTTCCCTCAGTTGTGGCCCCCTGAGCACAGTAGCACAATAAAACACGAAGAAGCTACATAAAATTAGATGAAGAAAGCCTTAAACCAATTCCTGAGACTCATGGACTTGCATCAATTAAACAAAATCACTCTGAGGTGTGCTAGATCCTTCCTTGCACTTCACATCACTGGAGATACACACTGCCATCTACTCATTCTATAAATGAGTCAAAGTGGATCAGGCTAATCTATAGCATTTCCAAATTTCTGTTAGGTACCTGGTAAAAATGTAAATGAACTGTTCATTTCAGAAGCTAAACTTGATTATATCATTGTATATTATGAATTATAAATGCATATGTTTTATACATATGCTTTGTTTTAAATATAGGTGCTAAGTATAGAGCTATGTATTATAAATTATATAGAGGTTCACAGATAATGTTTCAACACTAATGGGTGATTAAAGCGAAACAAATCCACGTTTAGCAACTGCAATTGATGAACTTTTTCTTCCAATTATTGTTAACCCCTCAACTCCGGCTTGGCTTGCAAATTTGGATTGCTCTGAAGGCTGGGTGAAAGCTGTGCTTAGGAACAGGCTGTTAAAAATTCTTTAACACAGGGATAAGGCAGAGGCCTACTGGGAGCTGACTAATGGAGTGTTTCCTTGCATGTCCCAACACCCAGGGCAGCACAGGCTGAAGTCTGACTGTGGCACATGGTACCAACAAAAAGCTGAATCTTAATGCTACAGTTAACTTGACTTCTGTGAAACATTCATAACCTGCAGCCTCCTGTACGGTGTTTTGCTGGAAAAGCCATGCCTGATGTCTTCTGCTGTAACACATTAGGCTTAATGTGACTGAACTGGATTGTGCAAAGTGGGTAGGCGGCGTTTCCTGCGCTAAATTTACCTCTGACAGAGAGGTTACTCAGACTCAACCAATATAACTCATCATATGATGCATTATTCACAGTAATGGATTTATTCTTAATCCCATCAGCTTTATCGCCAAAGAAGTGGGGTGGGCCTTTTGAGGGAAGCTAATCTTCAAGATGTTCACAAAAACTATGCTGGTAATTGCCATGAAAAGCATCGATTGAAGGGTTGGTAAAGCTTTCCTTCAAAACTGGGCCCAATTTTTCTAATCTTCACATAACATGTTTCTCTTGGGTTTATTCTGGCCTATGTAATCCTGTTTAGCTTTTCCACTACTGATTTCCAAGATGGAACTTTTGGAAACTGGTAATAAGTTTGCTCTTCTTCAATGTGCAAAGTGCTGCAAAATAGAGTAGAAAATTTACCAGGTTTAGCCCTGGTGCAAAACCCTTCTAAATTCCCCAAACTTTCTCTGCTAAAGCTATGAGCCTTTTTGCTGCATGGAGAATTTTTGGATTTTGAGTGGGTTATCCATTATTTTACAGTCAGCTGCCACTTAGCAAACTTTAATTGGAGATTGCTCATACTTCCAGGTTATATGGGTGAGGTTACAGCTACTAAGATTGAGAATACTGTAATTACTAATGACCACGTGGTATAACAGTGTAGGAAATAGGGTTTTAAATACCTAGCTAGGATTTAATTAAATAGTTTGGTGACATTGCCTGTGCTCTACAGTTAGGATCTCCAAGATCTAGTGGCAGCCTGCCCACCAAACCAGATAAGTCACAGAGACAACACTTTCAGAAAATAACCTGAAAAAGCAGCTGGCCAGGGTTGTGCAGCTCCTCACCAGGTACAGCCTGTGCAGGAACAGCTTGGCTACAGCCACAGCAAGGGCTCGGAGACACAGCTTCTCCATCTCTGGTCACCACTGTTGCCTCTGGTGTTTAATCGCTCTCCTTCCCACGGCTCCTCTCACTGATCTGCCTGCTTGGACACGTGAGGGGAGGAGAGGAGAGCCGGGACGGCCGGGCCGGGAGCGGCTGAGGGTGAGCCCTCGGCTGAAGGGGAGAGCCCCCGGCTGAAGGGGAGCCCTCGGCCGAAGAGAAAAGCCCTCGGCTGAAGGGAAGTCCCCGGCCCTGAGCGCCTGAGGGCGCGAAATGGCGGAACGGCGCTCGAGGGCGCCTGAGGGCGGGAAATGGCGGATCCGCGCTCGAGGGCGCCTGAGGGCTGGGGCGGATGGCGAGCGGGAGAAGCTGTGTAAATTCCTATTGTTTCCTTGTAAAAACCCGCAAGGTAAGAGATGGACACAAAGCGGCTTGGGGCAGGCAAGTATTAAAATATCTCAATTAGCTTCGCCACCTAGTAGCGAGTTCTGGGCCTTCAACCCGGCGGCCTGAGGGGGGCTGAGGGCGGGGCGAGGTGCGAGGGCGGTGGGGCCCAGCGCTGAGGCGGAGGCGCTCGGTGAGGGCACCGTCGGGGGGCGGGGGTCTCCCGGACCCTGGAAGGGGAGTTGGTCAGAGGAGAGACAAAGACGGACGGCATTTTTTTGCAGTGTTGAAGGTGCGTGTGTTTGATTAGCGTGGTAGGTGAGTTTTGTCGGTGTTTCAGGGAAAAAGAGGGTTCCTGTGGGGAAGCCCTTTTGGCTCCGTGCTGAGGGCTCTGGAGCCTCTCCGGTGGGTACAGCTTTGTGGTAGCACAGTGCAGGAGCGCTCAGGGCTGCCAGAGACCTCAGGGTCTCTTGGGGCTGTCTGGGCTGAATGTGGTTTCTGCCTCCTTCCCTGCGGGCTAAAGTGAGCTTTCTGGCTTTGTACTGAAATTTTGGTTCCCTCTTTCCCACTTCTAACACGTCTTAACGGCAGAGTAATTGTGTCAGAAATGTGGTTATGTGCGTGAGATGTAAAATGTATTAAGAGGATGCCATTAATTCACTTATTTGAACACCCTGGTTGGTTCTCCTTTCACTTCCCAGTTAACACAGTCACTGGTGTGCCTTCCAGCCATGGGGCAGCCCAACATCTCTCTTCCAAAATATCTGTGCTCCCTGAAGTCTATGTGTTATGTGTCACTGTATATGTATTTGAAAACAGTGACAAAGCATTATTTATGTCTTGGTTTATTTGGAGTCTGCAGTACTGTGTAAATTCTGGTGTATATGTCCAAGTTTGGCATCTTCATCTTCAATACTGAAGGGCTTGGGCTGCTGTGAAGGCAGGAGATGAAATGCCTTCGAGTGCCAACCAGGTGTTCCAGGTGAACCCAAGATAAAAGCAGGTCCATGTATTCACTCTGCTGCCCTTTCCAGCTCTAAGGGCACAGGGCTAATTAAGAATTCCTTTGTCCTGGCTTCTTTGTTACCGTTGTCTTGGTTCTTCTCAGGTAAACTTGCACAGTTGCATTGACATCTTTTCTTAGAGAGCCTTTAGTTCCTGAAGTAAAAACTAAAACGTTTTTGAGAGAGGCTTACTATGTAAAATAAATATGGTGTTTTAGCTATATTGTTTTTAAGCTCTTACAACTCTTTTGGGTAATTCTGAAGCATCTTTGAACTGTTATTTTTTTCAGCTGATTTCGAGGTTACTCTATAAAATCCATTATAAAATCCATGCTTGTTTTTTCATCAAAAACCTACCAAATTGCACGTATCTTAACTGAGTTACATTTTTGCCTAGTCCTTACTCTAAGGTACAGACTTAGCTCTAATGGACGCGAATACTTTTAAGTTCTTTGGGAGGTTCTGTGTTTTCTGTAAACTGGCAAACATCTGATTAGAAATACCTTAATTTTAGTGTTGCCTCAAGCAAAAGGGGTAAGGATTAGGTCCGACGCTGTATGAGGAGAAGAGGAATTGAAAGGTGTAAGCATAGACAAAACTTCGGTATTGGTAGCAGGAAGACACAGTATTTTCTGTCATGGCTATGAAACTGTTTTTCTTTCTGAAACAAGTTGTTGATAGAGTAGTTAAAGCACAAGGTAACTGCAGGGGGCTGAGTCACTGGAGTGTGTAAGGTGTAGTGAAAGAAATAAATGCAAACGTTTACTGCAAGCTTTGAAAGTCTGTAAAAAAAAGCTTTTCGTACAAGAAATTTTATGCCAGCCTTACTCTATCTTGGGGCCTTGAAATATTTGGGCCCTGGGTTTTGTAACACCATTTCAGATCCCATGAAGGGTTATAAGTGGCTTTGTAAATGCATGTTGGGGACTTTTCAAGTCAGACTTGTAAATCAGTTCAGAAGATGTTGGGGACGAGCCTTTAAGATTTTGGCTGCTCGGCTCACAGCCTCCCACATCTGAGGGTCTCTCTGAAAGCAGCTTGGCTTCCCCGTGGTCAGGACCTGCTACAAACCCCACTTTGTGCTGGGTCTCAGATCTGTGCACAGCAGGGAAAAGGCCCTGGGTTTGACACAGCAAAATGAATCTTTATCTGAAGAAAGCACATTTCTCTCTTTTGGATACAGTTTTGAGAGCTAGAGTACAAAGTATTGACTGAAGCCAACCAGTTTCATGGGTGGTGATAAAATGCTCCAAATCCCTGCCTGGGAAAGCTGCTAGAAGAAACTTGTGTCTGCTTCTGACCCTTTCCTTTCTCTCTCCTGGTGAAAGGAGATGGTCCAAGCAGACTGCAGCAGAAATACTCCTGTGATGGGAACTGACAGCTCTTTGACCACATTCCCTAAACAATACCCATAACAGGGAAAGGCATGCCGTGTAATTTTGAGTATTTCCCATCTTAAACAAGGCTGAAGCTAAAGACTTTTCTTAATTGCCACAGTGACAATGGTTTATATTGTGCAGGGACATCCACTTGAGAAACTCTTACGCTGGTGTTTGTCAATGGCTGAATGTAAAAAATAAATGCATGCAACGCCACACAGAATGTCTGTCATGAGAGTTCCCTCCTGTGACAAGGATTCTAAAAGCTACAGCAGCTGAAAATTTAATGTCCATTATAGTGTGGGAGACTCGCTTTCAATTGAGCTAGGTGTAGCACTTAATGGAAAGTTTCAAGGAGGAGAGTTTCCTTTGTGACTTTTCTGCAAATGCATATGGAATACTTAGCAGTTCTCTTGGTGTTGCCCAGTTTTTTGCTCCGAGAAGCTGTGGCTGCCCCATCCCTGGATGTATTTGAGGCCAGGCTGGATGGAGCTTGGAGCTGGTCTAGTGGAAGATGTCCCTGCCCATGGCAGAGGAGTGAACTTTGGATGGTCTTTAGGGTCCCTTTCAACCCAAGCTGTTCTGTGACTTCTCTTTGCATGCCACAGAAGAGAAATCTAGCACATTTTTTTGTGGAATATGAAATGTCACTTGTCTTTTTTCCTTGTGGCAACGTTTTAATAAAATTCTTCAGGTACTCTTCATTCAGTTGCTTTGAGAAAATGTGAATAAAAATCTGAAATCTTTCTAATAATTAATGCATGTGCGGACTGCAGAAAAGCCTTCTTTCACAAGGCTAGTGTCTGCTTCAGCCAGTAGGTGTGGAAGAGTCAAAAACCCAGTGCAGTGTAGAAACTTCTAGACAGTCTGAACAGCAGTCGAACAAGAAAACAGTGTTGCTCCTGTTTGATTTCTGACTTAGCTATCAACTTCTTTACCTTCAGGGATCCTGAAGTTCCTCCATCTTGCAAAAATGGGCAGAGAGGCACTGAGGCTGTATGGAGTCACCATGTTCCTAGTGCAGAATTATCAGGTGTGTCTGTTCCTGGACTTCGGTACAATGTGGGAGGGCAAAATGAGCAGAGGTGTGAGGGCAGGGAAAGGGAGAGAGAAGAAAGAAATGAGAGAAAAGAGAAACAGAGCTGTGAGCACTCATTGCTCTGCAGCATTACACAGGCTGAGTTTTTTCAGGACTCATCAAGTCCCACAGATGTTGAACTGAAACATGGACACATATCTAGGTGGGGGCCATGAACTAGTATGTTACCTGTGCAATGTAAGTGCAGCTCTGCTTGATTCTGTTGATCATGCAGAAGTTTTTTCTGTAAGACCCTCCCTCATTTCCTGGGAGAATCAAGTGCAAATAATGTTGATTAACCTCAAGGTATTGTATGTTCAGTGCATATGAATTTTTTTAAAAAGCTTAGTGCTTTGGGAAATCAGTGACAGTAGACTTAAAACTAATAAAAAAACAAACAAAAACACTTGGCTTTTCTGTATATAGGTGAATGCTTATAGACATAAAAACTAGTTGAATATGTAGCTGGATGACCTTTAGCACACACCATCAAACTCCAGTGCCTTGAGCATGTGTATGGAAATCTGATGATAGCTGAATAAAAATAGCTGTATTTCAGTATGATG
This sequence comes from Rhabdornis inornatus, assembly GCA_013397075.1. Classification (NCBI taxonomy): domain Eukaryota; kingdom Metazoa; phylum Chordata; class Aves; order Passeriformes; family Rhabdornithidae; genus Rhabdornis; species Rhabdornis inornatus. The sequence goes on from VWZS01009507.1 coordinate 501,385, forward strand.
AAACAAAGTCTTCCAGGGTGGGGAGAAAGGCAGAGAAGGTGAAGAGAAAAATATAATGTTTCTTGAAAATGACAGGCTGTTTTAGCAGGAACTTCCAGCTGAAATACTGGCCTGAGGCACTTGTCGAGCATGGACTATTACACTCCAACCAGTTTAACTTTTGCAAAACTATCATCAGCAGCAAGCACTGAGAAGTGTCAGTCAGTATTAGCCACAGGGAGCAGTGAGTGCTCCAGCTGAAACCTTGCACTCCCATCCTGCTGTACAGGGATGGCACAGCAAACATTCCCCTTAAACAGCTCCCTCAGGCACAGGGCAGAGGTGGAAATGGACAAACTGCTGGGCAGCCCTAAAAGCTGGGGTTATTAAAGAAAAACATTTCATTATTATTATTAGTATTACTACCTATTTTGCTGTCTTTTCTGCAAGGTTTCTTTTGGTTTTCTTATTGATGTCCACAGTTACACATCAGCACAGTGTTTGGAATGAGATTAAATGAGGAACACAGGATTAACTGTATGCCTTGTGCATGGCTGGTTCAGTGTATAGTGTCTGGTTGATGACATGTACTCGAATTTGTGTGCATATCATGTTTTCCTATGTCATTTTTAGGACAGAAAAGCTGTGTTCTCTATTTCTGCTATAGAAACTTGTTTTTCCTGCTTTTGAAACAAAGTTAAATGGATAGGAATCCTGTAGGGCTGTTTTTCATGGTGAGGTTCTGAAAGGTGAGTCTTGCTTGTTGAAGACTATCAATTTTCTCAATAATCTGAAAAGCATTTCAATGTTTTTGTGCTTGGCTTAGCAGAAAAAAAAATTGAACATCACATCAGCTTTGAGCACATTCTAACCTTCAGAATTTTTAACAAAGTATTCTTCAGGGCAAACACAATTCTGTACAATTGTACAAAAGCTTCCGGGGGAGTCTCCTATGATTTCAGAGCTTCTATTGTGGCGTAAGAAAAGGGAAAAATTTGAGAAAAGAGAACCTAGATAATTTGGAATAAAGATATAAATAATCCAACTTTGGGATAGTAGAAGGAAAATCAAGTAAACAAAGAAAAACACACTAAACCCCCCCCAAATTAACTAAACAAATTTTCTAAAAAAATACAAAAAACTGATCAAAGAAAAAACAAACAAAAAAAAACCCCTAAACTTCCCAAAATCAAACTTGTTCAAGTGCTTGAACAAGATTAGAGAGCAGCATAAAAGCAGGTAGTTTATAGAGATGGTATATCAAAGAGTGAACAAGAATGAAGAAAAAAAATGCTTTAAACTTTAGGGAGAAACTTTTTTTTTTTTTTAAGAAACCTGAGCATGTTTCTCCACCAGTGCAGAACGAGTGAGTATCTTCAGGCAGAACACTGTGGGCAAATATGCATGCAGCACTCTTCAGTGCAGTGAAAATGGAGTATAGAGAGTATTAAAATGTTTAGCACAATCATTTCCAGGGATTTATATAGCATTTAGTCTTTTATGAAATGACATACTGATAAAACTACTTCTAACAAGAGTGCTTAATGTACACTGGTAACTCTTGGGGATGTAATTGCAAGGGTGCAATCCTGCTTATTCTTGGGGGAAAAAAAATCAATTTTACTTGGAGGGAATAGGATTACATTTCCACAGAGCAAAGAGTAGCTGGTATGTACTAAATGAATCTGCAACACAGCATAATGATGAAAGAAAACAGTTCATAAAACATCAAAGTTATTCTTCAAGGATTTTTTTGTTCTTACATCAGTTTTCAGTAGAAAAATTTTCACTTCTCTCTGCTCTTAATACACTGTTAACTTTCTGCAAGTCTTGTAAGTTACATAAATCTTGTTTGCCTCGGAACTTCTTTGCAAAGGAAATTTTTGTCCTGGCTTAAGGCCTAGTGTTATCAGGTGAGGAACAGCCTCCAGTTTTTTTAAAGGTAAGAGTGTGCTTACTCAGACATACAGAAGCCTTCAAGTTAAAACCCATAACGCTTGATATCTCACTGCTGTTAATGCTGAAGGAAAACTGAAGGGACCTGTAAATAAATTTGGAAGTATGGGGCTGTTTTTATGTTTTTATATATGTATATGAATAAGGGGTTTTGGCTGGAGGGTGCTGTACAGCAGTACTTGGCTGGAGTAGAATTAAGAGCTCACCCAGGGACAAATGAGAAGTTCAGGGGGTTATGTGGGTATGGCTTTATTCTGTAGTAGTTTGAAAAAACTCATTTTTTAACTGGAGAGAAGCTTTGCTCATAGCAAAAGTCAAAAGCAACAGGAAAGCTTTACCTGAGGTGCTGCTCAGCCACTTCCTTCCCCTCCCTCTGACACTCTCACTCTCCCTTCCTCTCACCTCTCTTCTTTCAAGCAGTTATTCCTCTGTGGTCCCCTTTGGCCTCCTACACACCTGTCCTTGTGTTTTCACTATTTTTTTCTGTTTATTCATTTGCCTCTCTGGCTGAGATGATCAAAAGCAGAACAAGAATTACTGCAGCTTTCAGCTTCCTTAGAAAATCAGCTGCAGGGGATGGAAAGGGGGTTAGGTGGTGTTCCAGCAGGAGCTCTGCTGTGGTGCTTGTAGAAGGGGCAGAGTGTGAAGACTTATGGAGAGAGAGTTCAGGTGAAGAAAAGTAGCTCAGTGTTGTGCAGTTTAGGGGAGGATCTTCCCTGAGACACTGCTCAGTTGTGCAGGCAGCAGCTTTGATACCCTAGAGACAGGCTTTGAGTTTTTACAGGCAAGGCACTGAGAAACTCTTTTGAGGCCTGCTTGGTGTTTCCCTGCCCAGCTCAGGGAATGGTTCAGCAGGTGGTGATGTACAGTATAATTGGGTTCCAGAGCACTGGTAACCTTGCAGCTTTATGACAAAGCTGAAGGAGCTGCTGTAACACAAGTGACACTCAAGGTCAATCTTTTTGCCTTTGTTTCGTTTAAAAGAGAAAAGTGCGAGCAGTTCTTTTCCTTAAGTTATTCTAGTGGAAAAGCATTGCTGCTTTAAAGATAGAGTTCATCAGACTGGATATCCATGGATATTTTGCTACAGAATCATTTTCCTTTGTAATGAGAGAAAGTTATTTAGCCATTATCAGTAAATAGTGCATCTTAGAAAACTTGATGCTTTTCCTGACATTTTAATCTCTTTTTATATCCCAGAAAGCAAATAGCATCATGATTTTTCCCAAAGTATTAGTGAGATTTATTTTAAACCCACACAACCAAGCAGTATAAACAGGTGCTAAGTCCTTTGGTGATGGCTCTAAAGTAATGTTTCTTTTTTTTTTTTTTTCTGTCAAAGTGCTTTTCATCTTACACTAGGATTATATGACTTTCTGTGCCTCATACAGGATTAAATTTTTAACTGTCAGAAAGTTTTTTGGAAATTATTTGCACTTTTGGTAGTCAGGGTCCACACATGACTTCTCCATTAGGTAAAGACCATCTCCCTAACAAAGGCTGGTGCAGGACACATCTTTAATTGCAGATCTTGAAGTGTGCTAATTGTAGTTGTGGATTGCTTGAGACAGTCTCTTAAGGCATGAAAATATTTAATAGCATTGGGCTGTTGTCTTCATTTCAGTGTCTGTTCTATAAGCTTGCTGTGCATGACTTAAAATATTGAGAAATGACAGGAAAATTAAGAGCTCTAGCAGTTAGTCAAATGATAGAAAAATAGCAGTTCCAGTGAAAACGTTAAATATTTTCTATGGCACCATAGTGTGGAAAAAGACTGGTGCATTTTTGCTGCCCTGTGTAACAGCAAGAGGCATCTGTGTGCTGCTGCTGAGATGGAGACCCTCTGCAGTCTCTTTGCTGGCTGTATTTCATTAACTTTTATAAACCTCTTGCCTTCAATAACAGCAAATGAAACTCCGGCACAATGTCTCCCTCTAGGCCACAGACAACTCCAACTTGCAATAATTCAGCGCTGGAGTTGAATAAGAGACAAATTATTCTGTCACCTGTCAGTAGCTCCAATCCATCAGGAGTAATGCCGGGTACTTACTGTGGAGAAGCGGGGCTGTTTCCAATTACTGCCGGCTCCTTAATTACCCGCGGTGGCTGCGGGGCCGCGCGGCTCCCAGCCTGCTGCAGGGCACCGCTTCCTGCTCGGCTCCACCTGGGCTTCCTGTGCTCGGGCACATGGCACAGAAACAAACCCTGTGGTGGCAGTGGTTTCTCTGAGGTAGTTCAAGGAGGTACAAGGAGTGATAAACTCAGTTTTACCTTCTGCACAGCGTGTGGTTGTGTACGGCAGAGCTGAACCTGAGTGGAGCTCTGCAACCACAAGTGCTCTCAAACTTCTGCTTTCTTAGGAGCAGACTTTATATGATCTTGCTCAAAGCAGAGCCAGACATGAGCCTTCCAGGCAGCTTGACACAGGAGCTCTGATATTCTCCAGCATTTGTTTATTCTCCTCTTAATGGTCTGAGTTGCATGTAGTACGTTAGTACTGATTGAGAAGTGATTCTGGTGACAAGTCCTGATTAACCCTGCTCTAAGGAGTGACAGAAACAGTATTCTCTCAGTGTCCACCCCAGACAGATTTGCCTTATTTTGCCCTTTTGAACTGATGCAGCTTGGGTTTTTTTAGCAAATGTTTTGTTTTATTTTGTTGGTTTTATTTTTTTAAAAAACTTCCTAAGACTCCAGTATCTCACTACTTTTTCAGTCTAACAAAGAATTTGATGCTAAAAGGCAGCCTACTGAAAAGTCATCTGTAAATTCCAAAAAGAAAGCAATGTTGCCATGTAATTTGTTTTAATGTTTTCTTTTTCAGACTACAGAGCATTATTTCTCCCACACACAAAAAAAATCCCCCTGTCATTCGAGTAAAGAAGAGGTTGGTTTTCTTGAGGCTGTCTCTCTTGTTCTGGGAGATCTTTGCTATTTGGGTTTCAGAGCTGAAACCACCTTGTATGATAGGTGTTGCCATCGTGTGTGCGTGGAGTTGTGCTGGTTTGCGGTGGAGGGAGGGAATTTTCTTTGTGGTAGCCTGTATGGTGCCATGTTTTGCTGTGTTTAGGCTTAGGTGCCTGCCATGATTAAATTCTAATAGGGGCCCTGCCCAGTTCAGAAAAACTGCATGGGTCCTGGGAGCTAGAAGTTGCCAGATTTAATGCTGTCAGTCCTTAAGCTGTAGCTAGCAGAATTATACAAAAATGCTTCTGTGATTTATTGCACAGCTGGTTATTGGGAAAGGACAAATATATTTCAGGCTTGCTAAGTAATGTATGCATACAGCAAACTGCTTTGTCAATGTCACATTAATTATCCCATAATATTGGACTTAATTCTTGTTGTAAACTTAGATGTGTATTCCCTTGCATCATAATAAATCATATACGAAGCCATACCTGTTACTGCAAAAATGTTTCTGGTAAAGCTTATCCCCCCAATTAGGTGAAAAATGAATAGGGAGAGATTTCCCCTGTCCTCTATTTATTGCCTCAGGTATTAGAAATTTATTTCATTCAGTTGGTTTGGATGGACTTGGCTGTTGAATAAACACCAGCACAGGATGGTTTTGTTGCAAAAATAGCAGTCTAATTACAAGATTCCACTTTTCTGTTTCTGGCCTAGGTTTCTGTAGAGAGATAAGCTGTAATCATTGTATCCAGTTTCTGATCTTTATCAGGACTCTCTGCAGCTAACCTTACAATAACTGTTTAAATGAATCCTTCAGATTTTAATTCTTGTTTTAAAAAACCCTAAACAACAGCAAAAAAATCATAAAAACCAAATCCTGTCTTCTAGGTATTTAGGAACTGAGAGAAAGCATCATAACTTGCTGTTGCTCTGCTGGAACAAACTGTGAAAATTCTCTTAATCTAGTTTCTGTCTTTGTTTTATGCTTTGCAAATTAAAGAAATAGAACAAAAAGAGACAAGTTGTAAGAAATGCTGGCTGGTCCGGGATTTATTTTCTTTTGCAATTGAAAACTAGTAAACCTAGTTACCATCTGACTATCAAAAACCTGTAGTCTGTCAAAATATTACAGTACAAAATAAGATGGACAAGCCATTGCATCTGATGAATAGGAACAGGGAAAGGAAAACCAGGTTAGAGAAACGTAAGAGAAAAAAGGAGGAATACTTTGTTTCCTGGCAACTTTCTCACAATACACTGCAGTCCAGAGATGCTTCTCTCTAAATTCATTCGATGTGACAGTGATGTGAAATTTTACAGCTTGTATTGCAAGCTATGCTCTTTGTTCAGACAATCTAAAGCTCTGCTCATGACAGCACGGAAAAGAAACCCAGGGGGTGATAGGGCTTCACTTCTAATTGGTAATTTTGCATTTGTTGCTGGTGTTAGTGATGAATAACCCAGAGCTATTATTATAGATGCTGGGATGGCTTCTCTGCTGTGCTCTTTCTCCTTCAGTCAGTAGATACAGAGGGACCATCAGGGTACAACTTTTAGTTCTTGGTGTGTCTGGCTCCACACTTGTTTAAAGCCATCCAAATAATAATATCAGCAAGTGCATTTCAGGATTTTGCCAAATAACTTAAGACAGCAAAGACTATTGGGCAGTGCCTTCTGTTCTGTGTGGCTTTAGATGCAATATCTAGGTCAGGGAAGTCATAGTTCAGATTGTATTTTGAAGAAAGACAAACAAAAAAACCAGCCAAAACACTACACCACCTCCCACAAATTAGAGGCTTTAAAAATATGCTGTATTTGCTGTAGAATACCTCTATTTTAAAAATACTTTCTAATGACATCTTGACTTTGTCTCTACAGAAAAACCTGCCAAGAGTACCCAGCTGACCATCCTGATCCTGCTTTACAGAGCAAAGCTTACTGGTCAGGAAGTCCTTGAGCAGTGATGCCACCAAGTCCTGTCTGCACCTGCTGTTTCTGAGGTAAGCCCACAGGAAAGGACAATGATGGGAGCGCTGTGTTACATCCCAACAGAAGTCCTGCTCCCAAAGATCCTGGAAATTGGTTGATCAGGTTAAGGTGAGTTTTGTTTGCTTTTCTGAGATTAGCTGTGGTGTGATGGTCATGCACACTGCGCCCTGTGGACCAGATCTCTCAGGGCTGACAACGTCTTGTATACACCTTTCCCTCATCTGGGGAAGCCCACACAACTGAGGAGTCCAGATTGTTTGATCCTGTGTGTGCATCGTTGTCGTGTGCTTCTTTTCTTCGTCATGGCACTCACACAGTGGGAGACAGGATTTGATTAATGAGCAGACAGATATTTTTTTAGGAATAGCTGAGATGCTTCATGTCCCCCGGTTATCGTACAAGGAAATCATCCCAGCAGATCTGGCAGGACATGCTTCATTCATCTCTTAAGGCTTATTATCTGAACAAGCTTACAGAAACATGCCAGGGAATGCCTTAAGAATATGACAGCTCATTAATCATATAGTCCTGCAATAAAAATAGACATCAAGTGCATTAATTACTCCTCAAACAGTTACATTTGTTGGGACTTTATCTTAGCTAGTGTTGAAAGATGGCTGATTTTCCAGAAATAACACTCACTTTCTTCATTTTTTTCTTAATAATCAGTAAAGTTTTGACAGAAAAATATCTTGAATAACAACATGTGTAAATATAGATTAATGTGCTTGCAATTCTAAGTCAAATTCTGTGCTGAAGTAATTATTCCTTTAAAATGGAGCTAGTTAAAGGTTGTTTGCCTCCAATTTCATTACATGATACCGCTCTTAGAACTAAATAAAGGTCACACAGAATAAAAGATGCATAATTCAGAACATGGAGGTGGAGGATGAAGAATATGTGCTGGGCCAGTGGTTGTTCTTTTGAGGTACCTTTATAAAAAAAATCTTTCAGTCTTTTCCTTGGATGCTAATTGACTTCTAGGAACTCACAGAGGGAGAGTAAACAAGGTTTAGGAAAGGTGGTGATGGGCGCTTGTGCCCTTAAAGCACTGTGTGGGTTTTTTTTCCCTTGTCAATCAAAAAGCCTTACAGCCAAGCAAAAGTTAGTCTCCTTCATTGAAAAAGCAGCCTTTAAGATAATAACTCAGTAGACCACACTGGTGTGCACCAGAAGAAGTTTAAAAGCCCATATGTCAAGAAAAGAACATGCTGTGGCCTGATAAGCTTGAGCAGGTTTTCTTAAACGGTTGAGGGATTTTGGTGAGTCACCAGGTGCAAAGCTTGGTGCAATTTCTGTATAGGTTTTATTTTTTAGCTAGGCTTTAAAAAATTGAAGAAAAATAAAATCAAATGTATATAGATAAATTATGGAATTGATATAGAGAGAAGACAAATTAATATTAAATGCAGAAAAGTATTAAGAATGTAGGCTTGAAGACATTAGACAGTCATCACTGTGCCTGTTGGATATAAATCCCTTGCCCGGCTCTTAATTGTCATTCCTACTCTGTGCAGACATCATTTCACATCATAAAGTTTGTAATCCTTTTGCCTGTGGCTTGAATAAAATGCAGGATTTGTTCTTTTGGCTCCTACTGTCCTTATGGCTTTTCTTTCAGTAGCGTATTCTATGTTTAATGAGGCTTAGGTGCAAAATTTAAAGTGACATCCTGTCTTCATGCAAATTACTAGCAAATGGCCCAGAGTACCAGGAATTTACCTTAACTTCTGAGAACCAGCCTGGAGCACAAGAATAAGAGAGCGATTTAAGCACAGGTTAGGTTTTCTGGAACTTGTAGGTGATACTGGTGGCACCTCACCCCAAAAATCCTGGAGTCATCATTGCCATTGGAGCTTGAAGTCTGGCTTGGCAGTCAAGTTGGCATTGCTTGCAAAGAAAGATCCTATTCAGTGTGGAGAAGCAAACTGTCTAATAGCACTAGAAATGAGCAGGAGCAGATGCACTGTCATTATAGTGAAATCAGGACTAATAAATTATTGGCAAAATACTGCAAATCATTTATAATGGATTTGATACAAAGTTTCCCATTTATATTTTTTCTTATGAACCTAGAGAAATATTTCCCTTCATTTGCTGCTTTTGATGATTTATCAGTTCTAGTTTTGAGTCCAGGTGTTTTGATAATAGTGAAAAACTCTGAAATAGGTGATCCTGGCTCCTGCCTGATAAGAGAAGCCGTTTGCTGGTCTGCAGTACCAATATCTATGAGTTTAGTGAAGAAAAACAAAGGGAAATGTGGATGCATTGATGTTTCCCTCTGGGTTTTTCTCCCATATTCTTTGAAAATAGTATCTTTCAGTACCAGAGCTGTGAACTGTGGAGGGGGTCAAAAGGACTGGGGGAGTATCAGAGCAAAGGATAAAGAAATAAAAATGAACGGAAGTGATTGAAAGATTAATCGGATTTATTTCACTTTAAATCACTCAGCTCTGATGCTATAACATGAAAGGCCCAGCAGAAAAACAGAAGCAAGAGCAATGGGCAGAGCACAACACTAGGAATTAGCCAAGGCATTAGGCCATGTTGGGGGGGTTTGTGTAAATCTGGATCTGCCTAGGCTGTGGTCACTTGGATCCACCACTGATTCCTGCTGGGAGTGAAGGGGACTTGTGCTCTATCCCTCTGAATACCTGTCCTGAGCCATTTGGATATCTCATGGTTACAGAACAATACACTATGGACATGAAAGTTAATTTTATGAGCTCATTAAGAAATCTAACAAGACAAGGGTTCAAAATGCAAATCTTGCATAAATGTGTGTAGCAATGACTCTACACAGAGCTGGTGCTGTGATGGTCACTGTTTCCTTTAAGCAGCAGGGCATAATGAATTCAGACATAGAACAATGACTGTATTAATCCACTAGGAACAAATTTAGATACTTCATGTGAAATCAGTGGAAACTGGAGATGTATTCCCCTCATACTGCCTTTAACAAATTCCTTTGTAAATAACCTCTATTTCTTTTTAGATTCAGGTGTTGTTGGACATGACCCAGTTTAACTACATAATTTTTACTGCTTCACTCTAGAATCCTGGACATTTGATAGTATTTTCCTCTATACTCTGAAATCGTGTCCTAATTTTGTATGATTGTATACTGTAAATTGGTGTATATTCTTGAGAAATGGCTGCAGATACTCAGCACTTGGTAAATCTGATCAATAGGATATGAAAGGTATGATTCCTGGAGGTAGGGAATGTCTCTTTGTTTTATGAGACAGTAATGCCTGTCAGCTCCAGCCTATTGAAAGACTGTGTTGCTACTTTCAAGCTTAGGTGAAAATTTTCTGTACTTTGAAGTTGATTAATACCTAATTTTCATAGATTCTGAATTCAGAGTAATTTCATTTTGTAATAGGCATCATGCAAGTTGAAGGAGACTGATTTATTTCTTTTATTATTTGTTTTCCTTGTGCAAAATGCAGAGAATTCTGAAAAGCAGAGATAATCACGGTACATTTGTATGTTAATGCTACCAGGTAATCATCTTGAAAGACTGAATATGATTAACACCTTGAATCATAAACTAGGGAAAATGTACAACACTTGACAGGGAGTGAAACATCTAATACAATGTGAAAACATCTGGCCAGGAAATTGTTTTCCAAACACTGAAAATTATAAGCAATTATCAAGTATTTTACCTGACTATACTCATAACTCTGTTTTAGTGACACTTTAACTGATATTATGCTTCATTTCTCAGCAGTCTGATTTTTGGATAATCACCCTAGATCTGTGTTTTGCACTCTTCCATCTTCCTGCTTGATGTGCACAGCAAGTACTTCCCTGGTTGTACTTTAAGGGGGCAATCAAGGCTGCAGATGAAATAAGGCACTCGTGACAATTGAAGGGAAGAGCTTAATTTGGCAATTCTCATCAGCGAGGGATCTGACAGGATATCCAGGTGGCCCTAAATCAGCTTGAGCTAAACTTCCAGAGGAGTGAGCCTGCATATGCCGATTTTCTTAGCATAAGCTGGGTGTTCCTGTCAAGAGCTTTTCTTGGGGTGAACGGATGGACTTGGGGGTGTGAGAAATTGCCAGAATATGGTGGCAGTTGTACTGGCTCATAATAATTAAAGATTACATTTGCCTATGATACCCAGCTGCAAGCCCTGTGTGAAAAGAACGCCTTTCCATACCCATTTATGCATTTTATTTCTATTACACATTTCCCCAGGAGAAAAGGTAGACTGATAGGGACAGAGTCAAAGGATGCTGGTTTTCCTTCGACTCCAAGAACATTTATAGCTCAAAAATCTGGATGCTGTTTCTAACTTTGGAATATGGTTGTGAACCATTCGTGGTTTTTGTTGTGCTAATAACCCTTTTTCTGTAGCTGGCCTCAGACACTGAGTAGAAAACTGCCTTTTCATCTCAGAAAAGGAGCTTCCTGTCTCAAATCATTCCAGGACATGCCATAAAGCTGACATCCCTAGTGGTTGTTTCCTCATGTCAAGAGATGAAAGTTGCAGTAAGAAAAAATGGCACTCTGTCCCTCAGCCAGCAGGTTCAGAGTAGGTCAGGTCCTGATATTCTTACACAGCTTCAGAAAAAAAAAAAATTTAAATCAGGGTGGTTTGTTAAGGAAATGAGGTGAATTTTCACCTCAGGTGGTGACAGTGCTTCACTGGCATCTGCCCTTAAGCTATGTGAGGTCAACCCCTGTAGTAGAGCTCCTCACAGTATTTTATCAAGCAGTTCTTTTTGGTTGAACCTCCTAACCTGACACAACATGAGGGGCTATTAGGTACTGAAGATCACACATGAAAAAAATGTTACTGGCTTTTATTTTATCTTCAGCTAACACGACCTCATAGGAGAACTAGACCTTCCCAGTCTGATGTTTTCATCATGCTAGAAAACCATGTAGGTTTTATTTTGAAATTGTTTGTTTCTATACTGTTGCTTTGATTTTTAACAGGTTGAAGGAATATTCTTACTTTTTTCCCAGTGATAATTTTCTTATTTCATGAGCTGGAAAAATAACAGGGAAATTTTCAAGCAATTTAGTGGTTTCACTCTGTAGTAAAAAATCAAAGTCCCAAAATATTTCAAGGAAAGGCTGAAATAATCAAATGAACTTTGGAAAACATTATTTTTCACTGCAATTGAATAATTCATATCAATGCATACAGGAGGATTAAAGATAAATGGAACAAGGGAATTTGAAATGAGAAAAAGGAAAGCTTAAGATGAGATAAAAACAGTCTGAGTTCTGCATTTTGAATTTACCTGTTTTTTAAAGAAAAGAATTCGTTTCAATCAGCGCATTCTGGTACTAATATAACAACAGTTTCTGCAGATGACCTGCTGGGAATTTTTTTTTCTACTTTATGAAATAGTTGAAATAGACAGATTTCTGCTGGAATTCTGTCATATTATTTGACAGCTGATTTCAGACCTTATTTTTAGATAATCCATGTTTGCTCTGGGTCTTGTTTCTTTTCAGCTGTCTCAGGAATTTGGAGATCTCCAAGCCACAGGTAAATATGTTTTAAAGCGCCTCGTATCACTTTAGGTGGCAATTTGGGGAGAGGAAGTGGACTTGATGAGTATTGGAACCTTAAAAATCATCCACTTCCAACCACTCTGATGCAATTGTTAAATTTAGAAAGGAGGCTGTAACCAAGCTAATTTATTAAGAGTTCTGCATCCAAAGGAAACAAAAAGTGCTAGTCTAATTAAAATTTTGCAAATGAGAAGGCTGGTCTTCAATTCAAGCAGTGAGTGAAAATTGCGTGCTCTGAGGACCTGGCCTGCTCTAAGTGACATTTCCAGTCAGGTTTGAGAGTCAGGGTAAGTACAGGGAACTGGAAAGGTGTGCTTCTGAATAATGAAAAGAAGACAAAAACAGGAGGAATAAAGAGTGTTGATTTAAATGAAATCAGGTGTTTTCAAGGGATGTTTAAGAGTATGCATCATTATGCCTTGTTCAATTACAAACTTAATTTCTTTAGCTAGGTCTGTGCCTAACTGTGAGCATAAAAATTTACCTGCCATCTCTGAGATGTTAAAATCACTGCTTTGTATTACATGTTCAAAATGTTTTAGGTATTCCATTTAATTCACATGCTCCATTTAATCTGAAAGTTACATGAGTCAGAGCTGACTACTTTAGTCTCTAAAGCCACAGGCATACCTGAGGTACATCTGGTGTGTGAAAATGATTGCAAGTGGAGCAGTCCATCAGACCTCTGGAGACTTGGTTTTGTTTTTGTCTGCCGCTGACTGGGTGGATCTGGAGAAGCCACATTGCTCTGCTCCATCCTTGGTTTGCCTCTCAGGAGGGAAAAGATGATATCACTGACCTTTAGAAAGCACTTGAGATCTAATTATTTATAGATTAGGGAGCATTACCAGATAGGTTTGCGTTCTTTTCAGTGTAAGAACTTGCTTATTTTTTTGACTGGGAACAGAGCTTTTTTCCTCTCAATTATTTATAGATGAAATTGCAACTTAATGGTCAGTCCAAAGCAAGTGGTGTTTTGAAGAGGAAGCTGAAGGCAAAAGATGACTCAGGCCATTGGAAGAATATATTTCATTTACAGTAGGGTTAAACACCATTACATTTATTAAATGTAATGATCTAGTAATCATGGAAAGATAAAAATCTCTATTAGCTTTTCATTGAATGACATTGTAAAAAGTAGCTCTAAAGGCTCTTTGTGGTAATTTGATCCGAGTGAGTGTCTTCTACTCACGTTCTACCTTCTCAAATACTTTAATATGGAGATTTCAGGAGTTTTGACATATTTATAGTACTGAGCACTCTGAAGAGATTAGTAGGTTATGCAATTACTCTTTTTTAGTAAGTCACAGTAAGCAGCATCTGTATTTTTGTACAGCACAGCCGTATTGCTCTTTTAAACAGTGTGCTGACAAAACAATTTCACTATAATTGAAACAGCTCACTGCCACTCCTCTAGAGAAAATAAAACTGAATTTGATGCCATAGTTGTTACTGACAAGACATTTCATCATGAAAACAGTTAAAGTTCCATTTAAATCATTAGACTAGGTTATAAACAGCCAAATACCTAATATCTGAGTTTTCTTAGTTGTTCTTAGTGTGAACTTTGTGTTGCTCAGTGAATATTGATACAAACAACAGAAATCTGCAGAACTCCGAAGCATTGGCTTTATTGATAATCTTTGGCCATAACATTTGTACTAATTGAGCCTCTCCAGTCAGCTGCCTGCTGTGTTTGTTGTAAACTGGAAAACATTGCTGCATAAAAACAGAAACCCAAATATTTGGTTATATCCAGCCAAACAAGACGTGTCTCTAGGTTAGCAGTCTAACTGGTTCAACAGTGGAAATTATGAAAAGCAAATACGCAGCAAAATAGAATAATTCTGGGTGTTACCTTCTACTCTTGAAGGTCCACCTCAGCTATCCACAGTTCACTCATTCAGTGTGGATAAAGCCTGGCAGAGAAACCAATTTGGTCTGTGTGGGTTTCCTTATGTTGAGTATTTGCACAGGAAACACGCTTAGGGAATCTTGTCTGTGTGTTCAGCTAAAGCATTTGCCTTGCTGAAACCTGCATTTGAGTGCTTACTTACCTAACTAGGTAACTTTGGAAAAATTCAGACAACTCACTGAAATTTCCTTGTAATCACTACCTCAAACATATGAATAAATGAATTTATAAATAAGAGCAAAATCGAAACAATTAAATCCATGCCAAAACCCAGCAACCCCCCCAAAGGAAGAAAAAACAACCATCAACCCAACCCCAAGCACTGTAAGAATTATGTTTCACCTGTAGACTTTGAGTACTTGTCTGCCTGGTACTTTAGCAGAGATCAGAGCCTTCTGTAATCCTGTTGTCATCCGGTGATAAAACTGGAGGAAAATAAAAAGGGAAAAGGATGCTTCCAGCTGAGATGGGAACAAAATCTGCTGAGAAGGAATTTATGGGTGTTCTTAGGGACAAAGCAGGCTAAATATTGTGATTTGCTTTGTGGTTTTTTTCTAACTGTGACACTGGTAAATACTCATAGGGAATATTATTCCTGTGACTTGTGGTAGTTTGTGCATGTGTGGTGTCGTGCTTTGGTAGGAGGAGGGTGTGTGGTTTTCTGGTGCTTCCGTGAAGCAGTGATATAAGTGTCTTTGTAAAGCAGTGATAAATGTCTTTTATATATTTGAAAATAGGTTTGAGCAGAGCATTTTGTTGGCTTCAAGCTTTACCTAAAATCATCACAGATCTTCAAGGTTAAAACCCAAGAAAGTTCAGATTTACAGGCAAGGTTTGTGCAGTGGTTTCAGAGTACAGGAAATTAAACAAGAAAACAGATCACCATAATCAACACTGTGGTTATCAGGATGGTTTGAGCTCTTGAAAATACGTCCTTGAGAATCTTGAACTTGCTGAGTGGAGGGTATTTGTGCTGGTTTGACATCCACATGAAAACACAGCTTCTGAGGTCAACAGAAGCCTTTGAAAACCTGTGCAGAATTTAATCTTTCAGGTGAAACTACTGGAGTCTGCAGAGTGCTTGGTTTTTACTGAATTTGAACGAGAAAAAAGACCTGGTGCCATTGTGGGCTGTAGCTCTGGGGAGTGTATTTTATGCAGAGGGCCTAGAAATTAGATGTCCATGTCCTTCCTTCCTTGGTGCTGTTGTAGGCAGAGAGGCAGATGATGCGTGTGAGCCGTCTGCAAAGGAAATGCAGAACTCAGATCATTTCAGTGTCTCAAAGTAAGATTTTTTGTAGGCAGGCTTTGCTGCCTATGAGCGGAGTTGGAATCATAGCTCTGGGAAAACCTTGCTGTGAACATGTGCACATAATTTCCTTCATGTGAACTCCCCTTAGATACAGCTCTCTTTTAGAATTGTTTTCTCTCTGAGCTGACATCTCAGTCTGTGTAACCCACTGCCCATGCTTTTGCCATTAGATCCAGCTCAGAATGAGTAGGACAGGTTATTGTGTCTTTGCCCTTTTCTCTGAGGAACACTGGCACTGATTTGTTTCTCTTGTGCTCTGTGATTCCATTATCAGGTTTTTTGGGTTGCTTTAGCTTAGTCTTTTCAGGTGCCTCAAACCATTACAGATTGTTTCTCCAAAGCATCTTTAAGATGTTGCTTTGCTCTATTGCTCCCCAAACAGACTTTCAAAGTGTAATGTCTCAATTTTTGTAACAAATTCGTGTATGATTTGAGAACACTGCCAAAAGATTGTGTACTGCTGGTGGTTCTGATCATTTTTAACTTTGCTTTTTATTCCTCTGCAGGCTCCCAATTTTCTTTCGCATCAAACATTGTAACTTGACCTTCAGAGGACCTTGCTTCCCTTTCCACTTTTCACGCTGTCATTTACTCATAGGTTGGATTCTGCCTAGGTCCATTTCCCTCAAATACACTTCTGTGTGCTTTTTCAGCATCTTGACCCCACATTATATGTGACAAAGCTTCTAGAAACATCTGTACTTCATCCTTTCAGACACCTTTTTTAAGCTGCACTAATCCTGACAGTGACTCTCCTGTGTCCGTGTCAGCTGTCCATCATGATGATCCGTGTCTCTCTTTATTTTCCAGTGCCACTGCAGTTTGTCCCTGTTAATTAGCTCTGTCTGGTTCTGCTTTTCCCTAATGGCTGTTGTTCAGTGAGTCTGTAACCTGTGCTTTGCTGGCAAAGGGCTGCTGCAGTGAAATTCGGGACAGTGCTGTTTGCTGTGTGGAAAGGGGTTTGATTTCTGTTCCTGTTGGTGTCCCTTCACTATAAAGGCTGATTGCTCAAAGTGAGAAATCTGTTCTCTACCTTCGTCCAAGGCAGCACAGGGGCAATTGACAAAAAAATCCCTGTCCAGAAAGGGACTGAGCTAACAGTTTGTGGTGGTTCATTTTCCATTAGCATTTGTTCAAAATTACCTGGTACTTTGAGAACAGAATTTCATCCATATAGTTGAACTTGGCTGATGTTTAAGTATTTATGATTTATGTTGAATTTTTTTGTACCTCATCTCATTTTACACCATGAGAACTTAGACAAGGTTATGATGTTTCCTTGACACTTTTAGTACTAATGTAAAAGAAAAATTGTTAAGATGGCATTAGACAAATTGATCACATCCTACACAGTCTGAGGGGTCGAACTACTGTGTCACATAGATGTTTTCCAGTTTTAGCCAAACAGAGATGGAAAAAAATTTCCTGGAAATTTAAATGTTAAAAAATAAGTTTTTGCTCTGCTCTTTCTATGTGCATACTTGGAAAAATGTCTCACTGGATTGCTGAAAATTAAACATATAATCCAAAGAAGATGTTAGGCACTGATTCACTTCCAGTGCTTTGAAACTGAATTCTAGAGTATGTTGCTTCAGTTTCATATCTAATTTTTAGTGCTTATTTTCCTGTTTGTTTTTTTTAAGTGCTCTTCCATAGTTATTTTTAGTGTGCTTTAATAAATGTTATAGACTCTAAACAATGACAACGTTCTGTCAAATTTTTATCCCTATTCTTCAATTCTAGCCCTAATTAATTTAGCTGCTGTATTTCAGTGGATTAAGTGGTTCTTATGCATGAAGTCAGACAAATGTTTTAAGCTCTTGGGATAAAAATCGCAGGTGATATATATTGCAGTTGGACTAGATGATGGTTGTGGGCCCCTTCCAACTAAAATATTTCGTTCTCTGAAATATTCTGTGTTATTGCCAAGTCTTATGGAACAGTTCTACCTGTCTTACACAGTTCACATTATCATACAGTTTACATTTGGTCAGTGCCATTAATGTCTTTTTTATGAATTTGTGAACCTGTTTGGATGCATATGTTCCTTTCCTTGCAGCATAAACTTTAATGAAGCCTAACCTGATCAAAATATTTTTTTTTCAAATCCGTGTTTAACAGTAGAGTCTTAAATTTCTTTCATTGTTCTGTGGTAGAAGGATAAATGTAAGTGTTTCTGATAACCCAGGAAAAGACAAGCTGGAAAAGAGTTAACGTAATGTATCAAGAATGTTAATTCAAATAAGTAACTTATTTTTCTACTGGTGAAAAGTTGAAGGCAAACTAAAACTAGAGCTTTCCAAAATGTTTTAATGACCTTTATAGTATGCTGGTGGGGTATGAGAAATGCTACTTCTTAATTTAAAATGAATCCAACTTCTGCCTAATGTGTGTGGTGGGCAATTTGCAATTATGATCTTCATGATGAGATTCCTCCATGAAATGAGAGGTGTATTATAATTTAAATAGAGTTGTAGATCTGGTTGATTTTAATTTGTGACCCAGGGGTCAGTAGTTACTGGGTGTAATAACCCTGCGGTAATATGACTCTTCAAGGCGCATTTGTATAATGAGAAATCATAACTAGTTATAGGAAGCATGATGATTTTTTTGCCTTTCCAATTCCAGAATGCTGCTCTCTCAGTCTCCATTTTATATGCTTAAAACACCAGTTAGCATGTTTTTTTATTTTTTTGCTATAAAAACCTCTAAAGCTGTTGGCAGCATCTGATTTACAGGGGTTTACACATTTTTATTGTTTCAGCAGGCAGCCACAGTCCATTGTTTGCTCTTTGCTGGAAATTCAGCCTCTCCTGTCAGTGGCGTTGTTGGTAATTGAGATTTTGGTGCACTTCAGCTTTTTGCCGTTGTTCCCCATTCCTGTGGTTTGGGTGACTAGTGGGTGGCAATTTTATTACCTGAGATGAAATGACAGAAATTATGTATGTGTTTTTAACTACCAGGAGACAGTTCAGACATGTAAGAGATGAAGAGCTAGCTGGTGTCTTCTCCTAACCATTTAAATATGTCTTGTGCTAAGACATCAGAAACTACTTAATTTTTTCTGTTGAGTACTCATGCATCTGTCAGGGGTAAGAGGAACAAACAGCACTGCCTTCATGTCCTTGCATGTGTCAGAGGAAGTGCTGTTGTCTCCAGTTCCAGCAGTAATAACTCTGTAAGATTTTACAAAGCCTGGCAGTGTTCTCGGACTCTGGACTGAACCCAGTGTGTGCACGTGGCCTTTCAGAGCAAATTCCTTCAGGCCTGGAGAAGGAGGGAATACCCTCCTCACACTGCTGTGCTTTGACATATCAGCTTGATGAAATAAGCAGTACCTTTTGGAAAATTAATGAGCCTGCTTCATTAGAGTTAATAGAGGAGACAGAAATGATTATCAAATTAAATTTTAGAATTACAAGATGCTTCATAGATGACATGCAGCTGGTGTCTTGAGAATGCTAAGTTCGAAGTAGGCAAAGGATGTGTTTAGCCAGGCTTTCTGTAATATGTCTTTATGAAGAAATACTCATGGAGTAAGCTCTGATAGTGGTGTTGGTTCTCATTTTACCTCAATTTGTCACTTAGACACCTCACTCGGGCACATCAGGAATTTGTCTCTACCTCCTTCCCACTGAGCATCCTACCTTCTCATCTGGGCAGTCTTGAGTGCTTTACTCTCTTGTCTGACAGTCCATATCAGACTGGTTCCAGTTTAAAAGGGGAGCCCGAGTGTAGAAGCAAGCCTACCCTCCTTTCATGCTGTGTCTGCAGAGTGAGCAGGGAACTGAAATTCCCCCAAGGAGGAGCAATACAAATCTGCACTTCGGTATGATGGATGGTTTTGCCTTTGTGCTGCTGGCCTGGGTGCAGAGAGGAATGGGGGATGATGGCAGGGATAAAACAAAGCCTCCTTCTTTTGATTTATAATGGCTTAACACAACGTGTCTGGAGGCCATGGGCAGGTAGAGAAGGACTATGAAAGCAAAATAATCCTGGATTTAGAGCATGGCTGCAGAAATCAGAGAGGTCTCAGTAAACCTTGGGAGCTTACTGAAAAACCCTTGTGTGCTGAAGAACTTGAAGAAACTGGCTGGGGAGAGATGAGCTTTGAAGGTCTAGCTTTTGAACTTGGGCACCTATGGGAAGAGCTAAATGGCAGTAAAACAGTTCTGCTTATACCTCTTTTCTCTCATTCTCATTCTGGAGAGTTCTCTCCACTGACACGACGAGAGCATTTGTACTCTTCGAAGTGGAATGTAGTGCTGCAAGTGTCCGTTCTCAGGATGTGCAGAACAGAAATGTGATGTCTGAGCTCATAAGGCCAGGTTTTATATCTGGCTTCTGTCTGCATTTTCCTTCCAATAACGGGCACATTGTTTTCCAGTTTAAGAGGACATTTAAAGGAGTTCTTGGGTTGTCCATAAGTAAAAAGCAACAGTACAAGCAGTGTGTATTTGCTGGGATTGCTACGTTTGTGTTAGAAAGATATATAAATACTGATTTATATTTGGCAAAGTGTTGGCAAACCTGCTCTGTATTGACACTTAAAACCTTTTTCTTAAACATTCTTTTCTTCTGAAATTTGTCTAGGTAATACAAGAAAAGCTGAATTTTTATATATGGGAAAGTCTTCACAGTGAAGTTTCTGAATAACTTTTTATGGTGTTAGAAGATAATTTATATGCATTTCCTGTAATTCAGGTTGTGAGCTTAATCTCTTGATTTAATATAGATGGCATTGAGGTGGAGCTTTTTCAGACCCAAGTCAGTGGTGGAAGGGGTTTGGGAATCCCTCAGAATGACTGATAGTGCAGACTCGTCAATTTGGAGTAGCAAAGGGAGTCATTTGAAGGGGCTGCTTTAAATAATAGATATTTGAAATGTATATTTCATTGCATACCTGTAAAAGGCATATGGTTGAAGAGTCTTTAAGAATCACTCAGAGACCAGGTAGTTGATCTGCTTCATTCAGTGTTTGTTCCAGCTGTCTCTGGATCATATAATGTTAGTCTCAAATGCAGTTTTCCAGTCACAGTTTGCCATGATGACAGTGGCTAAATAACATTATGTAACCTCTTTTAGAATATTTATAACCACTGCCTGAGGTTGGTGACTGCTTTCAGTCCCCAAAACAGCTCAGCCTCCCTCTCCTTGGCAGTGGTTCTTTGGAGTTACTGCTTGTCTCTCTGCTCAGAGGGGTGTGCTCTGGCATTCCTGTTCTATCCAGTGCTTCTCTGAGAGCCCTCCTTAGCACATCTTGGAGCTTCCCAGCAGCACAGCAGCTCTTTCCTGCTCCTCCTTCTGCTTCCAGCTCACTGAGTGTGATCCATCCCCTGCTGGGCACCACAAGGCACTGGCACCAGAGACCCACCAGAGATATTGTCACTCTGAGGAATGGACATGGTCTTGAAATCCCTTGGATTTGTCTTATCTTTAACAATTGTCATACCTTGGCTCCTGTGAGCATGATTGCTCTGATTTTTCTGGTAAATACAGAATCAGCAGCTTAAAAAAAGCTCTTCTTCACTAAAGCTAAATGCACTGATTGCTAAATGCAAATCTTACTCTGCCATTATTTGTTTAGTATTTTGAAACCTCATTTCCAACCATTTAGTCTGTTTGGTTACTCTCTGTTAATACAAGCATCTTTTCAGTTCATGTAGCAAAGGTCACAATTTCTTTCTTCACAACTCATTTCTTTTAAAAGTCCCACTCCTACAATAACCTGAAAGGTTTTTCTGTGTTGCTCGTGACAAACTTCTCCAGCAATGTAAATATGTATTTATTGTCCTTAAAAATGTGAGCTCTAAATTATATTGAAGAAGCTACATTTTTCTGGGATACGTTCAGTCTCCTGATACATTTTGTGGCAGAGAGTTCTCCTTTGCATTGTTTCAGGGTTGGAATGCTACAAAATTTGTTCACTTCAGCTTTCCTTGAGGAAGAAAAAACCCATATGCTTCTTTGAACAAGAAAAACAATGAATTGATTTTTCCCCGCAATTTATTTAATTATAAACATGCAAACTCTGCATTCTGCAGTCTCTCAAGAGCCCTTCTGAGAGAATGAGGCTCCAGATAGGGACACATTCCTGCAGCTAAGCTGGTCAGGGGAGTCTCCTTTACCAAGTGAGCATTGGAATGTGTCCTAAGATAAATGGACCTTTTGCTTCCATGGAATTAAAGCTGAGGAAGTTACTTAAAACTTTCTTAAAATGCAATGATGGGGAAATTACACCTCTAAAAAAAGTACTTTTTAAAAAATGATATATTATTCCTTGATTAAGAGAAGAAAGCCTGAGCAAAGAATCTTAAATTAGATATCTATTATGCTCCAGGCAAGCAGGCTTTCTAAGCAGAAGGAAGTATTGATCCCATGTCTGGCTTTATAGCACACGAGTAGGGAGTGCAATCCATTATCCAGTGAAAGCAAAGCCATTAGCCTCCTCTAGCATTCAATTAGACTATTACTTTATCTGCCTTAATTGATGCTGCTAATAGTATCATATTTAATTGTTTCATAGAGGTGGAAAACAGGCTTGTTGGTGAGTCTCAGCTCATTTACAGTGTGTCATTTAAGCAATAGCAGCAGAGCTGGGGGTGGGTTCCTGATCAGCTGTGACCTCTCTCCTTAGACTTCCCCTTGGGATGGTCTGAACTGGTTTGTGTTCATTTCAGATGAGTTCAGTGCAGGGCACTCAGAGTTTGCTTTCAAAGAATATCCCTTGAATTGTGGGAATTATTCTGGAAGTGGCTGCTAATGCTGTTTTCTCATGTCTCGCTCTCTCTTCTCAATTCTTTTGATAATAATTTATTATTGGTATTGATCCAGTGAAATCTTTCTGCTTAGAACTTCATAATAGAGATGTATGTGTGTATGTGTAATAATATATTAAAAACATTTTATGCATATATGCAAATATATGCTTGCATTCGTGCATATGTAATATACAAATATACACATGTATCTATATATTTGTATCATGGCTAGGGAGAGATCAGTGGCTTGGATGCCATTTGCAAATAAATATCTTCTTTCAATACTGTCTCATCTTACACTTCTGCAAGGATAGATCTAAAAGTTGAAACTGAGTTCAAGTATGGTAACAGAAGCCTACTGAAATTTGATTGACCTAAAAGAAGACAATGGAGGCACATGGCAAAAAAAGAAAATGTGACGTGACAGTAATTGCAAACTGTTTTAGCCATTCTGTGTAAATGTTTGGTTCATCTCTACCAGCAGCCTGCTCTTTTCCATAAACACTTGCACATCTTTCTTTCCTGAACCCCGTGTTCTGAGATTTTTGCCTAGGGACTTCACATTTTCCTTTCAGCTGAAGAAAAGAAGCTGTACTAGAATTTCTAAATTGCTTATGATGGTATACCATATATGCTTCATCTTTCTAGTATTTAAAAACTGTATTAATGTTTTCTTCTTTCTGGGAAGCACCTTTAAAAACTGGTGAAGGCTTTGTCAGCTTCAAAGTTCAGGTTCATCTTTCTTGAGTAGCTATTCCATGGAAGCTACACAACACAGTTCAGGTCTGGGTTACTTAATTGGCCCTTACTGTTCCAGAAAGTTTTTACTGGTGTTGGAAAGAGATTTTTATTTTTCTGACATGAAAGACTGGCTTGTGCTTTGGTTGTGGGTGTGAGGGCCTTGCCTTCTTTGACTGCAATAATGGAAATGCCATGGAGAATTATCTGCCAGCTGCTCCCTGCCTGTACAGGAGTGCAGCACCCCCTGACCACATGGATCTAACTGGGTGTGAATGGGCTCAGGAATGGACATCAAAATGTATTGCATTAACTTAATATACAATACACATTTCAGCTTGAAATGGCTGAAGAATTGGTTGGGTAATCAAAGGCCCAGAATATTCTAAATAGTGTTTTCCTAGTGCCAGCGTGCCACGGGTGTCATGAATTCTCACATTCCAGCAATCTTCATTTGAGTCTCTGGGAAGCTGATGTGATTAGGTTAAACTCTTACTGAAAATGAGAACAATAGCTCAAATTTTAGATTTTATTTTTGTTTTCCCACCTTTTTAATTGCCTCGACAGCTGGTGAGAGATGATGTTTCTTCTGGCTATAGGACTGTATGTCTCTACAATGTAAAGGACAGTAATTATTTAAAATGAACCTGATAAAATTACAGTGTAGAATTTTACAGTTGTTTTTATTAAAACAAACAATCAGAAAAACTCCACACCAGCAACCTCCCACTCTAAAAAAAACCCCCAAACCCAAATAGCATAGTCTTACCATTTTTTAGCTGTTTTGCAAAGTTAAAAGCAAAGAATATGACACGATCCTTGTTAAAATGACTTGCTGCTGATGTTTAGAGAATATCAGCTGTCTTTGGCGAGCATTCTTTGTGAGAATGAAACAAAAGCATTTATATATTTTTGTGAAATGGAACTGTTGAAATGTCTATTACCAGTCTGAAAGGTCAGGGTTTCAATTTGAGTCTCTCAGTGAGGAGTAACCAGGGAATGTTCACCTTGGACAGCTTCATGTTCGAACCTTTGTCAAAACTGATGCATTTCTGAGGCGTTGTGCTTTTGAAACAAGACCTTTCAGCAAAGATGGATCTTGCACGGCTTGGAGATGTGTTTTGCTGTGTCTGTTTATCCATAATGTATACAATGGATAAAATGTAAAACTGTTTATGATATATTAATCGTTTTACCACAGATGATGCTGACTACATCAGTAATACACAGTATAGGCTTTGTGCTTGTTTAAAATTAAGTTAAAGAAAATGAAGTCACACATTTCCTTTATGTGTATAATTATTTTAACATGTGGACTTTTCAGATTTTTGTGTGCGTGCTATTTCTTTCTCCACTTAAACCAGTACCATTTTTTCTAGTACACAAACACATGTAAATATGTAAACATACTGGTTTGTGATATAAAAAGCAGTTGCAGGAAAATACCACAATAAAATGCATGAATTTACATAATTTACATTTTAAAAATTGTCAAAACAACTTTCAAAGGTCCACATATTTTGTCAAATATAACTGTCAATTTGTACTGCTGAAAACTTGTGAACAAGTCAACTGCTTTTTACTGACTCTAAGTTTTAAAGTAGGATTATATTACTCGACTGGAAAATAACTGAAGAACAAATTGGAAAAGAAAAGTCTTTTTATTTTCCAGCTCAATAAGATCTTTAACTGTTACATAAATTCTAAACTATACAGCATGTAATATTTGAAAAGCACTTTTGACTTGAGCACAAGATAAGTGTTTTTGTTCTTATATTGCACCAGTTTTGAAAGTCTAAAGGACATTTCAAATAATCAAATGGCAGCACTAAACCATGAGAATGTAATTATCTTTCTACAGCTATTCTTAGCTTCACTTTGAACAGTTTGATAATTGAATAAGTCTTCTAACAATTTAAAGTCAGATTCACAGTCTACATCACTGTGTAATGGCCTTTATAATTTCTTTCTCTGAGTCATTTTGTTTAGCATCTGGGCTTTCCCCCCCCCATATTCTTTCAAACCAGTAAAAAAACCCAAAGCAATCCTCCAGTGATTGATTTAATTCAATTGCATTGTTCATTTTTTTTACATAGTTATTATTGCTAGGTGAACTAGCATTGCAACAACTTGTAACAACATAACATTTGAATAACAGAACAGAAATTCTGTGGTTGGATAAGTGGCTTCGCTCTAAAACCCTGGCAGAAGGGAAGTGCTGTCATCAAATGTCACAATAGTGATAAAGTCTGGTTTAGAGCTGAATAATGGCACACTGGTTTCTGTTAATACTACAGGCAGTTCAAAAAGAAACGTACCGAGCTTTTAATTGTCACAAGCACCGTTTGTTAGCAGGTTGTTCTTGTCCCTAGTTGTTGTTATGAGAGGATCGAGAGGCCTCTCCTGCGGCGGTGTGAGTGCCCATCCTCGCTGGTGGGTGTGGCTGTGGATCCGTGCTCTGGCCTCTGCAAGCAGGCCGAGGTGCTGTGTGTTACAGGGGCTTCACATGGCAGCTCCACCAACCTTTTCTGACATCAGCTTTCCGAAGGGGCTTCTTTTGTTGTTTCAGCTGTCTGGGTGAAGGTCTTGATGTTTCCTGCAGTGAGGTCTTTGCTCCTAAGTGTGCCACGTAGAACAGGCTAATATTTTATTTATGGCAGACATGTGTCAGTCATAGGAATACACTGCTCATGCTGTGGCTTGTGCCTGATGTAGGTGTGTTAAACATGTTTTCAACTGCTGATTGTGTTCCGATCTGAAGAACCTTTGACTGAAGTCAGAAGTCACTTTGCCAATGGGATAGCTAGCTCACGGAGCCCAGGCTGCACTCAGCAGTAGTTTTACACCTTTTAGCACCATGTTCTGGTTGACAGGGAAACTGTGCCCGTGTGTAGCTCCTTGGGTCACCTCTCTCCTGTGTATTTTGGAGTCAGTCACTTTGACTGAGCTCTTTGCTTTCAATTACAGTTTCCCTCTCACACTGAGTGTGGTTATGTCAGTTGTGCATTTGCTGAGTATTGTCTCAAATGTTTCTAGAAGTATTCCTTTAATTTCCTTTATTAGCACATCCATACCTGGAAATCTGTTACTTGTAGAACATCTTTCAGTTGTGTGGAAGGAATTGATCTTTAACCTAGAAATTGCCTTTGTAGATAAAGCACCCAAAAACAGCAGAGTCCCACAGAAATCTAATCTCCATCCTGTCAACTTCCCTGAAGACACGGGATTTATCTCCTCTTTCCAGGTGTTACCATCTGTGTATCTAGGGAGAAACTATTTACTTCCAGAAATGAAAAGGAGAGGAAAAGGTGTATTCAACCTGCCTTCTGCCTTAAATCTCTTATGGAGGGAGAGGTTACGCTTTGAGTTTTCTGTAGCCTTCATCACTGTTCTGCAACTCTTGGACTTGTTCTCAAAGTGATGGTGAGATTAATTAGGGCTTTCTTCAGGCTGGGCTCTGGAGACATGACAATAATTTTGCAAGCAGTGCTCTCCACAGTCTGTGTTCTAACAGAAGTGAGTGTGGGTGGTAATTAGGTACTACCTAGTTTACAGTGTGAAGGGCGTAATGCCACCTAACAAATGGAAAAACTATTGCTGTAGGTGTGGAGAACTCTTTTAATTTTTGTTAACGATCCCATTTTAATACATGCTTCATCTTGCATATCTTCCTTTTGTAGTTGTTAATTTTTATATATGCAGCTACAGATACTTTTTTAAAAGTAACTGATACTTTCATCATTTTAGAATTTATTGACAATGGCTTGCTTGTCTAAAGCAGTATCAAAAAGTGAATAATGACTGATGTAGTAAAAATAAAATTGACTGGGAATCTTTCAGCTCTATATATTAGATATTGTTTTCCAATATATTTAATGTAAGGTTTTCCATGAAGATATATAGAGTTTACACCTGTAATGACACGTAATGACTGTTCCCTCTTGAAATTCCAGCATTTTTTGCTGTTCTCCCTGCCTGCTGTACCTTTCCAGCTTTCTTCAGTCATGTTGCTCCTGTCTGGAGCACTTTTATAGATGAGCTGTTTCTAAGCTTTTCTAATTCTCCTTTTCAAAATCACCTTTCCTGACTCTCTTGGAAAGAAAAGGCATGATATTGGTCACCTGAGCAGCCCTATACACACCTTGTTAAATTATGTTTAAGTTGATCTGAGTGGCATCTGGCTGGAAGTGGAACCCTCTTCTTTCTCTCCCTGTCACCATTCCCAGCTGCTTTCACTAACTACACCATAATTTACATCACCAGTTTTTATTTGTCAGGAGCAAATGTGTCATCTCTGTATGTATCAGCCATAATAAAGTGCATGCCACTCTCTAACATAGGAAGTAGCAGTGTAGAATGGACTTCATGAAAATTACGATAAAAAAAAATCTTTCTGTTCCCTTTGGATTTCTGACAGATTACAGTAAGAGGGAACTTACAAGTAACAAATAAAATTCTACCTTTCTCTTCAATGGTTAAACTGCCCTCTAATTAACTGTCACTTGTGCAGTGATTTACACCAGAATATAATGAGCATACTACTAAATATTTTGACAGCCTCATGCTCTGTGTATCTGGTTTGTAATATGGTTCTCAGCTTGATTTAATAATACTGAAATATTTGAGACTGCCTCTTCTGCTGGCCACTTGTGGCCATGGGATACAGCCTGAGAAAAAGTAAATCTAAATCCCTGTTTTCCAAAACACTTAATGAAATGCTTTCCTGGTTGTGTGTTTTCACTAGGTGTGTGTTTAGCAGTAGTGAGAAGTTCTATGAGTAAATGCCATCTTTCCTTGTTACAGTATCAGATTCCCTGTAGTCATCTTTCCTGAAAGCACTCTTTTGCCCTGTCCTGCTGAGCATAGAAAGTCTGATAAAAGTGTGTCCTTCCTTGTGTGGCTTCCACATGTGACAGTTCTTGTTCTTGCACTCGCTGCAGTGCAGCCCTCCTTGGAAGTGAAAAGCAATTCTCTTATCAGCATCATAACAAAGCATGAAATCCTCAAGAATGGACTGGAGTCAGATACTTTATTAGTTTAGTCCACAGTGTGACTTGCCTTGTTCTGATTGCCTTGTTCTTGAAAGAGAGGGGGACAAAGCAACTGCAGCCTGCACAAGGAAGCCTTTGGCATCCAGGCACTTACTGCACCATGATTTCTGACAGATTGCTAAGTGACTGCTGGGGAGGGATGTGAATATAGGTACTAAATAAAATAACAGGTCACCAGCCCGTTATTTTTGGTTATGACTATTTCATGTTATTTTGACATGCAAGAAAAGCATAGAGGAAATGTTTTCTGCATTAGAGACATGTATTGCTATGCAGTAACAAAAGGTGATGTCAAGACCAAGCTTGGGGTCTCTTGGCAGAGGGGAAATTTGGTGGGTGATGTGGGAGGGCTGGAGTTCCAAAGGGTGTAGGATTCTGGCCTCTCCTCTTCCATGGCTGAAGTGATGCTGGTTAGAAAAGGGAGTCATTTTTAATGTCAGTGGCAGCACTAACTGAAGAAAGGGTGTCAAGGTAAAGGGAGGAAGAAAGGAGAGCATGGCTGTAAAATTATTCCCAGTTTGTTGTAAGGAAAGATTTGAATCTGCTATACCTGTCAGCAAAGCCATAAAAGAAAAGATGAACCACCTTATTATAGATTATATAGCTCTCTGAGTTTTTATGATTTCACTGACAGCCAAACACCAAATGAAGATTTTTTTTTCCTCTCCTCCAATGTACATGAGATGGTTTATAGTCTAGCCTTCTTTCCCTCCCTTATGCTTTTTTCTTTCCATACTCGTTATATCCTCCCCAAAGCTCTCCCTTTTCCCTCTCTACTTCCATGTAAATGAGTCAGCAACATTTCTGCTAAATATTCTAATAATTTGCCTACTCCCTGTCTTTTTTTTAAACAAAAAAGAAAAATAGTGCTCTTTTGAAGTAGGTATATATAGGCTGGTGAGAGGTTTGAGCTGTGCAAAAGCTCTACCTGCCACCACTGCTTGTAGAAAAATAGAAACAAATCTTTATTTCTTTGCTGCCACTAATCATGGGGCCTCATCTGTGTACTCTTCTTATGGATGAACTCTTTGGTAATGAATATATCACTTTGACAAGGTCATCTCACCCTAACAGGAACATTTTGCAGCTCACCAGCAAAGGGACAAAAAAGGGAAGAGACTGTGCCTGTCAGAGCTTTTTGTCCTGCTGCCTTTCTGTACTGAGACTCCCCAGCTTTAATTGACAATTTCCACACGCACTTACGACTTCCATCAGCCTTTCTTCCGTGTAGATCTTGATGGTGATTAGGGGTAAATCACTTCATCTAAGACAACATCCGTCCTCTCTGGCAGGAAAATCACACCCTCAGAGTCAGAAGGGTGATTCCAGGGGGCTTCCAGGTGTATGTGCAGCCCTACAGCTTCCATCCATGCTTCTCCTTCTTACAAAGGAATGCTGATTGTCCCATAGCGTAAGTGGGAGCAGAGGATCCTCAGCTGAGCTGTGCCATTGGCAAGTGGCCACTTGGAGACATGTGTCCTGGAACAGTGACAGGAATTGCCCGTGATTCGACCCCCCATCTGTGCCACTGATTGTGAGCTCCACAAATGGCACTTGAAATTCAGGGCCAGCTGCAGAGCTCTGCTGCTGACCCTTGCTGAGGGTATTCTGCTGCAATGGGCTGGAACACTTCCCTTTTGATGACAGATAGGCACTATCTAAAATAAAAATAACTGTATTTTAAAAGAAAAAGTGCTGAATAGTAGAATATTAGGAGGTTATTATATCAGAGCTACCTGTCAAGTCACTTAATACAAGTCAGTTTGAAATATAACATAAATACTAATGGATTGGAAGCTGGGGCTTATGTGCCTGAAGTCTGGGCATCCTTGAATTGCCTAAAGCAAAACTCTTCAAACTTACTTGGAACTGGAGAGTTAGTGCTTTTAAAAAAATGTGCCTGGGTGCTTTTATCATATGGGACTAAGCATGGGAACCTAATTTCTACGTCTTTAAAATCAGAATATTAATATGTAATAAACTCAAAGAACTTGGAGGTATTTAAGTAATAATAATAATAATAAAAAAAGCTGTAGAATATATTGAGAAATAGCACTAAAACTGCTTCCAGCCTGCTGTGTGGGATATCCAGGTATAGATGTGCTTCAAGAACACAGGTGGATATTACACTTTCATTTATGTCAGCCGATAGGATTATCCTTATGAAAGTTTTAATACCAGTTGCTTTCAGAAATGTACACTGAAAGTTTTTTCATTAGTGTTTGCATTTTAGAGATTTTAATTTTGCATTTTCCAAGGTGGAAAAGCTGATGGATCCATTCTCAAGCCTCTGTTTCAGTGACAGCTGTCACTGCAAAACAAGTGCAGCTTATGTTGTGTTTGGGGAGGGAGAATAAGGTGTGCTGTGGGCTGGAAAATACCGCTGGGTTTATTCAAGGAGGTCATGGTTCAAGAACACTTCCAAAAATTGGAATCCCTGCCACTGAACTCAGTGAGCTCTTTAGCAGGCAGTGCTCTCAGCCCTTGCATGCCCAGAGCACTCCTCCAGGACTGCACTTCAGGGTTCAGACATTCCCAAAGGCAGCTCTTAGCCCGCACACCCGGGACTTCCTTTGGATTGTCACTGGTAATGGCACCGTCCCTTGCTGAAGTGCCTGCCTGGAAAAGCAGGGAAGAACACCCCCAATTAAAACCTGTGGGGTTTGTGCATTTGTTTTTTATTTTTCCTGTATGAACTGCACCAATAATCAGTCTGCTGCTTAATTGAGCTTTCAATTTGGGACAGAACAACCAAGACCAAGCATATTTTTTCTCTCTTTTTTTTTTTTTTTTTTTTTTTTTTTTTTTTTTTTTTTTTTTTTTTTTTTTTTTTTTTTTTTTTGTTTTGTTTTGTTTTGTTTTGTTTTGTTTTTTAATTTTCTTCTCTTTCTTTGTTGTTATGCTGTGGGTAACCTGTCATTAGAAGGGAATGGAAGAAACTTCTTTTCATCACCACAGCAGGACTGTTGAGTACCAGTAGAGCAAAGAATACTCAGTGCCAAAGCAGTGCATCAATTGCATCTTATTTTCACTTCATCTATATCTAGGATTATGCACTGTTCAAGAGGGTTGTGTTTGCAAATTAGAATTGTTTGTTCATTTTACTAATGAACTGCTAATTCAATGACAAAAATATAATTACTAATAGCAAATGGGCCTTGGAATCAAACTGCCTTTTAAGCATGGAAAGGACCAGGACTATTAAGAGGAACCTTAGTTTTTTTTTTTTTTCCCTAAAAAAACATGTATTAAGCATTCAAATTAACATGTCTTAACTGCTAGGTAATTAGGATAGGTAGCTGCAATGTTCACTCTGCACCTGCAATGCTTAGAATTAATACCTGTTCTGTATCAAACTGCAAACCTTTCTGTTGTACTTATCAAAACACGTGTCTCACTTCTCTATTTCCAAAAGTCTCTGTACAGGAGCTACAGCAGCTCCAGGTCCATAAAGTCATCTCCTGCACAGCGGTCAGTCCTTTCATTTGCCTTTTTGTGCTTTTTGTTTTATCATTCTCTTTGTGGTAGAATCAGCCTGCTGTTCCTGGCACCTGGGGTCAGAGGGATTTTGTGCTAGCATGTGTTAAACCGTTCCAGCTCTGATTCTGAACTTGGGGTAAGATCTGCCCTCTTATCCTCACTTCCCTCCTATGATATCCCTGTTCTTGAGCACTGAGCTCCTCGGGAGGTTTCACACTGTTCATTGTAGCCTCACAAGTTGCAGAAACCAGCTCTGGCAGGGCTGCTTTGCTGGGGAATCCTGAAAATCCAGCGTGAGCTTTATGGGAAGGGAAGTACCTTCAACATGCAGCACCGAAAACCGAAGGGGAAATCAAATTTGGAACCATAAAAATAAAACCTCATGGGTTTATTGGAATAATTAAATGATGCATTTAGCACAAGGAGCATGTTCTCCTGGCTGCCTGAGAACTGCTGTAGCCTCCTTAGGCTGAGGGACTGCAGCCTCCTTAGCCTTTGCCTCTTGGCGAAAGCTGTTTAGTGCTTGTTGTGGTCGTGGCTTTTTAGAGCTTGGATTCTGGCCAGCTGGAAATTTCCTGAGACCACAAATCCATTTCACTTAGGCCAGTGGACATCCATCAAATACTAACAGTGTATGCTACATGCTCTCATTTGTTCCATTCAGTTGCTGTTTGTGCAGATGTTTGGATAGGGATGGGCATGGACCTGGGCAGGCTCGACATAACACAAACAATCTAATGTATAAATATATCTATTAGACCTATAACCTCTCCCTCAGGTAGAGTGTTTGTCAGACAGGAGAGTTGAATTGCTAAGAGTATTCATGCATATCAGAATCCTCAGTAAATGCTTAGCATGTGGTTTATTGAAAGTGCTGTTAACTTAAAGACTGAGTAGTCACGAGGTACAGATACCTGCTGGTGGGAAAGTAATTATTGATAGCCTTGTCTCATCCCTCTATTTATCTGGTCCCTGTGACTAGAGTGGTTCATGAACTTGACAAGAAAAATACAGCATTTCCCACTTTTCCAGGAGAGGAGGTGGGAGAAAGCCAACATGAGGTAAGACAGGTCATTATTTTAAATGTACCTTAGAGGCAAGTGAATATCAGAGGATGTTACCAAAAATCCCTATCTGAAGCCATTGCCAATTTTCACTGAAGTTCAGTGATGTATCTACTCTAAATAATTAACCTCTGAATGCTTCCCTTTATTGATGGCATAAACATACAGGGTTTGTGGATGTGGGGCTTTTTTTGCCTTTTTTTTTAATAGTTGGGTTTCTAAAATGAGCTGTTTTCAAGACACCAGTGTCCAGATCCATAACTATTTATCCATCACTCTGCAAACAACCTGCATTGCAGGATCTCCCTTATGGAAGATGATTGTGAACTCGTATGTCCTTGGAGTGGTACAGCCTACTTTTATCACTAATCAAAAAAGTTCTGAATTCCCCCAAAAGATCATTATTTGTTGTGCTGATCCGCAGAGGATCTGTGCAGTAGGGAGAGACTTGTGGGCTCCCTTCCACTTAAAAAAAGTGTATCTAGAGAGGCTGAATCGCGCTCCCTTTGTCATGCAAAAGCAGTCATTGACTTCAGGGTACCACTTGTGTGAACAACCAGGGATTTGCATAAACAGCTTCAAGGCAATTGACAGATTTTTACCTGGGAGCTGAAATCCCACTGACTAATCTGAATTTCTGATTACTGGGAATGTGAAACACTCTTTGCTCAGGGGTGACCTGTGGAAATCTCAGCTCTGCAGCTCGGTGTGAAGTCTTTCCCGGGAGAGCTGAAAAGGAGAAAAGGCAAATGCAAACGGTCTGGGTGCTTGGTATGTTCTGATTTAATTCCAAGTTGAATGTTTTCCTGCTTGTAGCCGGGGGAGATTAAGCTGCAGGTCGTTTGCCAGATGAACAAGGGAGGGCTGCTCCGAGTTCCATCACCTGCGGTCCTCAGGGAGTGTCTGCTGAAAGACACCAGTGCAGATCTTGAGTGGGGAGATTATTCCTTATTCAAGCAAACCACATTGAAATAATTCAGTTTAAAACTTCTAATTTTACTAATTCATAATATGCTTCTAAATGCAGAGCACTTTAGTTATAAAGTCTCTTTATAAATAGAAGAATGCTGCTTTTCAGACCTTTAGGAGAGCCTGAGTTGGGCACAAGTGAGGCTCAGGAACTGCTGGCTGTATGGTACATGTTCTGTAACATTGATAATATCTCATACTTTTCCTTTATTCACATCTTCTAGGCTGCATGTTTTAAGGGAATTCTAGCTGCACAGTTTTGTACAAGCATAGCTCCTCCATGTGAAATTGCACAATTTTTATGGGGTTGCGCTGAATCGTAGATCCAAGTGCGGGGAGGTCGGGAGGAAGTGAGAAAACAACAGTAAACAAATTGAAAAATGAATGAAATTGCCGCTCTTTGATTTGTTCTTCTCTAATAACATCTTTTAAAGTCTGTAAATAATGCAAGAAGACAGGGTGTTTTCTGCAGGAAAGTCGGACTTTTAAAAAGATCTTTCAATGCTACGTTTCTGACAAGGTGTTAATGCAAATTTTGAGAGAGACTGGTAGGACTTGTAAATTTGGCTGACAAGGATGATTTCCAGTTTGTTGCCACCTTTGTCATTTTCTGTGTGACACAGTTCTGTGTATCTCTGCAGGTCCTTTCAAATGTGGATTAAGTGGCAGAAAATCTGGGGGATCAAGGTGTCATGTCCGTGTCTCTCTTTTTAAAAAAAGTTAAAAGCAACCCCAAACTTCACTTTTATACTGACTCTTTTTAAAAAATGAGAAAAGATAAATTTTTCCTATTGGGGATAAGTCACTTAAATGATTTCAAAATATTTAAGCTGAGACCGAGAACAATAGGGAAAAATGCGATGGAGTGGGAGATTCAGGGAGTTTTAATCAACCGAATAAAGACACTTTATAATGACAGTCAATCCCAACAAAAACTGTCACTATAATTCACCTATAATGACTCTCCACTGAGAGAGCTGTCAATACCAATCTAGTTTAATAACAGCCTCCTAGCAAACAAGAAATGTTTGTACTGAGTATGTTTTATAGAGCAGGTGGATAGTTTTGTAATGTTATGTGTAAATCAGTTTATTTCCATTATTATCGTGCATTTTTCTTGAGGCCAGTGTCTCTATCCAACTCTGGATTTTCAAGTTACAAATTAATTGGCATTTAAATGATTTCACATAAGGGTTTTGTTTCTCTTGTGGTACCATGTATTTGTACAAAAGCTGGGAGGCCACTCATTATCTGAGTAGCAGAAATTTTACTGCAAGACAGGTGTTTATTATTAAATTACTTCTCAAAGATAGATCCCTTTTAAATTCTGTTCAGTTTCTTTTAAGCCTGGGTGAAATATATCCAAGGGGAGCTGGAACTGATATAATTCAATCCAAACAGGAACTGTTGTTTTGTAATAAACTTTCTAAGTGATATCTCAGTGTTTTGATTTATTACAAGATACATATATTAATAATAAACTTGGGTATTATAGATACACAAAATTTTAGGTCTCATTTTTCATTTTCCGTGTAAATGTATTTGGGGCTCAGGATGTGCCTGAGCACTCTCATAATTACTGTAGTTGACAAATCCCTTTTAGGTAACTCTTCTTCTCTTTCAGAAGTTTATCTACTGTTGCAGAAAAGGGGAAAATAAAAAAGTATTTCCAGCAATCCTCTGCTAATCTGCCATAGGGAATATTTACTTTGTTAGTGGCGAATGGGAGACTTCAGACTTTGTCAGGGTTGAAATTGCACCCAGTGTACAAAAAAGGGTTAGGGCTGCGTTATTCTGTGCTAGAGGGAAATTAAATTGAATTTTGCATTTTATGGTAATAAATGGTATTTAATGGTACCCATTTTTATTATCATTAGTAATAAATTCCATATTTAACCCAAGATATTGTAGAGTTTTGCTCACCTAAAGATCCTAAAAACACTCCTTGACAAACCCAAAAGTCCAGAATGGTTTGCAATTTAAAAAAGCCCCCAATGTTTCACTACAGCTCTGAGTTTAGGAGTTGTTTGCTGTTTTGCATGTAGAAAATCAAGTCTGGCAGCAGCAAATTGTCCTAACTCCTGTTAACTATTGGCCTTTGCTTGGACTAATCATTGGAATACTTCCAGAAAGTAATTTTAGGTTGCCAAATAATCACAACGGAATTTTAGGTAGAAGTAGTTAGGCTGTGATTCTTAGTTGACTTTGCCCAAAAGTTTCTGTTTATAAATGCCAAGTTATTAATCAAACACCACAACCTCTGGTAGGACTTGAAGGAGAGGAAACACCAGGGTGTGGTGTTTGTGGAGTAAGTCTTTATCAGGATTTGGACAGAGCTAAAGGACTTAATACCCATTTTTCATTACTAATAACAGCTGTGCCCTTGTCTCATGCTATTGACAAATGATTTTTTTTCAATGCCTGTATTGGCATTTTGGCAACCCTTCAGATGCACTGAAGCACTGCCTTCATTAGTGTAATGAGAAATACATTTACATTTCATCCTGAGGAAGACAACTAGCTGAGAGCTATATTTATGTAACATAAGGTTGCTCAAGTATTTTAAAAATATGAGCATATGTAATAAGTTACTTTTTCAAGCTGGAAATATCGTTCAGTGTGTGTCCTAATGAATTTCAGGTGTTGTAGCTAAATGTACCTTTGGTACTAATACTCTAAAAATGTGTCCTTGCTATATTATGGCAGCAACACATTTTCAATTTTTCTTTTTAGGTGAAATGACTCTTTGAATAGCTTCTCAAGAGCATTTTAATAGGACTGGGAATTCTTGTTATTAAAAGTAAATATTTAACCTGTTCTCAAGAACCTTGAGTAGTAAAAATTGAAGAAGGTGCATTTCAGACAAATAACCTTTATTTTAAAGAACTGGGGCCAGCTGGATTTGGCAGCACATATAAAGTGAATGGAGCCTTTTAAGTAAAATGATGCAACTGAACTGAAGGTCTTTGATAATTAGGGAACAAATCCAGTGCTTGAAGTTAAGTGAGTCTTATGCTGACATCAGTGGAGATGACTTAAGGCTGAAGATAATAAGAAAAGCTTAACCAGATAGCTGTGTCTCTCCCAGCTGTACTTCAGACTGCATGGAAACATGTGTGATAAACAAGAATAATTAATAAAGAAAAACCCAGAAGAAGCAAGGTCTAAGCCTTTCACTACTTATATATCAGAGTAACAAGCTTAGTCAGTGTCAGGAATTAACACAACATCCTTTTAAGTTGTCTTTACACTGGGTTTAGAGAAACACTGCTAGTTTAGGAACAAAGACTCGTACTTTCTGTTTCAGGACTGAGGCAGTAATCTCAGAAATCTGAAACAAACTGCTTTAGCTACTAAGAAAAAGAGAGAAAATCTTGCAAGGAACCTAAGAAGAGATAGCTCATATTTCAGAAACAGTGTGCAGTGTCACATAGATCACATAATATTTCCAAGCAGTGGTTCTAACTGATAAAGCAGCCCAAAGAGCTTTTAGCTGGAAGTGAATTCAGCAGCTTGGATTCTAAGTGGTAAAGTTATAAAACTGGGTTTGTGCTGCAGGACTTAAAAGTAGACTGCAATGTTAAGTGGGCAATAGTAGGACCATACCATTAGGAAGACAAAAATACCATATATTTATATTTATTTTCCAGATTTATATCTCTCTTGTCAAACATTGTTTTTGACCAAGAGCTATACAAATTTCTCTTCTTTTGCTTCATTTGTAAGTACAACGTTTTCATAGTGTAACATTTCGAGAAACCTCATCAAAATCAGTGGAACAATTAGTTATGAAATTTCACAAAAAGTTGTGAAATTTTTGCAGATTAGGCATAACTTTTGTGCCTCCTCATCATGGCAATACTTGTGAAAAAATAAGACCCATCATTCCTCAAAGCTCTATAAATTCAAAAGGCACTGCTGAGGCTTGAAATAAGTGGCACTGGGAAGTTGTAATAACTTGGAAACTAGAACAGACTTTGGGCAGAAGTATCTCCAAGGTCCTGATGGCTTATTCTCTTCTGATCAGTTTGGAAACTCAGAGGGAACATGCCTTTCTTTTGCTTTATTTTTGCATTTTTTTCTCATTTTTGTACGTGTTTTTCTCTTGCCCTTTGTCTCATGGTTGAGTAGATCACCCTGATAGATCAGAGCTGGTGCTGTGCTGGCTCTCAGGCCCCACAGAAATGTGCAAATAATTCACTGACTGAGCAAAGCTCTGTGATGGGGGTTTTCGTTCTGAACTCCCAATTCTCAGAATTTATTGTAAGGTTTTGCACTTTCAAATATCTTTTTCCCAGCTAGAAAATTAAATTAAAGAAATGGAACTGTTATTACAGTTCTGTACAGGAGTGCTAATAATATTAAATATATAGTTCTTAGGGGGAAAATTCAAATATAGTAGGTGATTAGAGTGGTATTACTGGCTGGCAAACGAAAAGTCAGTGTAAGCTGAACAGCAGGATGTGAGGATATTGTGGTGAATTATAAAAACATTTGGCACATTGCTGGAGTTCCTCTCTATGGTGTTGTGTTATCTCATTTCAAATGTTGTAATTAAAATTGAACAAACTTTGAATTAATGTAGCTGAGACTTATCTTCCCAAATGCACTCTTAAAATTTTCCTCTGTCCCTGTTTTGCATAGGAGAGATTGGGAATAGAGAATTGTCCTAAGGTCCTGGAATCTCTGCAAGCTGAGTTCAGAATCAGTGTTACTGCTCAGGTCTTTATCAAATGTTTACCACACGTAATGAGGTTGGGAAAGAGACTGTGGATTTGTTAATTTTGAATATTTCAGAATAGATGAGAAACACACTTGATGTGAAAGCCTAGGGGGAGAGCTGGAAAGAAGCTGCATGTATAGTTTATACTTTTTCTGTAGAAGGAGCAGAACAGTGTTTGTAATACAGTTTGATCAGTAGGTGCAGCTGTTTGCAGCTTCAGAGGAGGTGAAATAAGAAGGAATTCCTGCAGCCTGCTTGTTCAGTCTGTTATTGCTATGGAAGGCTTAGCTGAGGAAACCCAGTTTGTCACTCTGGAAGATGCTGAAGGAATGCTGTTCACATGACCAGTCTCCAAAGTAAGCATCTGGAAATCAAAAGCAGCAGGAAATTTCTTGGAAAGCTTCTCCCAGTTTTATTCAAGTTTTTTCTTCCTGTGCAAGATCTGCAAAGCCAGGCATGAATCTGGTTCTTTGTGCAGTGCCTTCCATCCAGCTCATCTCCTGTTTGTTTTTTAAATGCACATCTTGAGTGAGTGCTGGTGGAGGCCTGGGCCCTTGGTAGCAGTCCCCAGATGGTTAACTCGTCCTCCCTGACACTTTAAAGGGTAGATGATGATTCCAGCCTCTCCAACTGCACCATGATCAAATGGAGCTCCTAAACTGTCCAGAGCTGACTGACAAAAGGTTGATTTCCCCAAGGCTGCTCTGACTGAATTGATGGCACAGCTCTGACAGAGAAGAGTTTGTATTTGTGTTTAATTTGTGTTTGTGTTCGTTTTCTTCCTTCTGTTGCCTTGGGACTAACCAAAACAGTCAGTTTTGTTAAACAGGGCCTGTGGAGGTTTTCCCCATCTGCTGCTTTTTTGATCCTCTCAAGGAAGGACAAAATCTTGAGTAAACTTAGGCAGAAGGTGACACTAAGTGTTCCATTTTACTGATCTTTCCTTGATACCAAATGTTATTTCTCATATTTAGATTATTCAGTTGTATCTTTAAGCATATGATTTAATTTCAAAAAACAAGCATCCTTCAGATCAGCTAAAGATAATTACACAACCTCTACAAATTAATTAATGCATATGAGTAGTCTGGTACTAATATAGTGCTATTTGAATTTTTTAACACTTAGAAGCATATTGATAGACTAGACAGCAAAAAGGAGAACAAAGACATCTCTTGTTCAGTTCTGCCTCAGAGAATTTTGTATCAAAGCTTTCTGCCTGTTCTAGGCTGTATCTTTATTGCCTGAGATCAGGTTTTCCCACAGAATACTGGTTTCTTCATTCCTGGCAAATAATTTTGGCTAGCCAAAGTTGCTCGTGTCTTTCTGGGTTTCATGTAAAATTTTAGCAAGGAGATGGTGCTGTTTTATACTGAAATTCAAACTGTGAAATATTTTCAGAAGACATTGTTGAGATTTGAGTGGATTACACAGAAGTGTTTTATTGTTACCTGTTTCTCACAGCTTTTCCTGTGGTTCTTTCATTCTTTTTGTTTTTTAAGATCAAATATCACTACCCTGGATAATTTAATCTACAGTCAATAGCAGTAGAGCAAACGTTCATACATTCTCTGTTGATGACCTTTTAACACCCCCTTGTCTTTCCTATTTATTTGGGTTAGAACTGCTCTTAGGTTATTGGGCCATGGTGTAGAAACGGGTGGTGTCTCATGTCATGTGAAAGCTTGTGTTCAAAGTCATAAAAGGAACAAGAATTTTGGGTTTAAGGCATGAACTAATATGACAGACTCCTAGGGAGTCCTCAGTGACTCTTTAGTGGAATGCCAGTGCCTTCCTGATCCCTGCTTGTTGCTCCTTTCCCTGCTGAGCCCTCAGGTATCACCTCCCCACATAATCCCCGACTCCAGAGGGACCACCCGCTGTTCCCTTGGCTCCTGCTGGGGACCTGAGCCCCAGGTGTGCCATTGCAGCCCCTCATTTATAGTTCAGCCTGCCTTCAGTGCCATCAGTTCACATCGGAATTGCTCCCAACTCCACCTGCATTGTGATGCAGATGAAGGCGTTTGTTTACTGCTTCCAAAATAGCCGACTTCATTACAGATTTTTCTAGAGGACACTAGAAGAGGTGAAAGAGCAACCTCACTTATTCAGCTTACACAAAGATGAGGCTGGAGGGGCTGCTGTGTGATCTCTTTGCAGCCATGTGCCAGCAGTGGCACACACCAGAGAGCAGCCCTTCCACAGCTCATCTCCCTCCAGGAGCAGACTTCCTGTTTTTAATGGCTCTGGATCGTTCAGGAGCAGGGTTTCCTCCCTTGGACTTGGTGGTGATTCACCCTCTGTGTTTGTGAAGGTCTGATATGCAACAATAAGTGGGAGTTCATTAACAGCTTGTAAGGTAAGCACAGCAGTCATAAAAATGCCAAACCTCTGGGTTGGTAGCATTTCTGGGATGGTTAGTTCCCATCTCCTTTATCCTAAAGATACTGGCAATAGATATAATTAGGAAATCTGAACTGCTATCCCATTATCCACCATTGGTGTTTGCAATTAATCATTTAGCCTTTTCATCCTTACTCTGGCTAGAACATCTTTGAGACTGCTGTGATAATAATATTCAACACTGGGAATCTGTATTAGTGTTTTGAGTTACGAGTGATCTGAAAACATAGATAATGCAGACCTACCAGCACTTGAAAAAATAACACCTAATTTCATCATTTGGAATGGAGCTGCAACTATTTCACAACATCTGATCTCACAGAAAGGGCTTTTTTTAGAGACAAGATCATCACTAAGGTGCATGGAATTGATTCCCCTTTCAGCAGTTCAGTGGTGGGCAGAGTGCCCAGACTAAATGAGCTTTTAAGGCTCCACACTTAGAGTGATGCATTTTGTCTTTTTTTTTTCTTTGTTAATGCTTGATTTATTTGATTATATCTATCAAATTAACAGAAATTGATCAGAAGTCCTCCATTTCAGGGAACTGCCAGAAAGTAGCTTTATTAGTGGGGAGGAAAAATTCTTAGTTGTCTAGTCAGAAAGGGATAAATGACTTTGTGATTACCAAGAGAGAAAGGGGAAAGTCTGAACTTGTGTTCCTATTCAGATTGGTTTGAGTACGTGCTGAACTTGCTGAACTACTAAACAGCTTTATTAGCCAAGTTTAACCAAGGGACAAACTGGTTCAGCCACTGCAAGTACTCAGAACAATGAAAGAAAACTCATTTTATGCTGTTGCAGGGAAGGGACTGTTGCCCCTGAAAACAGGCAGCTAATTTAGGGAGGAAAGCTGGGGAACCTGATGAATGCCAGGCATCCACCCTCTCAAAGGGACCAGAGGAACGGGGTTGTGTGAAGGTAAAAGTGAGAGTGCAGCTCTCCCAGAGCACTTTGTGTTCAGGCAGAGCTCCTTGGTTTCCAGGAGCTTGGTTCAGTCTGCAGTGCTGGGACCTCTGTCCTGCTCATGGGGTTAGTGAATAATGAGGGCATGAAAAACAGCAAGGTGGGTAAAATCCTGTGCAGAAAGTGTAATGGAAATTGGTATCCATTTTCAGATATCCTCCAGAG
The DNA here is from genome assembly GCA_013397075.1 of Rhabdornis inornatus. Lineage (NCBI taxonomy): Eukaryota > Metazoa > Chordata > Aves > Passeriformes > Rhabdornithidae > Rhabdornis > Rhabdornis inornatus. The sequence goes on from VWZS01009507.1 coordinate 543,307, forward strand.
AGTACTGCAGCCCAAAAACCTGGAGGATGTAATTTTCCTGTCCTTGCTGGAAAAGGACATGGTTATAGGAAAAAGAAAATTGTATGGTTGTCTGCAGGACAAGAGCTAGTTTTCACTCTTGAAACAGATTTTTCTCCCCATATTTCTTAAATAGACTTTGGGTGTCTGCATTCAAAGACAGAAGCGTAAAAACAATTAAGTAATTAATTTGAACAACTGCCAGTGCACTTAAGGTCATGTAGTAGTAACCTAATCATGCTGTTATTCAGGAACTCTCTCTGAACTGAGTTTCTTATGAAAACAATTTCTAATTTAGATAATTGTAAACATCTTCAATCTTTTATCTCCTAAGTAGACTGGCTTCTTCAGGCCTGTTCCACAGATGAGCTGTTTTGCTGTTGCACTCCATAGCTCTGGGTCTCTCACTTTGTGACTCTCATCTGGTTCTCTTTAGGCACCTGTTGACAACTCTGCTCTGTTCCATGTCTTCTAGCATCAGGCTTCTCCATTGGATTAAAATACTACATTAAGCCAAGCCTATCAAAATTGGCACAGTACTCCTAATGTGTTTTATTCTTACTTGGAGACATATGTGATAATCCAGCATGTTTGAACTGCTATATTTAGCAGAAAACTAGCAAATAAGGCTAGAATAGAAGAGGAAAAAAGCTATAAGAAGGTACCTATCATGCAAAGATAGCCATCATAGTTTGCTGCAAGTAATTTCCTTCATTTCATGTCTAATCTTTTGTTTATTTTGTTTAGTATTTTCTCTACTTACAGAGGATGAGGCAAAAAGGTTGACTGTAAACTTTTAGAAAACCTATAAAACAACCTATTGGGATATTAGAGCTCTTTCATGTAGCTCCTTTTGGTTTTTTAACTTTAGTTATTTCTTTGCTACCAACAGAAATGATGTCTTTAAACTGCAGATAAACCTATATATGGGTCATATTTTTTCTGTAAGTCTGTAAAAATAGCTGACAATTCAGATAAATGGCATTGGAGGAACATAGCAGTAAGCACTTTAATTAAAAAGAGGGATGCACTAAGACTTTCTTGCATTTAATTTTTTAAAATTGTATTTCCAGGTCAATAATGTGATTATTGATTATTGTCATAATGAACGTTTGACCCTCGTTTTTATTGATCTGTCTTTTCTAAATATTGATGGCCGGTATGGGAAAGAGCACCAAGAGTTGGAGTCAGGAGAGATAGCAGTTACAAAGTTCTTGTTCTATACTTACCTCATTCCACAAAATTATGGTTTTCCCTCCTCTGCTCCTGAGTGGCCACTTAGTGGCATAAATGGATGTTTTTGTGTGTGGTGCTGAATGTAGGGTCTAGTTTTTGTATGTAAAGGTTATATAGCTTTGGGGAATGCAAGCAGGATTTTCTCCTCTCTGGCAATGCACCAATGGCTGCTTCCCTCCCTGAGGTGTGTGGGATGCAGGAGGAGAAGGGTGAGGGGACATTGCAGGGCAGGTCCATTCCCTGTGAGGCAGTGAGGGGTCCCTGCTGTGTGCACAGCTCGTGGGGATCCCTCAGACATGAGACCTTCCTGTTCCATCTCCCTCCCCAGGACACAACTCCTGGGCTGTCACCTGCTCCTTGCTGCAAAGAAAGCAAAGTCTCACAGGTTCTGTCATCTCTGAAGGTCTCCTGGCCTACCTGTGGCTAAACTTTATTTTAAACATTTTGAAAAGCAGAACAACATTCAGGTTCTTCATAAGTGAAAAGGCAGGAAATATGGTAAAAATATTTCATTGATGTAGTTGCAATCCTAAAGGCATCCTTCTAATGAAATGTTTTACAAAACTTAGAGAACTCTGGAAAATATATCTTTTTTTTTCTTTTTTTTTTTGTAAATGTGCTGCAGCTGAAGATCTGGAATGTAATTTCCCCTCCTCCTTTACAATAGACTTGTAATCCAAATGCTTTAGAGTGGAATTACTGTCAATTTAATGAATTTTTTCGTCATACACGTAACATGATCTTGAATTAATTTTGATGTAAATGGCAGGCCTAAGTCCAGGTACTGCCAATAAACTGCAGTTATGTATCCTTGGAATGGTTGCTGTGTGAGTCAAACTGTCTGAGACAGTGCAGTTAACATCAGGAGAGGGGCTGTGTGAAGCAACCAAAATTAGCATTAAAAAATTGAAACGTATGAGGCTGCAATTACTGTAACATCATAACTGGGAGACACTGCAATTGATATTGTAATGGCTTAGATGGCAATGGAATAAGTCAGTGAAACAACTTCAAATAAATGAATAAAGAATTTTAATGGCATCATATTGCTTGGCTCCAGAATGATAATATTTTAGGGGTGCTGAATCCACAGTTAGCTATTAAAAATGCTATAAAGTATGGCTGCAGTGCATAGCTGCCTTTTCTCAGTGTGTTGGATGTTGTCAGCTTTTTCTTTTTAGAATGTTAATGAAGGAAAATTATTTTAAGGATCGGCACATAGTAAGTTTTCTAATTCAAGTTCTTAACTCTGATGTGTTTTGACCCATTGAAACTAAGAGTATGTTAACAGATATTATCAGAATAATCTCATCCACCAACTTAGATCTCCCCAAAATTTGCTCAGTCAGAGAAAGTGACACCTGTCCAGAAGAACAACCCCAGCCACTCTGTGTTTGTCAGTGAGAGTGCCAGGAAGAGGACTTGGGGAGACAGATGGAAAATTCTGGTGTGACACCAGTGTGCTCACTATTTTTCAATGGCTGCCAGCACAGTGGTTTCAGAAAGGGTTGTCTTTCCCAACCTGCTCAGGCCTGCTGTAGGGAGAGAAAAAAGATAAATAAATAAAGGAAGATAGAGAGATTCCAAGGGTTGTATGCAAATGCATTCCAAAAGTAGCAGCATGTACTTGCATTTCATCAAGGTGCTGCTAAACTTTCCACCCCAGAGGAGCTGTGTTTCACATTTTTAAATTTAATAGAATTCATTTCAGATTTCTAAGAAGCTGAGGGAAGTCTCCGTCAGCTGACATTAAATTTTAATGTGAGTTGTAACAAAGTAAAAGCTTAGAAACTCCAGAAATAAGAGAGTAAGTAGAACAAAACCAGCTACTTAGAGATTGTTTATGCTGTATTTATTCTTAACAGAAGAGTAAAAAGCCTCATGAGGAACTGAATATAAAAAGACCTAAGGATAGCAGTGTAATCAATAACAGGAAATCTCTGAAATTATTTTCTACTTGCTTAATAGAGTTACCTGCATGAAATAATAGAATTCAATTTCATAAAGGTACCTTCAGTATCAGATGGCATTTCACTAATAAAAAAGTACAAAACAAAATAATTAAAGCTTATGTTAAACAAATTAAGAATAAGCTGTTTGTCAGACTTCATGAAGTGCAAGTCGATGGTAAAACATTACTGAGTTCCAGAGGGAGAGAGGTTATGCCTGGTGCTGCTCAGCATTCCCATCATCCATCTCCAGGTCCTCTGTGTCATCTCTGATAACATAAAAGGGGTGGAGGCCAGGCCTGCAGAGCAAAGGGAGGTGTTGGGGGGAGCAGACTGGCTCTGAAAGAGATCTGCAACGCTGCCTGGCAATGGGCACCCCCAAGTCAAAGCCAGGGAGCAGCTGGAGGAATGGGGACCTTTCACCACTGCCTCTGGGACTGCTGCTATTCGTGTGGCAGTGCTGTATTCCTGCCTTTCAGGAGGCCACTTTTAAGAAGTGTCTCATAAAAACCTAGAGACAGTGCAAAAAGAAAGGCCTCAGACTCAGCAGTCTAATCTCTTTAACTGCAAAATTAGTAAATGAGAATTGGCTGCCTTGGAGTGTAAAAGAGAAATAATGGCAGGCAGTAGAAAACTCTTTAGTTGATATTGCTTAAGAATCAATATTTAGGACTTAGAGCACACCTGTTCCATATGGAGAAACACAGCTTGTTAAGACTGGTAGTTAATGCCTCAAATTGGGAGGGGGAAGAAAAGCTACCTGATAGAGCAGAAGTGTTCTGCCTTGGCTGTCTTGTCAAGTCTTGAGTTCCTTTCTGAGGCATTCGTTATTTTAATGGGAGGTATTTGATTTGATTAAATTTTCTTGTGATATTTAAGATGCTGTGATCTGTAGGAGACCAGGCAGCAAATAATCCAGAAGTGCTGCCAGTTCTGGAAGTCTTTGGAGCTGTGAAAGTTCTGGTGATTATTGCACTCTCTCAGTCACTTGCAGATGAATTTCAGGTGTATGTAGGTATGGACACTGCTTGATCTATTAGAAAAAGTGACAAAATACTGGCATATATCTTCCCCTGTTGTGATACTTGCCTCCTTTTTTTTCCCCCCCAAACCTGAGCTGGGGAGTTGGAATGTGCCCATTCTTTCTTTTTCTCTGTTGTCTTTGTAGAAATGTACATGTAGGGGAATGCTCTTCTGTCAGAAAGCTGAGCACAGCACTTACTGCTTGCTTGGGTCAAGGCATGATTTTTGACCAAAAGAAAACAATTTTGTTTTTATTTCTTAGTCTTTGTGTGTCAGATTCTTAGACATTGGTAGTCAGGTTTGTTGGAAATCCACACAAGTTGAGTGTCTAAGTGAGCCTAACAGATGTGCCTGATTCAGACATTTCCATTCCTTATCCTTACCTGCCTCAGAGCTTCCCTAATTCCCATCAAAGCCAAGGGAATACCCTGATGGGCCAGTAATTCTGTCCATGCTGTTGCACTCTGATCTGGTTCAGCATAGCACAGTGCTGGCTGATTCCCAGCCAAACAACTGAGCCATCCTTTCACAAAACACAGCAGCAGCACAGGATCACAAGTCTGAAATTTTCTCATAACTCCAGGCTTCTGTCTAAATCTCAAGCCAAAATTTTTGTCATGACACAAACATCATATGAACTTGGAAATGCTTTGGATTTCTAAAAAAATCCTGATTGTTTAGCTTAGTGAAAAGATCAATAATGCATGTGGAAGGAAAAAGTTTTACTTTTGGAAACGGAACAAAATTTTCTAAAGAATTTATTTGAATGACACTGAGTGGATCAACATCATTATAATTTCAACCATTCTATTTTGAAACTCTTTGCTCATTTGCAATTCTGTACTTGCTTTGCAATTATAATGGTTTGCAATTCTGAGCTTTTAGTGACAAGCCTGAAACTGTGCATATAACATAACCATAAAATTATGACCCAGTGATGTTTTAATACTCTAATATCAAATGGATGGATTTTAAGAAATTTTTTTCCACGCCAACACATTATTCAGAGCAAACTTGAGAAAAACCAAATGAAGTTGAAATTTATTGTAACGAGAGCAGAGTGTTCATACTTAAGTAATGAAGAAATACATGAAAAGCGTTGGCTTAAGATTTTAATGTTATCTGCAGCCAAGGCATTGTAAATATTTAAACCTCCTCAGCCACCACATGTGCAGTTTATGATCCTGCTCCTACCAAGTCTGTGGCAGAACCTCTCTGAGTTTGTTCTCATGTTACAGGATAAGGTGTTGATACTCTGAGCCCATTCCCACCTTATCTTGTAACATGCTGCACCTCTCGGTCTTCTCTCATGTGTGGGATCGAAACCAAGTGGTTAACACTGAGCTAAGCCTTGGACATCTTTAATTTTTCTCAGTACTGTTAATCCCATTTTCACATGGAGCCACTTCTGTTGCGTTTTTCTTGCACAGAACAAGTATTGAGGCAGATTGCAGGGAGTCACCTCTGCCTGTTCTGGTCCTCTTTTTCTTGAGGAGGCAAGGACCAGAGGCAAAGACAAGGAAAGTGCTAACCGTGTGTTAGTTTGGCCAGTACATTGAGAAAGGATCTGTAACTTCACATATTAACCATAAATCTCACTCCTATGAGCATTGCAGAAGCCCTTGAATCCTTGGGCCTTTTCCCCTCTCTGCTGCAGCTCATTGATTGGCAAGTGAGACAGGAGAGGCTTTAATTAAACTCCTATGTGATGCTTGTGCTTTAAATTAGTGCCAAATGGCTGGGCTCAAGGTGTTGTGTGAATTTCTTAAGCATGTCTAAATCTCTTCCTCAAGCTAAACTAAAGGCAGAGAAACATCTCAATAAATATTGTCCACACCTTTTTACAAATGGCCACTGATAAGGAAGTTAGATATTCTCAGCACAGGCTCTTCCTCGTTGTCTGACAAGGCGAGGATGTCTCATTCTGCAGGAACTGAGTGTATGCCAGCTTTACTTTTGCTTGGAAAACTAGCAAATCTGGGAATATATTCTGATCTTCCCTTCTCCCCTTATGGGAATGATCAGACAGCAATTTCACCTCTCCAAAGTCATATTAAATTGGATGTTAGTCTAAGCTCAGATTTTGAACCCAGTGCTGCAAATGCCTCTGCCAGCCTTTCTAAGTAAATTCTGCTTGATCTTACCTTCTTTTCCTTTCTAATTTGTTTTGCACTGAACATAAGAATACAAGTTTTCACTTGCTGCAAAGTGAAGCAGAGTCAAGTGCAAGAGCAGAAATAATTTGCCCAACATAGAAATGATAGCTCAAATAGGATTAAACTATTCTAGATATTAGACTATATTACTGTCTTGACTGCTCTCTATACTCCTTAAAAAAAACCAAAACAACCTCCCCTCCCTGTGGATCCTTGCCTAGTGAAGTTTTCCAAGGATAGGAAAAAACCCCAATTAAACTCTAGATAACCATGTATAGAAGAATGTTTTTTTTAAACAAGCAAAATTTGAAATTTGAAAACAGGAGTTCTACAGTTGAAAAAAGCTTCTGCCATTAGAATTTGAAAATACAAATTAAAGTAGCTTTACAAAATAACTACTGGAAGGGAACCATACGTTTTAATCTCCCTGCTTTTGGTCATAATAAATTCTGTAGCGTTGAATAATTTTCTTTAAGAGTATTTCAGGTGACAAAGTGCCATTTCAGTGCAGAATTTGTATTCTGAAAATATTTAAAGATTTTTTTTTTTCTCCATAAAACTTGTGAGTATTTATCTAAGTTTTTTCAGTATTTGGTTTATCTGGAAACATTTTTCATTTGTAAATAAATTCTTCCCACCGTATCTTTAATAATTTTTTGTATTGAAAGGCTTTGATTCTTCCCCTCCAGCTTCATCCTGAAAGAAAAAGAACTGGGATAGTTTTAACTACTAAGTGATATTGTTCATTTTTGCAGTCAGGTTCAGAGATCTTTTCCTATCCCTGCAGGGCCCTTAGTATTGGTGGTGCTACTGCAGAGTAAAAGCAGTGCAGGTAACAAGGCAGCTGAACGTGCACCCAGGAGAGTGGATCAAGGGCTCAGGGCAGGATTACCTGAGGAAAGGAACAAGTCAGGGCTGTCAAGGAACAGGCAAAATACAAGGAAATAGATGAAATGGAGGAATCACACAGTGGATGTGTTTGATTTTTTGATATGACATGGTGCTAACATCAGGAAAAAGATGGATTCAAAGTCAGCGTGGTATAACTATTCTGAGTTGTTTGGTATCATTGGTAGAGGATGTTGGAAAACAGGGATGAAAATGTATTGAAGTAGTTTTATATAGCAAATGAACTTCTCCCCTCCTCTTTCTGAAAGTTGAACGTGAAATTTTTGATTTGTGCATTTCACAGAACAAAACCGTAATTTTAAACTATGGAGTGGAATGTGGACAGAACCAAGGCTTAATTTTTTTTCTTTAATTTTAAAATGTATTTGTTTATCTGTTTACCTGTCTGTCTGGTCTGGGTCTTCACAAATATTTTTCAGAGGACCACAGAAAGAAGGCAAATTTCCCACATCAGAAATGGGTGTCTCTGAGAAGCCTTATTTCTGTTATGGTTGTTTTGTTTTCGTAGTTTGCTCCTTTGGGTGTCACTTTAAAGTCTGACCTTCACATGGATCAGCATGAAACCCCTCCTTTTCTAGATTAACAATAATAACCTGAATTTTACAGAACCTCCTCCTCCTTTCTGCACTGGCCTGTGTCTCTCTGTAGAGACATCTCATTACAGAGCACGTGCCACAGAGATCAGCTTGGTTTTCAGCTGATTGCATTATACTAATTTCTAACAATGTTGTTGTATTTTGATTCTGTGTCTCTAATCAAGGAAAGAGGCTTTTAGTGAAAAAAATTGCTGATCTATACATAGAATTTACCAAAAACTCTGAAATAGAGGGGATTGGAAAATTTTGACAGACATTTTCTTTTGGGAAATGCAAACGTTGTCAAAACTGGAACATTTAATGAAGATATTTTCTCTAGAAAAGATCCACTTTGAAATGAAAAAACCCCATATAAATACATTACTTGTATTCAAACTGTTTTTGAATACAAGCAATGCAGAGGACTGATAGAATTTTTTGTTAGGGATAACTTCAGAGTCAAGTTTTTTCAACATCTCTTGAAATGAGAGTACAATTCAGCAGGGCTCAAGTGAGCCTTTTCTTTCCATGCATACCATTTGCTGGAGTGTTGGTTTACAGTAAATTTGAGATTTATTCCAGTATTAGAAAAAATTAACATATGATACATTGTCCTGGTTGAGTCAGGTGTTAATACATTGAAAGGAGCTGACCTTAACTCTGACATGCTCCACTGTCAGAACCAAGAATGGAGGCTGATTTAAAGATGCTGATCTTGCAAATGTCCCAAGTCAAAAATGACATGATTTAGCTTTTGGCCATTGGGTATAGTTTGCCATGGTTCCCACCATGCAGCTCCCCTCAAAGAAAAAGTCTTATTTTGCTAAAACTGTGGGTATGCACTTTCACATTCAGAAAAACAGTTTTGGCCACAGCACCATGGTTGACTCCTAACTTAGAACGTTTCAAAAGCTGGTAAAACCCTGATGGCTTTATTTCCTTGGTGCAGTCACCAGTCTTTACTGAGACAGTGGTGCTTTAGCTACAATTAAAAGCTTGAGTGTTCTTAGTTACTATTTCCAGACTCTCTTTGAGATGTTTCTTCTTAAATACAGTAGTTTTTTCCTGCAGCAGCTGTATTTTCTGTTAACCCCAGGTGAGGTGAGGATTTTTTTTCATGCTAAGCACTGCATCAGCACTGTATGAAAGATGTGACTCTGCTGGAGTCCCTGTAAGATACTTTCCATGTAATTCGATGGAATTTAGACTGTATCAATAGTGAGAGACAGTGATGCAGAACACTTTGGATCTGCAAGGACAGGGGTTGAAGAGGAAGAGGATTAACTGATGTGCACAGAACAGGAACACACCAGTGACAGCCAGGGCTTGTGACCCAGTTCTTTCAGATTTTGAGCCAGAGCCCCTCACTGCTAGACCCTGATGCCTCCCAAGGTTGCCAAAATGTGCACAGGAGAGGGGACACTGAGTGATTTGGACAACTGCATTTGAACTGACGTTGCAGTTCTGCTCTGTCAGCCTTCACTGTCATTTCTTGCAACAAGTAAACAGGGCTGTAATTCCTAACTCCAGCAGAAAGGATGCAGGAGATGCTGCTGCTGCTGGAAGAGACAGCACATTGTAAGGGATTCTGCTGCTGAGGACATCAAAGGGCCAGCTTTTTGTTCTCAGTGCAAGTAGACAGAGCAAATGGAAAAAATGGATGATGATAATGGATAGAGCACAATGAGTCCATTTATTTTCTATTACATAATATTCAATATGAAAAGGCCCTTGGGTATCATTCTTACACAATTTTCCAGTTCGACTTCGTGCCTTGTTAATTACAGTTAGTCAAAATAGACAAAGCCTTTCACAATTCATAAATTTATCCTTGTCCATCTGATGCCACTGTTGATAAAATTGGATAATATGTTTGGAGCATAATTCTACTGCAGCTGCTGGAATTTTAGGGGGATATGGTGGGGTGAAGCTGGAGAGAATGCTCTGCACACCCTCACTTGAACAGCTCCAACTTTCAACAGCCTTTCATTTCAGCGTGGTTCACATCCAAATTGGGGTTATGGCCTCTTTGTAGTCACTGCTTTGGCACGGCTGAGACACTGAAAATCTGTTTTCACTTGTGACCTCTCCGATTTTCTATAAAATTTCACATCATGTTGTGGAGAATCTTGTCGTGAGGGTATCTGAGTACCTTTGTGAATGCTGTTTTTGTTATTTCTTCCTCAGCATGACAGTTATTTATATTACAGTGATAAAAGACTAAACTCAGTTCCCTGACAGGAGAGGGCATCTTGATTGATGGATTTTGCAGCATAAGTCAATCAGTCAGTTCATTTTGGAATTATTTTTTTCCTTGCAAGAGAGAACAAATTTCTGCAAAGAAGTGCACTATATGAAAAAAGTGATGTGAAAAATCAGCTTAAAACGGAATTAATTTTTAATTGAACCAAAATATGCAAATTTTAGCAAAGCATACATTTTTTCAGAGTTGTTTTGGGAATTTTTTTGTCTCTGAATGCTTTTGAGCTAGAGGAAATTAAAATTGGCAGTTATAATTATCTGGAAAACCAGAAGCATCTTTGAATTAAGACTTGTACTTTCTCCCTGGGTTTTTAATGGCTTTCTGAACTAGCTTTTGATGGTAATATCCTTTTTTCTGCTATTGTAACTCCAAAATAACTTGCTAAAATATTTGAATGACTACAAAAAGCATTCTTTTTGATGATAGAAAGGAAGAAAAATTGCCCATGTATCTTACTAGCCTTTTTTGTGATAGGTGTGGACTGCATAAAAGTTTGGTGTAGATGATAGCTGGAAACAGAATTGCCACCCAGGTGGGTGAATGCCAAATTTGCTAAATCTGGTGTTCAGAAACACTGAAAGCAACAAATTCCATTTAGTTAAGATTTACTACAGCACAAACAAGAATAAATGTGAGGAAAATTCCAAGTGACATCAGGGTGTGTGGGATCTTCAGCGCCATTATTCCTATAGCTGTTTGTAACTAATAGCATATAATATAGTAATTAGTTATAATAATAGCATATAACAAAATAATATAATAATATATTACTGTGTGTAGTGGTAAATATTGTAGGAATTCTCTGGTGGTTCTACAGTACCAAAGAATGTAATCTGCTTTTCTGTAAGCCACTGTCTGTCTGCCCCTTTTTCAGAGAACTTGATAAATTGGATTAATTTCTCAAAGTCTTTAATAAAGTTGTCATCTTTTAGGTTTATGCCCTAAGTAAAAAGGTTCAGTGGTTCCCGAAATAATATTTAAAAAGTAATGTGTTCTAATCAGATTTCATTTTTGCTGGGTTTGGGAGGGGAAAAATGGAGATATCTTCCTATCTGTTGCCTTGTATCTGCTAAACTCCTCTGTAAAGTTGAAATTATTAAAGTGTGTTTGCTGATACTGAATTAGATTCTATGAATTGTAAATGGTCAACATATTTCAGGACTGGGCTTCTATTCCCTAGCAGCCTTTAGTTTATTTCAATTCTTTCCTTAAGTGCTTAGAAATTATTGCACAGAAATCTACCATATAAAATACTTGCCTAAGTCTTGTACATTCTTGCTGAGCAAAAACTCCTGATTCCCAGTAATTTAAATGAATTTACTTTTTAAAATTTAAATGCTTTAGTTTTCATCTACCTTCTTAAACTTACTTGAGCCATTATTCCCGAGACAGCTTTAGTGTAACTGTAAATACAGTTTCAGGTGTTCAGATACTGATTTCCACAGTCAGAGCCACCCAGGCTTTTAGGGAGTACTTTAGGAATGGATAAGCAGGGGTCACAGTTTTGGTTTTATTTACTCGAATGTAAGGTAAAAACGTGTGCGACATGAGGATCCTCGCTGATCTTGGCATCACTCCGTGGGTTTGAGCCGGGTCCTTGCTGCCACCTTCTGGTGTTGGCTCCCTGCTCGGCACAGGCTGCAGGGAGGGGGATGTCAGTGGATGTGCAGCTGACTGTGCCTGCAGGATTCCCAGGTTTCAGCTGCTCCGAGGTGAGGGAGGGGATAAGGTCCTCACTCACAGTAAATGATTACCAAAAGGATAATAACTCTACAGTCTTTCTTATTTCATAGAGAGGAAAGGGTCCTCTGGAGCTGCAGCCAAATCCAAATGGACAGTAATAAAATTGTACCAGATATTATTATTGATTGGGATTTTCCAATGCCTTTTTGTATCTTTTCTGTATCTTGCATGTAAGTACATAATGCAGAAACCCCTTTTTAATTTCAGCAGTTTGTCTGCTTGATCCATAACCACCAGTGTAACAATCCTGCCCATTCCAATAGCCAGTTTGTTCCACAGTAGGTTTGAGGGTTATTTTTTGTGGGTTTATTTGGGTTTGTTGTTGGGTTGTTTTTTTTAATCTTTCTAGACACAAATAAAATATTTTAAGATGAAATCTGCATCCCACTGAAGTAATCAGCAAGTTGCATAGCCTTGAGTCGGGTGGTGTTTGCTGCTTTACGTGGGGCTGTTGCAGAGGCAGAAATTGTCTTCTGACTCTGTGTATTGTGTGATGGAGCAATGAAATGGAAGCTGACAGGCAGCAGGTATGCTGGGAGATGCTGCATGCCCTTGGTACAGAGTGGTGATGCAAGGCTTGGCTGTCCCGGGATGGGCTGCGGGCGCTCCAGGCTCTGTGCTGGGAAAAGCAGGCGCGGCAGCGAGCGGCAGCGCCGGCTCCTTCCCACAGAACAGATGGACCATCACCTTGCCTTGCTTACCCTCTCCATCATTTGCTGAATCACCAGCTTGCCATTTCTGGACCTGCTTTAGTGCTACAGGCAATCTTGAACTCCCTCCAAAGGTGCAACACACGTTTTGAGGTAAAACAGACAGCAGGAGGGCTCAGAGGCTGATGTAACATGAGAAACTGTCGCTGAAACCTGCATTCGTTTATACCCACAGAAAATACTACCTACGATTAGGCCAGGCTTTGAGTCAGGATTTGACTCCCTGCTGGTATTAGGGTGATTCTTTTCAGGCATTAAAGTTTTCATAATTCTCACTTGTGTCAAGCCAGAGGATCAGGGAGCAGGGATCTCTGAAGACATCAGTTCTTACCAGTAGGACTTTAAATAAAAACTTCAGCAAATACCTGTGCAGAGCAAGCTTTTTGGGGGAAAAGGAAATGGAGTATAAATTTAAGGTGTGTGTCTGTCATCCTACCTTACTCCTTTATAGCCAATGATTTGCTGCTTTGTCAGGGGTTGGCTCAAGCATAGAAGCATAAATGGATGTTTGGTGGTCAGGTAGTTCAGTAACTGATTCTGAGTTTTTGATTGGGAGTGGAAATCAAATGTTCCAATATTACGATGTTGGAAACATCCAGTGCTGGATTATTATTAAGATTAGTCTTACAGGGCATAGGAAATGAGTTGGTGGCATCTGTTCCTTATATCTCAGCCTCTTAAATGGGTGAGGGGAGGATTGTGAAGAGATGCAGACTCTGCACTTTGGTTTTAGAACGCCCTGTGAGAAGGACAGGGTGGATTAATGTATTAAAGCAGTATGCAAAGGCATCCTCTGGCTTGGAAGCAAATGGTTTCTGTGCTTTTCCTCAGCACCTCTCGACAGCAAGAAGGATAGTTAGGAGGTCATTCCAAAGTTCCTTGGCTCCTGCTTCCCAGAATTAAGCTTCTGATGCTTTGAAGAGGAGCGTGGTTTCCTCACACGTAGCCAGAAGTTCTCTGTGTGTTTTTGTCTCGTGGAGCACCTGTAGTGTGGTTTGGATATCTTGGCAGTGACCTTGTCTGACTGAACAAGTAAATGTTCTGATGTCATGTCTCTGTTTTTCTTTGTCCGTTGTCACCCATTATGTGACAAATAGGAAAAACAAGATTTATCTTGTTTCTACATCATGATTCCTGAATTAATCTTTATATTTCAGCTGTGTTTATATGACTCTTAATGAAACAGGATCTCTTCTTGCATTATCTCGATGATTAATGGTTGTTGTTGAAAAAAACAGATGTGACTTAATGTTAGAAGTGCAAATGATTTCCAGACTGCAATTATAGTGAATTAGTTTAACCATTAATATCTTCCAAATTGAATTATGCTGTATATGAGGTCACTGGTAGTGGCTGCAACTAATACCTGACCATATGTGTCTGCCTGTTATTTTAACCTACTCATTGTTATATCCAAAGGCATAATTGATGTCACAAAATGGGGTTTGTTACGCTTTAGTAGCTCCTATTAATTATCAGGATCATTGAACACCTGACTGCTCCATCCCTGTGTGTGCAGCTGCTCAGGAAACATCCTCTAAGGCACTTCAGACCCAGGGTTTTGCTCTTTCCTTCATGGTAATGAACATTGTGCTTTCTTTCCTAAAATGCAGTCCTTCCTTTGAATACACCTTGAATTCTTATTATGTGATGCAAGCAAAAATACAAACAAATACAAACAAAACCATAGCAGAGAAGTCAATTCCCTTGATTTGCTTTATCTCCATTTTTATTACCACTGCTAATTATGAAACATTTCAGGCAGGAAATTCCATGTAGTTGAACTTAATGGCTTATTTGAACCAGGTAGGCATATTCTACTGAAAATATTCTGCTCACTAAATGAAATTTGTTCATTAAAAGAAATATGTAATTTGTTACAATTGGTAGCATTTCATACTGTGAAATTTAAGCAATTTTGTAATGGTGGCGATAATGGTATTAGCTTATAAAATTTCTGGTTTGTAGAAGAGCTTAAGGTAATTTTAGAAAGTAAAGACTCCGTCTTAACTATCATATTGAAAAATGCAGCAGGCATACATTTAAGCTTTGTGGATTTTAGTATTTTAGTATTTAGCAGGTGAATGTATTGGTGTAAACAGAGCTGTGTCATAGAGCTCTACACCCCACAGGAACAATTTATGAATTTGTGTCTCTAGGCCTGGTTCTTGTCCTTCTTTAAGATGAAAACTACTAAGTAGCTTTGCCCCTACTGCCATGTCTGGTTTTGTATTTTTAAAGAGAAACTGTTATACTGATTTCATTAACATTTGTGTTAATGAAAACAATTAAGAAAAGCAGCATCTGCTTTATTTAGGACAGCTCCAAGTTCTGTAAAGTGTACAAAAGGTTGTGAGTAAATACACACCAATAAAGGCCTTGCCAGGATGCTGCATTAAGGTGTTTGGAAGAAAGACAGCAGCTAAAAATCTGGTTAAATACTTCAATAAGCATAATCAGAAAGGTGGTATTTGCACAAGCAGTTCCACCTTCCAAAACATCCCCACCGATTTCATCAATCTGCTTTAGGCAAACAAGGTTTGTCTGATCAACTCTTAAGGGAAACTTTCACCATTGGATAGTAAAAGAAATAAAAGGAGAAATGTAGTCCAATTTAAACAAAAAACTGACTGTTTTAGAGACATTCTCTTTTTAATTTCCACTGTGTGCTTTTTCTTTTTTGCCCTATTGCTTTGAAAGGCAAGGACTTACAACTTTTATCCTTCCTAAAATATTTCAGGTCAGCAAGCCAGCATAAAATATATCTTCCTGCTTATGTGTGCACTCAGTCTTCAGGTCCATATTGGTACAGTTGCTCAAGGAATAATAAATTATTTAATTATCTGGTAGTAATTAGTGCTACTCAGAGAGAACCCTGTGAATAGCAGTCTGTGGACTGGAATGGTTTATTTACAGATAGTGTGGTTTATTTTCCTTAGGATGTTTTCAAATTTTGCTTGCCTATTGCAGTGTAACTGAAGCATCAGGGAAATGAAGGATTGCCTGCAGTGTCTAGAAGGCAGTTGTCTATGATCCATGGGTTTTTGAGAATTAGATATAACTTAGCTTTGAGATATAGGTTCCTAGCCTGCAAATTTAATGAAAAATCAAGAGGAATTATTATTTCATGCCTAATGCTCCTGCTAGGAAGGTATTTAGAGTTCAGTTTTTATTTTGAATGGCTGTACATGTCAAGAGAAAACAATTACTTCATTGTTACATAGAGGCATCACTCACTCAGGTTTTAAAGGGAAAATCATCCAGAAGTAAATACAAGTAGAAACTCACATCTGGTTCTCTTGTTGCTAATCTGAGGCTCTGAAAATTTGATTTCTGGCCTCCAGAGTGTTTGTATGCAGACTTCAAAGGCCTTTTGTTACTGTCACCATGGAAAGGAGCTGGAAAGGAACGTGCCTAGTTCAGAGCATGGCAGGACCAGTAGACCTGAGGGAGCCAAGGAGTGCCCAGAAGATGACAGCAAAGAGCATCCAAGGCCTGGTGGAAATGAGGGGATTGGTGACTTGGCAGGACCTGGCAATTTCAGCAGATTTCAGGGGCCTGTGCCTTTGGTCTGTGGATGTACTCTGTGGGAGTGATGAGAGCCTGAGTGTGTGAGTTATCCTTTAAATAGATGACCTATTCATGGGTAGGAAAATAGAGCTGAGCCTGGCTGGGAAGGCAAAATATGATTCTAATAGAAGCTCACACCGCAATGGGAGACAGGAGATCTATTTCCTTCTCGGTTGCACGTCTCCCATGGCCCTGGGTAAACCACTTAATGGCATTGATGATGTACTGATCCAGCCAGGAAACAGATGTTTCACTTCCCCACTTCACAGAGTATTATGAAGATGGAGCCATCTGATCAGTCAGGGATGGTGTGGTGACAAGGGTGACATCAGTTCTGGAGATGAAGATGTGTGGGGTGAGGATCCAACGCTGCTGAATCCAAAATACTAGAACCAGAGGAGATTCATCAGTGGTTTCATGTGCTGTTTGTGGCATGCAGACATCTGCAGACTGTTTGAAGATGAAATAGTGAATGAATGGCCATAAGGAAATGAGCTATTTTGTGTTCTAAAATATCATTAGTCTTGAGGGAGACATTCATTAAAAGCACAGAGGGCATGTGGTGCACGAATGCCCTGCAGAGTCAGTGCCTGAGGGATTAAGCTGTTCTAGGTTTGCTAAAGCACCACTCACAAAGTAAGAGCCAGAGCTGCTTCCAGGTCTGGTGCTGGAATGAAAATCCCCATCATCTTGCAGTCCTCCAAGACGGATTCTCTGAGTGTGGGGTAAATTTGCTATTGCAGCACGACATATGGCTGTACCTGGCACCATTTCCTCCAAGACATCCCATATGCTTGCAGTCTGGAAGTTGTTTGCAAAGAGCTTTACTGACTCATCCCAAGTATGTAATCAGATGGGAATAATAATAAAGCAGTGATCTAAATTTATTACAGGTTAGGTTTTTATTTCTGGGGACTGGATTTCATCAGATCAAAGTATCATTTTTCTAACAGATGAGGCAGCAGGTATGCTGAGTGCCTGGGTGTCACAGCCAGGCAAGTCACAGAATTAATCATCTGTCAAATTTTACTTCAGAAATGGTGATATTTGTTGGGGAAAGCATTAAGCAGATGCAGACATTTTTTGCGTGTTGAAAGACATTTTTCAGACATTATTCAGTTTCTTGAACCTCCCTGATGGGCGTGTGTTGGTTTTTTACCATCCCTAAGGAAAGGGGATACAGGGGGAATGAGTTCTTATTTCAACAGTCAGTGCTAGAATCTGTTGGTGGTAACCTTGGCTTTCTCCCATGATGTGGGAGAAGGAGGGAAACTGTTCTTTCTGCACTCTGGGAGTTAATAATTAAAACAAAAATTCAAAATTATTGGGCCTTTAGAACCTTTTAGAAGCCCAAGGGCGAGACCTCAGCACAAATGCTCTTGTCTTTTCACAGGCACACCAAATTATTTTGATCTCTTGAGATTCCAGTGGAATTCTAGTCAGGATCTATGGTGGAGTTTTGTAAGGGAATGCTCTCAGAAATTCTGTGTTGTGGGGGTGAATAGATCTGATATTCAGATCAGCTGCAGGCAATCTGTAGGGTTTTTCTCTATGTCTGTGAACACACCATGCATTATGGTGACAAATGATGGAGATAATTATGAAAAAGAGGATTTGGAAAATCTGGCTCAGGCTGGACTATTTTAATATAGCTTAAAAAACACCATCTTTTATAAAGCAAGCTTGCTCCTAAAACTTCCCTTCCTTCCTGATAATTTGTGATGCTGGGGATGAGAAGGCCTTTTCCAGCACCAGACCTGCCTGGCAGGATCTGGAATGCTGCTGGAGCAGCCTTTGGCCCACAGCAGTGGGACTGGGGTGGCTCTGGGCTCCTCTGGAAGGCTCCAGCACTCGCTCCCATCCCGACAGCACCGCAGACTTTGGCTCCCACTCACTGTAGCTCAGGCACTGCTGCAGCTCAGGGACAGATATTAATTTAATTACATGAGCAACTTGGGAGCCCATTAGAGGCTGCTGCTTCTCTGCTGTCAGAATGAGGAAGTTTTTTACTGGGAATCTAGCATTTTTCAGGTTGCACGTATGAGAACAGCTAAGACTCTGCAGTAAATGTGCCTGTATGTAATGCTGAAGGTTGCAAGGGTGAGCAGCAAAGGTTTTAATCCAAACCAAAGCAGTCTGAGGAGTCAAGGATTTTCTCTCTCTTATGTGAGTTTAGTGAAGCATGGACAAGGAACCCAGGCTAAACCTGGGGTATTTCAAGTGGCCCTTCAAAAGGGACCATATTCAATGCCCAGCAGTGTAAAGATTCTAACAAAATGTTCATGGCTGAAAATGATGAGCACTCAAGAAGGAAATCTTTGAATTCGTCAGCTCAGGGGCAGGAACATGCATTGCTGGTCTGGCATTGGAGAAAGTGCATATTTTCCAGAACTGAAGTTGATATCAGTGTATTAGATGCTGGTACCTATCTCAACATGCATGGCTTTAAATGCAGAAAAACACGTGTTCATTGCCATAATCTTGTTCTTTTTAGGGGCTTCCACCTACGGTTTTTCTTGCAGTGGAACCTGGCCATCTGTGTGCTTCTATTGTGTGCAAGATGCAGTAATGTGGTGGTGGATTCTGGCTCTAAAGTGAAGAGAAAGGAATAAACAAGTCCTGGCTAAGGAAGTGCAAAGTACTCATAAAGGCACTTTCAGTTGGAAAAGCAAATTAGGTGATTCAGAGCAGATTATTAGAAATGGGCAAATATGTGACTGTGGATAATGTGGATGTGTTGGAGTAAAAATCTTCTCTTTGGAATAATTACCTCCTTTGTGGAAGACAGCAAGTAGTCACAGCTGTCCTCGTGGTGTTCTTGCACTGAAGTTCTTTTGGAGACCAAGAAAATTATCTATCTGCATGACATGATTAGAATTGTGTTCACAAAACATGACATCTGACCTTACAAAAAAGAAAATCAATGCAGAACAAGTCCTGATTAGATTTTTTTTGCTAACATTGCACTTTTTAAACTCAAATGGATGTGCAAGGTGAAGCACAGTGTGTAAGCTACAGGCTTATGGTTTTGCTCTGAGAGGATGAATAAATAAAGAATTTGCAATTCATTTTTTCTTGCAAAGTCACATTTTACCTCCCCTCATGCAAATATATTGTATTCATTTTGTTAGTTCTTGGAAGAGCATTTTGGCAAGTTAAATGTCTAGAAGAAAGGTTCAGATCCACATTTTGAAAAGTTCATGGATGAGGCAGTAAGTTTTTGTTCTATTCCACAGAAGAGCAGAGTTCACCCTTTCCTCTTTACATACAGAGGTGCTGCTCTACTTTTTGGAAGCAGAATGTGAATGATTTGTTACTGAACCACATTTAGTTTGCTTGTTTTCCTGTCCAAAACAACAAGTAAATAATTTCCACGCAGGATGTAAGCGATGAACATATTAAAAATTCAGAACTTCTCAGAAAATTTGTTGCTGGTATCTCAGGCCTGCTTAATGCACTTAAGCACTTGAGGTTTTTTGCTAATTAAGCCTGTGGATAACTAATTATGCCTCTGGGGGCTGCTCAGGACCATTTTGATTTTGAGTAGTTTCTTTAACTTTCCTGAGATCCAAAACTACGTGGTTCTTATTTAACTGATCTGTGAGCCACTCTTGAGGCACATCCCAACCCTGCAGGTGTCACATGGAGCACGTTAAGTTGTGCTCAGGGAAGAGGCAGTGAAGAAATGGCATTAAAGTTCTAATGGCATTATTGCAGAGTGAGGAAGTGCTGGAGCTCACCAGTTGAGCCAGTCAGTCTCTACAACCAGGATTGTTTCTTCTACACCATGATGTGTAATTTCCTGTTTGACAAATCTGCAGCCTTTGAGTTGTATAATTAGGATAGAAATTATAGCCTGGTGCATTTAACTCTTCTAACAACTTCACATGCCTGTGAAGATGTGCAAGACTGACAAAAAAGAAAAGTGAAATGCAGCTATTTGGTGGAAGCAATGAAGTTTCACAAAATATTCCTTTCAGCTCTTCAGGATGCTGGTGGTGAATGCTGTAGCTTCACTCCTTCATCTAGAAATGAGAAAGAAAATGTGTAAAACCACCCATTCCCTGCCTGTAATTGATATTCTGTAACCATGTAGTGTAGAATAAGACGTATCTTTGCAGGAGTACTAATCGTTGTCAATCAGTAATACTAATCAGTAATGACTTTCCATAAATCTCCCCAAGAGCAATCGGGCCACTCCAGCTTGGGACCTGCCATAAAAAATTGCCTGGGCTATCTAATCTCTGTGCTAGGCAGAGCTGAAAATGCTGGCTCAAATTAGTTTGTGATAGAGGCAGATAGCTCCATTTTGACATGCCTGAGCTTAAAAAGATCTCCTTTAGCAGAAAATTGGGGAAAAGCTTAGTATGTCTTAATCCCAAATTTGAGATTTCATTTTAAAGTTTATAAGGACGATTTCTATATTTATGTTTAATTTTATCTAAAGCTGCAGGAACTCTATCATTGCAGAGCTGAGCTTTACTCTTCTCTCCCTCTATTATTCTGCTAAGGAGCATCTCAGACTTGACCAAAAAAAGGAAGTCCAGGCTGGGCAATTCCCATTTATCTGCTGTGGTGGTTTTTGTGTTGCCTGAGGACCCTGAATGGACAGGGCTCCATCAGGTCATGTGCTCTGTATCCATCTGTGCCACTGGCATTCTTCCAGCTGGATATGCTCTCTTCAGACAATTTTAAAGTGACAAAACTTCCACATTTTCCTCTGTGAAACTCTTTTATGCAGTTTTTCCTCATACTTTGCTTATATTTTTCTTTAGCCTGCTGCCAGGCCATTGCTGTGGCATATGACCCTTGTTCCCTTGGCACTTTTTCTTGTTCTTCTCTCTATATGGTTCAAATCCACCTGAGCAGCAGTGTTTTTCTCAGTCTTTATTACCTTTATTAATCCTGTGTGGAAGTCATTAGCTCCAAAGTGGTATTTGGTTTTTGTCTTACTTGGATCCTTCTAAACCAGATGATGTCTTTCTAGAACTGAGATGTTGAGAAGAGTATGTGGGGGAAAATCCAGCAGTGGCTCTGATATGAAATTATGGCCCTGTGCACAGCCCTCTCAATTTAAAACTCATGCAGCATTTTGACTATTAATTGTGGGTTTTGACTGTTAATTTTGGTTCTTCAAACTGCTTTTAAAGCACCTCCCTTTAAACACAGGCATGGTTGGGTTTTCCTGTAATATTTGACTGCATGGCTTCTCAGGGATGCTCCTGGTATTAAATTATCTCCAGCTAGTGTAGCATGACCATCACTTCGCTTATAACATCTGTTTTACAGTTCTTCTATAAAATATTTTGCTGCTGCTTGGCTTCTCTCTGTGAGGATCAAACTCTTGGAGGCTGCCTAGTGCTGCACTGGTACCTGATCTGTCCCTATTAGAGATGATTCCTTTCTTTTCCCTGAGCTGTTTCAAGGAGGTGTTTATTCCCTGTAAACAAGTCTTCTGGATTTTGACTCTACTGGGACTTTTTTTTTGTTACTCATTTATGTTAATTTTGTTTTGTAACTTGTTCTTTATCACCCTCATAGTTCCATCTAGATCATCTCTGAATATCTGTTTGTGATTTTAGCACAGGATTTTTAAATAATTTCTTCTGGAGAGGAGCTTCAGTCTGTATTGTTTTAACTAGAGCAGTAAGGAAAAATTAGAAGTCACTTTGTTGTCCTGTGGCTTACGTATCCAAAAGGACTTTCTTGCATTCCTTGCCTGCTTCTCCCTAAATTTTCTACCAAAATAAGCCTCAGCAACTGCCATCTCTATAATACAGCACTTGTGTTACTATTTCCTTTTTCTAAATCAATGCTGTTTACTGGGCTTAAATGTCAGTGGTTCCTAGTCTCAGAAGAGTAATGTTTCCCTATAAATGAGGGTAATGGACATTTTCTCTCTGCTGCCATTATGACAGCAAGAGTGATTCAAGTGACACCAAGAAAGAAACCCTGAACATGAGCAATTAACACTGGATCTCAGGGCCCTGCTGTGCAGCAGTGTTAAAAGTACAAATGAGCAATTGCAGAAGGGAAGCCTAATCTAATACACAGAATGGATTAGTGCCTCAGGCCCGTGGTGCATTTTCACAGCAATGCAATCATAGGTTTTATGACCCTACACTTCATAGTAAGATTAGGAAAAAACCCTCATTGTTAGTGTCCAGAAATTGAGAAAGGCTGATGAGATGGATGTGCAGTTTAACCTCCTGTATTTAAGAACCCAGCCTGTGGAAAGCATCACATTTTTGGCAGGAGAATTCTGAATACTCAAAGGTGATTTATATGTAGTTGGTTTATGGAGAAACGACAGTTACTGAGAGAGGATTGTTGTGTAGTGATACAATAGTGGTGTTGCTGTAGGCACTGTCTTCTGAACCTCTAAAAAGGGAAATCTGTGGGTGCAGATAAAATCTTGGTTTAGGAAAGCTGACAAGGCAGGAGACCAGCTTTGGTGTTTGGGGTCCTCCATGTGGTTTAGCAGATAAACAGATAAACAGTGCAGTCTAAAAGTAGATAGTATATTTTACATGATTTATGCTAAACAGAGCACCTGAAAGATTAAGGTGTTTGGACTCTCTGGATCTGAGTTAGCAAATAACTCTGAGTTCAGCCAAAGGGAGATGGGGTCTGCAGCAGACATTGGAATGAACACACAAGCCTGTGCTTATCAAGGGCCAGCAGTTGTGAAAAAAGTTTGTGTGCTTTGTAGAGGATAAGATGTGAAAATGGCTGTTGGTCAACCATTATATAACCTAACAATGCCTTTTAAAGCTATGCAGTATTTTCTTTTTATAGTTTTCTTCCTCCTGGTAGGTGAAAGGGAATTATCTAAATTTATTTCATGTCTCCTAGCAGCTTCCTTATCTATCCTATGGACTTGCTTTTGAGTTCTGCTAAATCTCTTAAACTCTGAAATCTTTTACCTCTGATGAGATCTGTTTTGCTGGCTGTTTAGGGAAATGGCTTTAGCTGTCATCCTGCCGTAACTCCTGACATCAAACACCGTCTGCCTCTTGCTTCCTGAGTGCAGTGGCTGCCCTGGAGCTGCCATCCAGGAGCTGATAGGAGAGAATGAGAGGCGGTATGAAGGCTCCACCCAGGCAGGGAGCACACAGTGCCTTCCCCACAGCAGGAGATGATCCCCACGAAGAGCAGGAGGGGGGAAAGCAGGGCAGTGTCTGACAGGCAGGAGTTGAAGGCAGCTCTCTGTGGGTCGTGCTCTGGGCACAGAGCTGACCTCCAGCCCCCAGCAGCTGACTTTGCACAGCACAGGTGCCTCACCTGTGCCTTACCTGCACAGCTCCACAGCTCAGTGCCAAGAACATGCTGCTCCTGTTGGCCAGGGGCATCTGATTCACAGCTGTAAACTTTGCTTCCTTCCTATAGTTCTTGGTGCTTGTTTTTTTCCCCTCCACCTCCTGCTATGTGTAGTTTGAATGTGGCAAATGCTGTTAGGCAAGAAAGGACTAAACTCTTCTGCCTCCTGAAAAAGCTGAAAAGACTGCCAACTATGCACAAGCACAAGTTACCCCAAATATAGATGAAGGCATCCTGCATTGCTGAGATTTGTGCAGAAACAAGGAGTTCCCAGCTGCTGAGGAGCAAAAGGAAAAATCAGTCATCAACCCTGTTAGCTTTATTGCAGGAGGGAGAAATAACCTTTTGGGACTAAATAGCATTTATGCAGGGCTTTTAGTTGAAATTCAGTTAGTATTTGTGTTGGTTCTCTGCTTGGTGTTGTCATGACTTTAGTGTGTGTGTGTGATGGAGCTCAGTCAGAACATGTTCATGCTGTTTGCAAGACACTCCTGTCCCTCTCCCTGAGAATGCATGAGGGAACAGTCATATCAGGAAAAAGGCAGGAGCTGGGACATGGAAAAATTGGTGTGTGCTGCGAAGTGGAGCATCCTGAAATCTGCAAATCATGTTATGACTAAAGAGTACAAGGAAAGGCTGAGGTGTGAACAGGGGAACAAGCATGGATATTGTGACAGCTCGTACACCATAGTGCTCATAACAAACATTTTTCTTGATAGCTGTGAAACGTTATCCCTGTGGAAAAATAGAATATTCAGCTTCTTGGGAAATATGCCTCAATAAAACTAAAACATCAACGTTTCTTTTTACACATTTTACTGGGGATGTAATTTTCACTCTAATTCTGAAGCCACAAGATTACCAATGTGTTAAAGCATCTTGACTACTGTGCCAGTGTAAAGTGGTAGAAATACTGTGAGTTTTTAATTTATAGTATGAATATTGAAGTGTTCGAACTGCATGTGTTGGGGTTAAGTAATGTGATTTGACTTAGTGCTGTTCTTCTAAGGGTTCATACATAAATAATTGATTTTTACTTAAGAATAAGCATCCTTTAAAATTACAAAAAAAAAATCCAAACCAGTAGAGAGTTTCTGGTTGAACTAGAATAGGCAGTTGTAAAACAGTTTGCTAGCAAAGACTACACAAAATGGTCTTCCCACACACCTATCCTCACTTCTCTTAAGAGCTATGGATTGTAGCAGGGAGGAGAATTTTACTCAATAAATTAAAAAAGAAAATCTTTTATAAATCTGAAGCTTCAGAGAAAGATACTACAGTAGTGGTTTGCAAAAGCAGGCAGAAGTTACAGTGGTAAAACTACATATTTTTAACCTTCTGTCAACACTGTATAAAATAAGTGAAAGGGAGAGAGAGAAGGGTGCTGGTGGTGAATGTTCTTGCCAGGATGCCCTGTTGTGGTTCAGGAGAAAGAAGCAGCGGAAATTCCTCTCCCATATCTCCAAGGATTATTTAAATCACCAGACTGTCTGCTCTCTGATGCCATCTCTTGTTTCTCTGTGTCCTTTTCCACAGAAAGGGCTCCCAGACACATCCAGAAAAGTCTTCCCTTTTTTGTTTTTAAGGATTTCATTGAGACTGGAGTGTTTCTTGTGAAGATGAGCTGTTCTCCATGAAGCAGGACCTCGTTCATCAGTTGTTAGCCCAGTGAAATTAGGCATATGTTGCCAGATAACAAGATACTCTCCAAATCTGAAACTGTGCATTGTACAATTTCTTTTTTATTTTGAGTGTTCAGAGAGGCTTGGAGAAGTTCACCAGAGCAGGGAATTGCTGGCTTTGAGCACTGCTGAACTTTTGAGCATTTGTACACCAGCCAGTAGGGATTGTTCCCTTCGAGTCTCTCTGTCTACATTGAGTTTATAATCTTAAGATGTTTGGGCAGCTCTTTTCTCCCAGGAGCTAGTGAAGGATGTGAGTAGTAGCAGAATGTTTGCTGTTGTTGCTGCGTTTACTTAGGTTTTATTTCACTTCTGGAGGCATCCTCAACCGTGGCAAGTAAACCTTAACAAGCAGGCTTTTTGTCTTTGTTTTTTAACTTTCTATTTTAAAAGGTAAAGGGTGACACTGCACAATTAAGAAATTATACAGGGGACAGTTTTAAGCTACTTTTCAAAAGTAATTATGCAATAGGAGTAATCTTCCCACTTTGCTTATGTCTGCCATTCCCTCAACAGCCTCTTATAAATGGGATGTAATTGCAGGGTAGGGTCTGTTTTGTCTCTAGCCAGTGCTGCTCTACTCCCTACTCTGTTCTCTTCCATGTCATCAAGCCTGAGTCCTTTTTGGGAGTTGGAGTGTGTTTCTGTGGTGCATCAGAGACAGGCCCAGATTTTTAAGGTAGTTGGGTGGAAAGGTGGCCATGTGCAGTTTGCTCCATGGCTGTGAAACATTGGAGTGCTTGTCCTGGAAGAATCTGAGTTCGGCTTTAACATCCAGACAGTTCTTTAATAAAACACAGTGTCTGAATCTCAGGCTGTATCCCTTCAGTTCTCTTGCTTTTTCTCCCACCATGATTTGTCAAAAAATAAATCCAGTCCTTTTGCTAATAATAAAGCTCACTAAGATTTGCAGTTGGACTTCAGCTACAGCACACACTCATCTGTTCTTTGCAGGTTGGGAGAAGCTCTCACCCACCTTCCACACCTCCCCAAAATCTGGTTACAGCCCACTTTATGCTCTATCCATATAGAAATTTCTTATATTTTGTCACAATGGATGTTTACAGCTTGTTAATGAGCTATTAATGTTCTGCATCTAAGAATAAAGCAGAAACAAAAAAAGGGCTGATGTAACAACTAGGTCCTTAAATCTGAGCAAACTGAAAAAGGAATTACTGCTGCCCTCAGTCAGTAACAGCACAGCGTGTTTTAAACAGACAAATATGATTTTGGCTGACTTGGATGATTTGAAGACACCCAGGAAATAAGTTTGAGCATTTTAAAGTTGGGCTGTTTCCAGTCTTCTTCCCCCCCTTTCCTGCTGGGAGTAAATGCATCATTTTGTAAGAACACGTTAATTTGGTGACAGTCCAGATCTGGGGATGGCGTCAGGACGGGGGTGAATCACACAGGAAAACAGGATGGAGGAGCTCAGCATTGAGTTCTATGACTCAATAGAAAAACTCTGGTTTTCTGTTAGTTAAAGAATAGCCAGACACTGCATCACTGATGAAAATTAAAATGTGAAAGGATTGGACTGAGTCACTTAACAAGTAAATAAATGGTAAATGAACTGGGTAATTTACTTTGGCTCAGATGTATTGCCTCAAAAGAGAGCAGCTCCCCTCAGCTGCAATGGGTGTGTGGTTCTAGCAGTGGTAGGAAATGGGGAAAGGAGTAAGGCATGAATGTAATGATCTAAGACAGAAGCCAGATCTGACAATACTTGAGATTCCTGATTAATGATTTCCCTGGTATTTAGCTGTCTTATTGCTGTGTCAATGCTTCCCTAATCAGAAAATCAAAGTACTAAGTGATGAACATTGATGATGCCTGGAGCACTGCTGGTGGTAACCTTGAAAGTGTAGTATATGCAAAGTTCTACTTCAGGCTCTGGTAATTTTAAAAGTAGGGACTGAAAAAGACAGTATGCCTGCAAAACCGTGATTTCCCTGGAAAAAGAAATCATGTTTGTTAAAGTTTTCTGTTCTTAAGGTGCAAAATTGGTAACACTCGTAACTGCTGCCAACAGATTGCAGTAATCATCAGAGTCATGTCAGCCATACAGGTGGCAAGAGATTGGGAAGACCAGGAAAGAAGTCCAAAATACAGTGCTGGAAGCTTCCTGCTAGGCTAAGTTGAAATATAATCTTCTTTTCCTAAGTCTCCTACTGAAGTGCTGAGAGTGGAATTGGCTATCCAGAGAGCATTCACATTCTGAAAACTACTATCAATGCACTTCCTGCTGTCAAATTGAGATCCTTTCCAAATGCCTGGGGATTGATTGTCCACTGCACCAACCTGGACTAAAAATGCAGTTTTAAGTGGAAATATATACATAGAAGTAATGTGGCAGAGGAGGGAGCTAATAGCACACTGCTGGGGTTTTCCCTCACCTCAAGCATGTGTCTAACATCATCCTCTTCAATCAGCTCTCTTGGAAGGACAGCTCATAATTACAGCAGCTCTCACAAGGAAGATTCCACAGTAGTATGGTACCCACTTATAATTTATTATTTTTAAAAATATAACCTTTACGGAGCAAATGGTACCCCAAAATAAAATCCTTTTTAGTTGGAAATTCTTCTCCTTGAAATTCCTCTAAAAAGGATATGCAGCTTTTAAATTGAAGCCTTACAGAATAGTCCTGATTCAGGATGGAATGTGTATGTGAAAACGAAGATAGCTGCATGTCGTATGGGTGGAGGATGTGTAGCTAGGACTAGGGTGAATTATTTGGTCTTTCAGGGCTTTATTTTCTTTTGGTGTTTATCAAAACTGAAACCCTGTAAGTTTTTGCTTCTTGCAGGGCAGGTTTCTCTATGCCTTCCCTCAAGTCTCTTTGCTCACCACTAATTTTTCTCCAACGTGTGTGTGTACAGCTGAGAAACTGTGATCTAGGCAGTTGCTTGTCCAGGTTGGTTTTAGAAGAACCTCCTCTCTCAGGCCCATTTTTTTTTCCCCCCACTCTATGTTTTCCACTGTGTCACGGTAGAAGGACATGGCTTTCAGAGGAGATGTGTATTTTGCATTGCAACTGGCAAATCCTCCCTCGCAGGAAACAAATCTCATCTGTGTTTGGTTGTACCAAGTAAAGCAGCACAAATTTGTGCTAAGAAACAGCCTAATCTGACTGGAGCATATGTATTGAAACTATGCTCAAAAGAGCATTGATAATTGTGAATTCTTTTATTTTGGTTCTGGAGAAGAAACAGACTGTTTCTTTTCTTCATACACTTTGCTCTTCTGCAGCCTTTCAGGCTTTCTCCTTTCCCCCTGGGCAGAAAGATTGATATGAACCTGTGTCTGGAAAGAGCTCAGGTTTTCCTGCTTGCACTTAGTTTCTTGGCAACTGCCCTCTCTCTCTTTCCCTTTGTACATCTGATCAAAATAAGTAATGCTTTCTGGTGGGAGGAGTTCACAAGGAAAACTTGTCAAGCCAAAGGGTAGTAAGACTTGTCCTGGGAGGGACTGCAGACCAGCCTCTCAGAAATGTGATGGAACAGAGAGGACATTTGTCAAGCATCTGGCCAGTTGATTTCCTTTGGCTTAATTCAGGGATTTACTCTAAGCTTCCAGCTCACTTTATTTTTTCATTGTATTTCCAAAGATCTGCTTGGAACTGACAAAACATGTTACGCTCTATACTAATTTTGTATGTCGGTATTAAAAAAATCTTCTTAATTCTTATGTGTTTAAAACATCTTCCCAGAGGGTATGGATAATTCTGCTTGGCTAACAGACTATCACACAAGGTTAGCATTGCCTATATATCATTGAATTAACTGAGTGGACCGGCTCTGTGAGCTCTTAATAAATAGTAACAGGAGATTAAAAACTAGAGTAATGTGATATTTTTATAGCATTTTGTTTTCTTAAGCTTAGAAACTGTTGTGCTGTTCTGTAAGCTGTTCAGTTTCTTCTCAGAGAAGAAAAACACACCATTCTTTATCTGCCAAGTACCATCAGCGTGTCCTGTGCAAGAGCATTGCTCACTGCAGGGCAGTGTCTGGCACAGAGGGCAGGGAAGGTGTGTTCTGCTGGGAAGGAACACTTGGTAACAGAGAAGTTGTAGTCTGGTGAGCCCAACCTCTGAGCTGGGGGTGAAAGATGCAGCTGAGGAAATGGAACATGTGGCATCAACATCACAAGAGGTGATGCCAGCACAGATAAATAAATAAATAGATCTGCACACACATATACATGCACTAAGAGTTTTGTAAAATGCAGCTTACCATTGCCTGCCAATCCCTGCAAATCTGTCATCGTGCATGGGTTGGCATGCTTTGCCCTTTGGGGGCTGTGTTACAAAAAGTCAGTACTGATGATACATATTTATGCCAGGAAATGCAAGATACTAATTTCCTGCATTGATCAGTGGAAGGTGTCCAGGCTGATTTCAATAATGAAAAATAACCCCCAAGCACTGCAGCACTAAAGCTTGCAGTTCACTTTCTGACAAAGCTACCTGCAACAATCCAAGCTTCTGGAACAATTCCATGTGAAATTATGTGAATAGGTTTTAAAAGTTCAACTACAAATCATCATTTCACTAGATAGACTAGTGGTGTAGGGGGGAAACATTTCACTACACTAGTTAGTTCTACACTAGTGAGAATAATGCTCTATTTCATGTCTGCAGTAGCAACCTGGATGATAGAAAATATATATCCCAGGAATCCAAGACCACTTTTTCCTCCGTCTTTGGAAGGGACTTCATCAGGTTCTGCAACAAACCAGTGTGTGAGATCTGACCTGATCCTGGCAACTGAAGCACTCCTGATTTTTTTTTTCTGTTATTTTAACTGACAGCAAATTAAAAGGAAGTGGGGTCTCTTGGAAATTCTGAGGAGATTTGATAAGGCAGTTTTTAAAATTTTGGCTGTAAAGGGATTAGGTATTGGAGAAACATTTAATGGTAGAGATTCTTTTAGAAGCTTGTTGTAACACACTCCTGTCTCCCTCTCCTGGGAATTGATGCTATGCTGTTGTCTCCCATTGCTACCCAGGCGTGCAAACTAAATACCATTTCCCCACAAACACCTTAAATGACGTTTTTCTCTACACTCGCTATGATTTCAGGCACACCATGTGGCTGAAGATTTGCTAATTAACTTTGGATTGTCTGGGCTATGTGTATCTCTCCAAACCCTAAAAATACCTTGCAATTTGCTGGAGTGGAGAAAGAGCTCCCATCACATCAGTGTTAGCAGTGGAGGTAAAAGCAGTGGCAAGCTGCAGCATCCTAAAGCCTGTCCATTTTTAATCAGATCCCCTGGAGCGTTGGAAGTGCTCTGCGAGTCTGGACTAATGAGGAGCAGAAGTGAATATGTCATCTGAGCATTCAGGTGAGGAGGAATAAAGTTCCTCCTGACCCCATGGCACGGCCTCGGCACTTCCACAGGAGGCAAAATGCGCTCGGCTCCTCGGTGGAGCGGGGCATAAAATCCTAAGTGGCATTTAAAGAAATAACAACAAAGCCTCAACCTGTGCATCTCTTGTTTCAAAGCCAGTGATTGAATACAAAATGCCTCTTTATGAACAAGCAAGCATCCAGAAAGCAGAAGATTTGATGGGTATTTTATTTGAGACCCTTTTTTATTATTATGTATCTTACAATTATACTGCTGACTGTTTGTATCTGTCAGCATGATGGCAAAGCAGCCCAGGTGTCAGCAGCCTGTGCCATCTGCCATATTAGATTGTGCACTGTGCTAGTTAGAACAATGCTGTCATCTTAATATTCCAGATACCTTAATGAGTTTCTCAGACTAATTAAATGTGCAACTTGCAGAGATCATTGGATGCCAGGTTGCGGTGGCTGGGAAAAAGCTCCTCGTTGTTCACAAGTGGCTTTATGATGGTAGAGGTGTATTTCAGACACAAAAACAAGGGGGCATTTGATTTTAGATTGAAGAAATTAATAAGCATGTGGAAATGTATCTTCCTGAGCCTGCCATCATATATCTTCACAGTTTACTTAGAAGCAAAACTGGCAGTCACTGAATGAAGAGTATCTTTGTAGGAAGTGGCAAGATTAAAGAACTCTTACTTGATTTAATGTTGGTAAAGAGTAAGAAAAGTGGACACATTTCTGTGATTGGCAAACAGGCATTGAACTGGATGTTTTCTTTCTTAAATTTTTGACTGATATTTTGGCTTGGATTTCTCATTTTGCTTCATCAGTCACACGAGAGGAAGGGGAAAGGGAAATAAGGGAAAAGTTGTCTTTTGACAATAAGATCTGTAATGGAGTCCAACTGTCACAGTATGAACTGTAGCAAATGAGAGGAGAACGGATCTGATTTTATGCTCTGGGTCATGGGTGCAGGACTGAAACACTTCCCCAAGAAATGGGAATCCTGGCTGTAGGATTCAATGTGTTTGATGGCAATTAAGACAAATGTCAACAGGTAATGGCTTTCAGCTTAGTAGGACTTCTGTCCTCACTATTTGATTCAAAAATTCATTTTGGTGTGTGGTTTGCATTTTGCTTAAATATTTATTCCTAGATGGTCCACATCCATTGTTCAGTTAGGTAGACTAAGTTCTCATTATGGTAATTGGAATAATTAACTTCCAGCAGGAATTTTAGTGTAACTTCTTGGATAAGACATTCAGTCTGGTTTGGTTGAAGTGCTGGCATTTCCCACTGTGGCTTTTGCCCTTCACTTTTGTCTCTCTAAGCCTGAGTTTACCTGTGAGGTTTTGACTTGCAGGTAAAGGAGCCATTTCCTTTGTCTCCTTATGTCAGAACTGTCACCCACCTGTTTTTGCTGCCTCTCCCAGACTCCCATGACATTTCCAGTGTACTTAGGGAGCATGCTAATGGCACAGCACTAATGCGTGCCTCCTTTCACTCACGGGCAAGGCTGGGCTGATAGCTTGCTATTGGTAGAAATGAATTCTTGGGAAAGATCAATTAATTTGTGGCCTCCCTCTGCAGTGAATTGAACTATTTCATTTGCAAGAGGTGTAAGAGAGAAAAATACAAACAATTTGCTTGTAAGATGAAGCCAGTATGGACCTCAGTTCCAGTTGAGGGTTTTGTGTGGATCTTGGGCACCTTCCTCCAAGCACAGAGCAGCTGGCAGTGCCCCATCCCACAGTGCAGTGCTGGGAAGAGCCTGCCCAGCAGGAATGGGGCAGCACCATCCTTCTCACTGCTTTGCTTTCCATGAACAGGTCTTAATTTTTAATTTACCTGCTCTACTGAAATAGAGGAGATAAGTGAATTATTCCTGCAGCAGCTGCAGTCAATATTACATCATAGAGGACCACACTACAGAGAGAGTGATGCTGACCTTTAGGAAATTCCTTGAGTTCGTGGAAATAAAGCTTGGCTTGCTTTGGGTGGCAGAAATGAACACAGCCTGTTGGTTTGTGTCGTTTTGCAGAATGGCTGTCCTTGCAATCCCCGGCAGTTCTGAAAACTTAAGTGTCAAAACTGTTGCTGGGTAGGCAGGAAGAAACCTCATAGCTCTTAAAAGCAAATTTCTAATCTAATTAGAAACTTTCAAATATCCCAGCTTTTCCTTATGAGGAAAGCCCAAACAATAAGAATTCCCCACATGGGGAAATCGGGAGGGCAGGTTTTTTCTGAAAGCAGATGGCAGATACCAAGAGCCAGTCTTGCTATCAGGAAAGCAAACTGGTGAGAATTGCATTTGGGATTACAGAGGAGCATTTGGCTGATCAGTTTTGTTTGTTTTTAATCAAGTGTCATTACATTACCATTTTAAAAAAACCCAACCAAAAACCCTAAAGTACATATTGAGAGAAAGTAAGTGAAATGCTCTAGCCTGAAAAAAAACACAAGTAGCTTAACTGTTGATTCTTGTACAAGCAGAGAAGAAAAGCATTCTCTTTATATGTGTTTGATGCATGACACTTAATTGTGCAACCTGCAGAATATATGGAAGAAAGGTAGAATGAATATTTACATATCCACCATTCACTGTCCATTAAAATGTTAAATCACACTGTAGCTCCTGCAAATGTTTCATAACTGTGAAAAGCATTGTCTTGTGCACACAGAATGAAGGCTTTCATTTTATTCAGGGTGAGACAGGGTTGAATTTGCAAAGTGAAATGAATTACCTGTAGCTTAGCAGGCAAAAAAAAAATTCAGAGAACTGTGGAGAGGTCAGTAGGTTTTCAGAGTAAAAACTTAATTTTAAAAAGGAGACATTAAACTGAAAATTTTCCAAAGGCATTTGGAGCATGAAAAAATAACTGTATCACTGTTGAGTTCATTGTTGTCGTTCTCATTTTTCTGAATAGCTTTTAATTTTCTTTCAGGTTAATTTGCTTGCCTTTTTTTTTCCCTAGTAAGGATTGTATTTTGGATGTCTGAACTTTTTTCTAAACCTGGTTTAAATAAAAACTTATTGATTATATTTTGTCTTCCTCAAGAAGGTCCTCTACCATTTGTCAGATACTAAGTTCACTTAGCAAAAGGAAATCTCTCCTTAAATCTAATTTACCCTGATTAAAGCCCAAATGTTTAAAAATATGGGTAGGCTAAGATGTTTTTTCCTTGCCTGTTATGGCAGAGCTAAATACACACATCTAGGGTCCTATGAAGTCATTAGAGTCAGCCTGTGGCTACTTGTAAATCACGTTTGCTTTATACATAAATTACAATAAATCTCTCCTCTCCTAGCTTTATTGTCCTCGAAAAAAATCTCAAATTATTTTCAGTTCTCACTGGTTTCCCAACATTTGTTTAAGGGTTAAGAGACAAAAATATTGTGTGATGGTCAATGCCTTAAACAATGAGGCAACAACCAACCTGCCGCATTTACTTTGATGTTGTTACAGGATCTGTCAGAGAGACCTTAAGATATTTATGTGTCCTTAAAAGAAAATCCCAAAAAGGTTAGATAATAAATATCAGCATCTTCTGTGCTGTAGTTGGTTCATAAGTTAGGCCCAGCTCAACATCTTGTTTTTCTTTGTCCCAAATAAATCCTGCCAGGTGTGTAAGAGGGAGCCCCTTCCACAGCCCATGGCTGCTTCTCAGCCCATTACTGATTTCCAGGGTCGAAGGAGATGAAAAATAGCATGTCAGAAACAGAATATTTATGTGCAAGGTGGCTTTAATAATTAAGGTAACATTTTCTGTGTTGATTTATACTGAAATTTCTTGATTGAATTCTGTGGTAAGGAGCTTAGACATGTCATCTTGCCTTGATAAATCTAATTCTAACATTTAGTATCTGAAGTCCCTACAAAACCAGTAATTTAGAGAAGCCTGTAAATGAGAAACAATTGGTTCTCTTATCCAGTGTGGCTTATTCTGATTATTTCTTGACAGATCATGATGTTCTTTCATGTTATCATGAGAAATAGAAAAGAATCACTCTTTTATTACCTCTACTAACTCTTGCATTATACAATTGTACAGCCACACAGAATATTCACATTTCAGACATTCTCTGTCTGGTTGATCAAGGGTGATGATATTTATTGCTGGTGTACATATTGGGAAGATGTAGAGAAAATACCTCTCTGAATACAACAGAACAAGCCTCTCAATAAGGGTTGACCTAGATCTCTTACTGAAGGAATTTTTTGGGGCATTGCTTTGTAAATGTGCTCTTAATTACCAACAAAATAAATATAAAGTTAAGTATTCTGGAAAACTAGATCCATCAAAAATCTAGTCTTTTGTGACAAAGCATCCAAGCTAGTGTCTTTTAATTCAGAATTAACATTTCTTATTTCAGCAAGAAAAACCCCAGTCTGTATCTTTCTTGACTGAGTGCTTTCCACATGGAATCCACAGGATTGATTTCCAGCTTGGGGAGGCAGGGACACAAAACAGCAATTTTGTAATAACAGTCTTTGCCTGTTGCTGAAAAGTCTGTGGAATTAGGATGCTATCATTCCTTCTGTACACACGACACAGGGAGCTTCAGGTCTTCTGTAAATATTTGCTCTTTGCTGCGAATTTGCTAAGTTATTTTAATTACAGCAAAGCAAACAGGGAGAGCAGAGCTTTTGACATAATCTGCTTTATGTGCCTTTTGTTGTGGTGTCCCGTAGTAAAAGCTGTGGAGTGACACTCTGCTCTGAAATAAACTGTTGAGATGAGTTACTGAATCTTCAGCTGGTTATGAAGGCTATAAATGAGGCATTATTAAAAGAAAACGTTCATTCTAAGAATGGCAAACTGTTAACACATATATATGTTAGCATAAATATGTTAACACTATATAAGAAAATTTTATATTAACTTCTCAATAGAGTTAAAATGTGTATATTAATATAAAGTTTTCAAAATCTTCAGAATTTTTCCAAGGGTGATTTAAACCCAACTTTATGTCGTTAAAATTCTAATTGTAAGAAACAAGTTTAGCTTTTAATGAATGAAAAGGCTTTTATTGTCTTAATGGAAATGGTTTTGGAATTTTAGCTTTCACTTAAATTTTGCTCTTTTTTCTTTTTGAAAGTTTTTTTCTTGTGCTGTTATGCATTGAAGGGGAGCACAATATCTATACCATTTTTTCTCCAACAGAAACGAAATTTAACTCCTTTTGTGTAAAAAGTTAGTGATCCTAAGTAGGAAAAGAGTTTGCAGTAAACATGAATACATGATTAGGAAAAATAAATTAGTGTTCCTTTTTAGGAGATCCCTGTGAGCAGAAATTTTAGCACACAGCAGTGCCCCATCACCTACTGCATTTGCTGTGAGATACTCACTTTTATAAACTTTTTAAAAAAAGGCCACCACAGCTTGTTTTAAAAACCAAGATCTTACTCTTGACAGTTAATCAATAAGCAACAAATGAAAAGTAATAACGCACGACCTGAGAAATATTGTTGTGACTCGCAGCGTGAGACTGGCGCTTGCCAGTGTGTTCAGATCAATCCATCTTCCCCTGGATTGCACTGGCATCCCCGTGCACGTGGTGCACAGGGCAGCAGGGGAGGGGACATGCTCCTGGCTCTCCTGGGAGTGGGGAAAGGCAGAAGGAGAGAGAAAACCTGGAGCACAGGTCAGGAAGATCCAAGGGAGGCAGTTGTTTTCCTGGTAAGGAAATTGCAAGTGCCCTGAGTGTGCTCTGGTTGATTCAGCCTGGTGCTAAATCTTCCCAGGCACAGGCAGAATGATGAACAAATGAGCAAACACCCGGAGTCCTGCTCGGAGGGATTCTGCTCCGTGGGAAAAATGGATGAACTCGGCGTTGGGAAGAGACATCTTTGGTACAGAGTCATTTGGTTGTCACAGGGAATGAGGAAACAAACATGGTTTTGTGAAAGGGTGACTTTTCCTTTGTCAGAGGACAGGGAGAAAGGGCAACAGAACTTTTAAATTGACACTTAAAAATGATGAAGTTAGCAGGCAAACAAGCTGTGCATGCAGTATGGTGCAGATACCTTTGAACACTAGGGTAGATGGCAACTAGACTGCTTTTCATGGCCCTGCCCTTTATCAGCTATTCCTGAGTCTTCTGTGTGTAGCCTCACTCTTGCAACTAATCTCAGTAGCTAAAATTAATTAGGACATAAACACACCTAGAAAGCCTGTAAAACTTCATTTATGCCTGCAATATAAGCCAGAACATTTGGCAATGTTAATTGAAATGATAAAAAGCTTTGTAAGGCATCAAGAAGTCTTCAAGTCAGTCCTCCCTACCTTGGTTTAATGACACAGTAAATGCTTGGTTTTCTGGATATGATTATAGTTTTAAACACTAAAGAGTGAGCAAATTCCATTATCTTGTGTCAGGGAACCCTCCAGAGAAGATAAAAAGGCAGTTAATAAACAAGATTACTTTCCAATGGCAATTGCTCCATAATAGAAAATTCGCATTCTAACCTTCTACTTTAGGATGCTAATCAGTTAATCAGCTCAGTCCCATTGGAGTTGCTGGCAGCAGTTTTTCCTCCCTTTGGGAAAAGGTAAATGCAAGGTTTCTGCTGAGGTAAAGGAAGAAAGGAAGCAAACAGTAGAAGTGTCTGGTTTCGTGTGGAAGTGATGGCTTTAGGCAATTATGCACCTGCAGCACGGACCCCATTAGCAGGCAGCATAAATACACTACAGTAGGTCTGTTGAGCCTTTTGTTTTTTCTTGAAATGAAGTTAAAATACTATGTTTTTATGTATATACCAAAGCAGAGAATAATACCCATGTTCAGGGGCTGGCAGGATTCCCACACACCTCTGCCTTTGGCAGGGTATTAATCTGTGCCATGCTCTGGTGTTGTCTGGCATCAATCACCCCTGCAGCAATACACATTGAGGACAACATTCAAAGGCCTTACTTCCCCTTCATACAGAATCTTATATTTCAATGCTAATTTGCTATTTAATAATAAATGAAGTATGGCTGTGGTATTTGCCTCTAATTCCCTGTTACGCACAGCCAATATTATTTGGTCCTCAGAACACTGGCTTTTTCTGGATGCAGTGGCCTCAATGTGAAATTCAGTGTCTATTGTTTTTTTTTTTTCCTAAGTGTAAGGATATTTTATTAAGGGTGGTTTTTCAGTTGATAATTACTTAGTTTACCTTTTATAATTACTACTGTGATATTTGCATACTTTGCTGCTTTATAAAATTGCATATTGAAAGTAATTTTTTCCCCTTGTAATGTCCAGAAATGCGTACTTTGCCCTATATTTATCTTCTTTTCTTCTTACCTGTCTAATATTCCTAGATGCCCTGAAAGCAGGCTTAATCTGACATTCAAGCCTGCCTGTATTAGCACATCCCAGCCTTTTCTTTCACCCCTTTTGCCCAAGATTAAATGCCTTTAGGAAAGGGGATTATTTATGGTAGCCCACAAGAAGTTATTTGAAAAAAAACCCACTGTGCTTCCACCGTGGCTGTGAGAGAAGAAGTCTAAGAGAGAAGTGATCAGTAACATTTATTTCAGTATAAAGAACAAAACTTGCAGGTTGTCAAAGGAACTTGATATTTTTGTGCATCACGAATGCAGCTGGTAACTGTGGCAATATGTTTAGATGTCTGTTGGGTCTTTGAACTGGTATTACCCTGCATCCTTTGTAGATAGCATGAAGCCAAGTTATATATTGAGTTGATTGAAAGCAAGTCTGAAAGCTACCCCATCACTAATTACAGTGGCATTTCATTAGCAGTGGGGAATTTTCTGCAGTTTGGAAGAGATTTATCCAGCATATCCTGGCAGAGTTTATTGTATATGTGAACAGCTTGGAAGGTACCTGATCAGGTGACACCTTTGCTTCTATTGCTTTTGAGAACTCCTTTCTTTTCAAAGACTCAGTTCTAAGGCTTAATTCACACATCTACCTAGAATGCACTAGTACACAAAAGATTGATCTAAATGTGCAGTTGCAAAATACTCCAATTTATTATTTTGCCTGTGTGCTAATAGTTATATCAGACCACAGGTCAGATGGCTGGTTCTGAAACTTTGTTTTAAACTACACAGTCAAAAAAGACATAATCTTGGCTTTTTGGATCTATTAACCCTGCTCCTTTGCTTGTTCTTCTGACTTCACAACTGCACTTTACTGCACAGTGTGTAGGTGAAGGTGGTGTTATGCACTGATGTTGGCAGCGTTGCACTTCTGGTTTATTTCCATCAGATTTAAAGCTTGTACTTTAATTTATTGATCCTCGTATGTTGAGGAAACCAACACTGTTCTTTTGTGTTTCCATCACACATTCCTCTTCTTTGTACAAAACTACTTAGTTAGCATTAGACAAGCTCCTTTCAGTATTTGAAATAAAAGCTGACCTGCTGACAGGCATGTAAGGGACTTTGCAGAAAGAAACCCGTGGAAGACTAAGTGCTAGCAATTATGTGGAGCTGCTTGTCATCCAGCAGATAGTACAGTCCATTCTGATATTCTCATACAGAGCATTTGCTGTCGTGCTCTAAGGTTCTTAACACAAAAATCACCCTAATCCAGAAGCAGAGACTCCAGCTTCGGTGAGGCACTGCACACAGCCTTGCTGTACTGCTTAAGGCTCAGTGTCTCCTGCAGAGACAGGGATCTGGGAACAGGCTGGAGAGATTTTCACAACTGGCTTCCAAGGTATTAAGGCAAGTCTGAGCCTGGAGGGCAGATCTTCCTGTAATACAGGCATCAGCTGATGCCTCGGTGTCTCTGTATTCATTTTCCTGTTCAGCTGGCCCTTTCCATTGGGCACTGGAGAGCTTGCTTCAATCTACAGGCTGCTTTTTTTCCATTACAAGGTCTTGAGGATAGTAGTGTGTCTGTGCTTCACACAGGGTCCTTTCCCTCTGTTTTGTGGTGGTAGAAAGGATAAAAGCTAATGTGAATTATTATTTTTAGTTTCATCAGCCTTTCTAACAATGCAGATTCTTCCTCAGGTAGTTTGGTTTGCCATCCTACTGTACCCAATATTTTAGTTCCCTGGAATGAAGTCATTTCTTCTGTGTAGAGCTGAAACTGAAAGTGCCCCCAAAACAAGGCAAGTTATTTCCAGACAGGTGTTCAGTGCTGGGCTTGATAAAGCTTTTTGAGGACTTCTATCAGCTGTAGATGTTCTGGAGGCCAAAATGGCATCTCAGCAACTGCTTGCAGTGCTTTCTGTCTTCTCAGCAACACCTGGTCACATCTGTAGTGCACCGGAGGGTATGGATAAAGCAAAAGGTGCATTTATACAGAATCATTCACGCTGATGTTGCTTCTGCAGGATTAGGAGTGCAGAAATCAGTAAAAACCTCTTCTGAGTGAGCAGACGCCTCTTTGTAGTCAACAAGAGAGCGTGGCTATATTTAGAGTGTTCTTTCAAGTTACAACCCACTGTATTGATATATTTTAAACAAATGCTTTCAATTAAGCCAGTGCATTTTGCCTTCACCTCCCACTTTCCCTGGAGTTAGACTGATTTGTATGACACACCGTTACTTTTATTAGCAGATCATAAAACAAGCACTCTCTCCAGGGAAAAGCTTTGCCTCCTCTCCACAGGCACTTAAGTGCCCTATAAACAAAATGGAGACAGGGTTTTGGTCACCATTAAAATCACTCTGCCTGAGGAATGTTAAAAAGTCACAAATGGTGCTATGTAAGGTGGATGATTAACTTATTTACCCCAAAATAAGGAATTCTTGTGGAAGTCTGAGCTCCTCTGATGCTGTAGCCATGTAAGAATTATGCTGCAGTTTGCTTTCTATTCCAATTTATATCAGCTTTTGTGAGCTAATTCACAGATCAGTTAGGCATTCAGGCATACAGAAGAAAATGTAACTCCTGTTGTAAGATCCAGCCAATTACACAAAAATGTGAACAAAAGCAGCACAAGAACACAAAAGTGTTCAAGCATCCATTATAAAGAGTTCCAATTTCCTTTCTAAATGTCAAGTACAAAATCTATATTTCTCATGCAAATAACAGTGGAGTGTTGTTGCTAATATACTCCTGAAATTACATTTTCTTAGCATGACCTTTCTTGCTAACAATAACTTACATTTTAATTAAATCTGTGGCCATTTTCATTTCATGCCAAATATCCCCATGCAGTGTATTACTGAATTTTCACGTCAGAGAAGAAAGTTTAAAGGT
Source organism: Rhabdornis inornatus (assembly GCA_013397075.1). Lineage (NCBI taxonomy): Eukaryota > Metazoa > Chordata > Aves > Passeriformes > Rhabdornithidae > Rhabdornis > Rhabdornis inornatus. The sequence continues at coordinate 583,991 of VWZS01009507.1, forward strand.
CGCAGACCTAAATTCTTCCTGGAGTTAACATTTTTTAATAATGCACCAAACAAATTACACATATGTACTCTCCCTCCAGGTTTGTAGAAACATAGAAAAACTCTTGCTCTCACTAAACTCTTCGTGTCAGGATGAGAGGAAAGGATTTGACAGGGTTTTAACTGCTGTGAAATAACCATGGAGCATAAGGAACAAAGATGTAGTTTAGAATTAAGTGTTGGCAGCTCAGCCTCGCTGCTGGAGCTGCAGTAGTCCTTAAAGGCTTTCTAATCCTTCAGGTTAGCTCCTGCCTGTAAATCAGGGAGCTTGGACCTTGCTTTTGGTGTGGACATGGTCCCAGAGCCAGAAACTCTGCTTTAAGTGTTCTGTCACTTGACTTCTGGCACTGAGACATTTGCAAGCTGTGAAATTCTGTGTAGGTGTTTGCAGAGACTTGGGAAGAAAATACATTTAGTTCTGGCTCTAAAGAGCCACAAAATTTCACAGATCTAGACTTCTGCTAGGCTGATTATTGGGGAACTCTTTGGAAAGGATTTCTTGACACTGACCTCTGAGATCAGAGATTGAAGGGGAGAGTGAAATTAATTCCTGGAGGCAGAGGATCTTTGCCATAATTACTTCATTGCTCATTGGCCTTTTAACAGTACATTGAGAGTGATGGTTGTCTTGTACCAAGTCAACATGCTGCCTGCTGGTAGTAGAGTGACAAATCAAGAAAGAAGTAGAAATAATCTGTCACATAGTGAAAGAATAAAAAGTCTTCCCCAAGGTTTTAAAGAGCCGTGAAGCTTGGATGGAGTGGTTTTTAGATAGGGAGTGAGTCTGTGATATAGCTGAATTTCTCACCTCCTTACAGGGTCTTGGGTATTACAAGGGTGGTTTTATAAATACCTTTTATCAATGACTTCGGTGACAGGTAACTTCCCATGAAATCTCCTGCTGTGTCTCCAACAGGAAGATAATCTGCATTTACAACTCATGTTCCCAGGTTCTGGAGCAAATCCTTTTTGTGAAGGAAATGTCTTCCTTTAACATTAGCAATAGAAGTTTGCAGTTTGCTGTTATGAGAGCATGTCCAGAGCTATTTTTGAGAACTCTCAAGGAATTAATTTGAGGAATTAATTGCTTGAAATATTATCCAAAACCCTCCACCTTACCAAGTTTTTCTTACTTGTCAGACACCAGGCACTAGAATGTGTGTGTTTGTTCCTGAGTTATCAGGGTTCGAGGGGCTTTTGTTGTTGATGTTCTCTTTTATCATAAATTACATAATGATGACAAGAGATAGACAAAAATAAATAACAACAACAACAATAAAAAAGCAGTGACATAATCACAGCTATTCCTCTGTTTATCATAGGAGAATCATCAGCCAGGGGAAGAAGACAAGCAATGAAGTGTGTACCACTGAGCTCTGGATAACTAGAAGCAATTTCTGATCAGACTAAGCCTTTGCTTCACATCAGTGCATCTCTAAATAAAATAAGAAACAACCCCATGGCACTGTGTTTATAAAAATAAAAATATGGAGGGGGGAAAAAATAAGCAACCCAAGAGTATTATCCTGCAGTTGCATGCAGTGATGTGAACAGAAGCTTAACAGTTTAATTAAGCTTGTTTTGGGCTCTCTTGATTCTCAGGAGCATTGAAGAAGGACTCCCAGAACTTGCTATTGTGGCCAGCTGGAAAATGTTCAAGGGAAGTTTGGCGTCTGGCATAGGTCTGATGAATCTCTTCAAACATCTGCAGCAGCACACCAGGAGCAATGCCTGCTGAAGAGGAGATGTAAGATGACTGGAAATTCCTCCAGTCACTGAAAGTTGGCAGTGAGAGGAGAGTTGCCAGGGAAGTAACACTTCCCTCAGAATTGGCAGGATCAGCACACAGGGAGGTGACACAGGTGACACTGTCTTGGGCAGCTCTGATGTTCCCAGGTGAGGCAGCTATGTCCCGTAACATTTTTGGAGGAGAAATGAAGGAGCAGGAAGAGGATAAACTTCATTCTCCTCTGTTGAGATGGCAGCTGGAGAGCAAATCTAGTGGAGCATCCTGCATAAGCACTCATTCTAAAGAACAGCACAAGTTTATTAAGGAATGATTTATGTGAAATGCCTCCACTGATCTAAAACCTTGAGTGGCCTGCAGCCAGAGCCTCATAAAACATGCACTCGTGCAAGTGAAAATTTGCCTGGCAATAAATGGCTGTACTAATTGGGTTTTGAAAGGGGCTGTCAGCCTTTTCACCTGATTGGAAGGTAGTGAGGTTCTTCATCCCCAGCTTCATGCTGTTGTAAACTCCATTTCTGTTTAAATGAACTGATGTGGCAGAACAGAGAAACAAGGGAGAGAATGTTGCCAAAGTATTTGGCAAAAAATTTGTCTTCTTGAAACTAGCAGGAAAATTTCTTAGTGTAGACACCTCATTCTCAACAGCACCATCTTCTGTGCTGTGCTTCCTCTTGGTGTGATGCTCAAGAAAGGAAGAAATAGTAGTGAATAGAACAAGGCTCCAGTTAACATCTACAGTATGACACAGAACAGGTGACTTTTGTGTCTTGTTACGTGAGGGGAGGGTTGTGGAGGTCAAACTCCCTAAAGATTGTTAGAAATCAAGCAGCTTTGACTGGAGCAGGGGAGAAAAGAATGTCATTCTTTATGTAATTGCCTGTTATGTTTTCCTCTCCAGTGTCTGTGTGGTGATGCTGGATTCTGCTGGCTCCTTTTACCTTGGGTTGAGGAGAGACAGGTTGCCCAAAGCAGCTGCTCCTGGCAATCCTCAGTGTCTTCCTGCCAGAGACAGCAAGGAAGATGTGGCTCTAAGAATTACCCAGTGCCAGCTGGTTGTGGAAAAGGCAACTAACCATTTTTACAAACTCTGAGATGCTGGAGCCATTAATAGAGATCCTTACAAACTACTGTAAGCATTGTAATTTTATGCAAGGGAATGTTTCAGTGATTGTTGTGTGGTTGTGTTTTGGAGTTTTATGTTCTTCATTATTCTCTAGGGTTAGAACTGACTCTGAGTAACCTAAAAGGTTAGGCACTCCATTTTCTTAAGATGAAAGGATCAGGTAAGGATCAGGTGGAAAATCTTTGGGGCATCTAGTATAGAAACTGCACATTTCCCAGGACTGCAGCTGGGAGCTGAAAAATCTTGACTTGAAGTACATTTCCCACAAAACCAACATTTGGGTTGGATCTGGACAGGCTACAGGGCACCACTTCTCCATGTTTCCTCAAAACCATAATTATTTTAATTACTTTTTGAAAAAGTTATTGCCAAAACAATTGATTATGTCCTCCAATCTGAAAGTCACAGTGGAACCAAAACTGTCATTTATGCCTTAGAGTACAGAGTCAAAACATTACATCCTAGTGTTTCCAGAGGTCTAAGTTCAGATTCTCCCAGCAATTTCAACCTCCTTGCTAGAGAGCAAGCCTGGAATTCAGCCAGCATTAACCCACACCAGGCTCAGTCTGAGACTTCCAAAACTTTGGGTCTTGATGCAGCTGGACTGCCAGAACTCCTGGGCTTGGGAGGTTTAGAAAGCCCGTAAAGCCAGACCTGCTCTGTGGTGCTGGAGTCCTTGTTTGATATGAGGGATTCCTGGTATGATCCAATACACTAAAATTAAGAAAACAAATCAAACAAACACCCAAAAAAAGTCATGTGTTGTTTTCCCTTCTCCTTACCATTTTTTCCCATTTCACAAATGTAGATGCAACCACTACAATTCCATTAAAAACCAATAGGCCATCTGATGTTGTATCCTTACTCCAACAGGAATTAAAGCCCAGTGTTCCCTAGGAAGGTGAAGGAAGCTGGTGTGGCATGGGGGAAATGTGTCCTGTCTCTGATGGTGATGGCTCCTTTAGCATGTTGACCTTTTCCAGGCAAGAATAGCTGCAAGTGCCCTGAAGCAGGGGGAACATTTCTGGATCTGCATAAATGCACCATAACAACAGCCAGTGCCCCTAGCCATGAGATTTGATAGAAAGTGGAATTTAATCTGAACTAGTGCACTGTGTCTGGAGATAATACTCCTTTTGCATAGGCACAATCCTACTGCTTGCCACAAAAATATCATCTTGCTTATCAAGTGGTTTTAGTATCCTTCAAATGTAGAAACAGGGCAAGAGTCACCTTCCTGTGCAAATAACTATTCTGGTTGCTGTTAAGCCAAGTGTGGGGAGAAATAAGGACAACTGCAGTTTTATGTCATTGGGGAAAAAACCCAGCTCCAGGCATGTTTAATCTCTTGGAAAGTGGACACATCTGGTCTGCTAGAAAAACTTAAACATGTCAAATTCTTATTAATGTGATACTTGTGATGTTTCTGGGTGTCTTTCAGACCCATCATCCAGCTACTTCAGCATATGCTTCATTTTAAATAAATATAGGAGTATCATTGGTTTCAACAGCATTACTGAAGTGCTTCGAGTTATGGAAATGCTGAAGCACCTCACCAAATTGGAGTGGGAAATACTGATAAGAGAGGTATGAGATTGTCTGAGGAGACATATCTTAGACTGACAGCAACTGTGTTTTAATTGTCCCCAATTTCCATAGCGTATTTCTGTGGCAAGGTCAAGTTACAAGGCAGATATATTCTGCTAATGAGTTGTAGCCTAACAATTATCCACTGCTCCAACAGCAGAAATGCTCCCAGTGTATTGGTGTGTGAATGTAATCCTAAACCAGGATCAGCAGGGTGGCTCATGACTATCCTCTAACCCAGGCTAAAGGTAAGGCAGAAGCCAGAGCCTCCATTCCCAGCCTTGTGTAGATCTGCCCTGGCAGTAATTGAATTAAGGGAACATAGATGTGCTGAAGCCATTGCTGCTGCAGTGATTAGCCCTGCTCCTGTTACAATTAGGAGTAAGAAATGTTTACAAATGTCCTTGAGGTAAAAGGACCCCTAAGTAATTACTGTAATTGTGCAAGAATTGCTTATAATTGCTGCACTTGCCAGAAAGGCCTTTCAGAGGGAAGCTGTGCAGCCAATTGAATTGCTGCCTGCTCAGATCAGTGTGAGATTAGGGGCAAAGGAGCAGACTATTAGCATTTCATTAGCAACAGCCCATGCTGCAGGACTCACATCAGGGATGATCCGGGCAGGGCACACCTTCAGATGCTTATGAATAACTCATAATCACCTCCTCTGCTTATTTTTTTTTCCTTCTTTTTCTTCGGTATCTTTCAAACAAAATCTTGCCATAATAGTCATATTTCCATGCATGAAACCCTTCAATTAATAACAGTATATGTGCATTAGCAGCATAATTGTTTCCAGTGTATTTTTCTAATCACTTTTAATAGAAATAAGGAAAAAACTCAAACCCAGCACCTTCAGCTTCTATCCAGACTGTCTTTTTTTTCCTCTTTCTGCCAAAACAGACAAAATTCCTGCTGGTTAGTGGCAGTTTATATGTGAAATATTTCTTCTGCACTGTTGAGCTCCAGTTTGTTTGCCCAGGTTTTCCATAAGCTCTGCTATCTGTCAGAGGCAGACTCAAACTCTTCCCAACTTACTGAAAATGTATCATCTTTTTTACTGACCCATGAATTCATATGTCTGTAACAGAGAGGAAAAGAGGAAGTCAGAACATCAGGAACATGATCTCACTGAAGAACCAGAAATAACTCAGAAATGGAGCCACTGGTTTAAAAAGCAAATAAATGTATGTCTTACATTTAATTATGTAATAAATCCTGAAGATCCATCAGTCTTATACAGCAAAATTAAAACAAGCAAAAAATTAAATATTTCACTTAATTGCCAGAATTAGAACTCCAAATTTTGCTCTTTTGCCTATGTTTAAACATTTCCTAAATGTTCAGTTTTAGCTTGGACAGAGCCGTGTACATCCAGCACTTTCTATTTACTTGATGTTATTATTTACTCAGGAGATGTTCTAAGATTTGAGGTTTTAAATTTTAGGCTTCTGTTCTTCTAAAAGCCAAGGCATTTGGGAGGTCCAAATAGAATGAGTACTTTTTCAGGTTTTTTGCAGAAGAAATAATGTATTTAAACCAAAATCTGAATTTAAATTAATATTTCCTTTTGAAGAATTAATTAAAATCAATTCCTTTTCTTTCTGCAAAGCAGCATGTGCATAAAATCTTTTTAATTTTTACCATCTTTGTTATCCTGAATAATTCTTAGTGCACTTGTGGCATCAAGATGGAAAGGTCAATGATATTGCTGAGGCTATAGCTGTGGGCTTCTCTCTCTTTTTTCTTGATCTAGAAAGAAGTATTCAGTGCATTCAGTGTCATTTTGTCTGACCTGTCACCCTGTGAGATTCATTCAAATATATCACATTTATCACTGGTCACCACAGGCATCAGCCTCTCTGTTGTACTGCCACTGCAAGGGACAGGATCAGAAACCAGCAATTAGGGAAGGGCTAAGGAGACCTAAGGATCCTGGTGAAGGTGACAGGAAAATGAATTTCTTTGTTTCAGTTCTGGTTTTGTCTGCTGAGTTCTTCAGGAAATGTTCAAAATGTTATCTCAGCAATTTACGCTTGTTTTTAATGTGATTTATCATTACCCATTTAAAGCAGAGTTCCTGCTGTTCACTTTATAGTTTTGTTTTTCGTTGTTTTGGTGAGATATGACATTAATTTGCCTTCACATCTTTTATTCATTTCAGCTATGCAAAAATTCCCTAATACGTATTACCACATGGACTCTGGAAAATACAACATATGATTTTAGTCAAGATTGGAGAAATACATGCACATATATTATGAAGAAACATAGAATTCTCTCTTGGAAGAGGCTGTGACAATATTTGTGTATTTGCAAGAGAACTATAAACCCTCTTACTGAAGGCACCCAGTCCATTTCTGTAATTATCCCTGTGGTATTAAACACACCCAGAGCAGCAGACAGGAATGGAGTTTATTTACTGTTTGTTGCACTGAGCTTGTACACGAGTTATAATTTTGTTTTACACTTTCCCAAGCAGTTGAGCACAACCTTTTTTAAGAGTTTTTCTGCCATTCTATTTTCATTAGCTTCAGAAGAAAGATGAGATTGCAGTGGCTCACAAATATTTGCTTGTTAGGAAAAACAGTTTAGGTGTCAAGGTTTGTGGCAGGTGTAAATTGAGTGATTCCATATGGTCTTAAAAATTACTCAACCTCGGCATCAAATCCCATGTTAAAAGATTCAGAAAAATGCAGAACAATCTAATTTAGCATCTATCACTTTAGGAACCTCTCTACCTTTTCACAAAGATGGATGAACAGAGGAACCATGGCAGATCTGTCATATCCATGTGACTTTTCTCTGGAAAGCTATTAAACTCTTCGAAATCATCCTAGAGTCTCTCATTACTCAAAAAGCAAAATGTCTGTGAGATAAGAGAGACTTCATATGCCTATGTTGTTGCCAGTGGTAGGCAGGGCAGGAATACCTCAAAAGCAGGCATAGACATGGTATCCTGTGTCCTTCTGAACATATCCAGAACAGAGCCATAATGCAATCTATAAATCAAATTTTTGCTGTTTTCAGGGTGTGATTGTATGAAATCACTGCCTTTTATGGATTATATTTAAAATCGTGACCAAATTCTCTTCATGAAATTCAATATTTCTCGATCAATTAAGAAGCTTTAGTTCTGGGTTCTAATTTTCCTCTAAAAAAGTGGAGCAGGATCTTGCAATGTGCAGAGAAGCTCACCAGTGCCCCACAGCCTGGCCAGTGGGATGCAGGGCTTCCCTCAGCAGTGAGAGAGGAAATGGGACAGTCAGTCATTTTTACTTCATGCTTTGTTTTGTCTAACACCTTTGCTTGATAATTATTCCTCCAAAATACAAATTGATGAGAACATTGCCAAGCAGTAGAAAAAAATTATTTGGTTTTTTTAGCATAAAATATATTTTAATCAAAGTTTATCAGGCCTCATTAGGTTGCAGGAAGAAGCAGTCAGGAGCCATCCAGATAACCAAAGTCTCCTTAGTGGGTTTTAAGGTGGGTAAAAAAGAGATTGTTCATATTCCATCTACAGTGTGTCGAACTAAATCTATGCAAGAACCAGTGACAGTGCCAGGAGTGGTAATGGATAGGATGCTGGGAGTGTTGTCATAGCAAGTGCTGATCAGAATGCTTTTCCATTTATCAGTGGGACCACTCTAAATGACAGCTTCCAGATTATCCTGAGCCTGTTGGAAATCTGCTGGGCTTTCCATGTCACTTGGACAACTGTTCTGTTCACAGAATCCAGAGAACTCAAGCAGTACCTTCCCATGTGGCCTACAGGGGCTATGCCATTTTAAATTTACCAGAATAAAAATTGGGTAGAAAACCTGTATGGCATATTCCAGCTTTTTTGGTAAGTAATGATGTTTAAACTTGGTCAGGTTATTGCTGAATGCCATTGTGTAGTCTGCCAAGCCTAGGTCTTCACAGTAAGCACCTAGATTTTGTTAGTACTGAGAAAGATGAGAAACTCTGAAATGGAAATCTTAACAAAAAGAACAAGTGATGCTAAAAAAGCCAACACATCAAAACATTCCAGATGTCAAATTTCACGGTTCCACAAAGAATCTTGGATCTTGGCTTATTGTCTTGGGTTTGTAGTTTTTTAATTAGACTTTGAGTTCTAATAAGATGAAGATATGTTTTCCTAATTTTTTTTTTCTTGGGCAGAAATTAGTTTTCAGGCCATTAGCATATTTATATAAGTAATATTGAGCACGACCCTTAGTTAAAAATTCACAGTAAATTAACTTTTGCCTTAATATAAATGATATTTTAGACCCACTTTAATTATCCATGATAGAACACAACATAAGTCTGACAGAAATTCTCACAGGAAAAATATGATGTATTTATATCAATAAATGTAGCTGTGTCAGTTTGATTTGAAAGGAACACTTAAGCCTAAAATTTGGTTCACCCAAAGTTTGAGCATTTAAGTCACATCAGGGGAATGGAAGAATATTAAACAAAAGTAGAATATCTTTTCCCTGTATAGGCAGATTTTGGGAATTTATAAATGTTTCCATTATCTTCATGGTTAGATACATAAAGCTTCATTTTAATTAGGTAGGCATATGTTAAGATACATTAGGAAACAAAATAGAACCAGTGTATATTTTCAATAGCTGTTCTGCAAGCACAGAGATAATAATTTGGAAAAATAATTTATTTCAACTACAAATGGTACATCATAATGTCAGAGAAATGAATACAAATGCTGACGTTTCCAAGAATTAAGCAGGATTTTAGCTTTAGCTCTCCATCTCTTTCCCCACTAACCAAAATGAATATATAATGCCTCAAATAAAGTAGTTTCATATTGTAATCTTTGATACCAGCATGATTAAGAAAAGCATTAAGAAAGGTTGATTTGTACACACTGCTGAAAAATCAGTACTGCCTGGGAGAATGATGAGCAGTGGAAGCTGCTATTAAAATAGAAATAATTGCTGATACGTCTGTATATATGTTTTAGCACTATTTTTAATTTGGAGGTTTTTATCTCATTGCACACCATAAAAATTCCAGATGGAATTAGCATTAGGAAAATTTTAGAAGACTAACCATTGAGAACAGTCATAGCTGGATCTAAGTTGGAAATATTTTTTGTATTAAAAAAAGAGCCGTTTCATATTCAGCCTTTGCCTGCTGACCTAGATTCTTGCTCAGATGGAGTTGTGGTGGGAGAAAGAAACATTCCATGTTCCTTGGGTGTGTGCTGGAGCAGGACCATAAGCTGCAGGCAGTTACTGGGTTCAGACTTGTGTGTCTGGGCTGGTTAAAGACTTGGCAGGCTGTTTAATCTTGGAGTGGAACATGTTATGAATTGTGTTTCCATGTATACTAATACAGGGATTAAATGCTACATGAGTCTCTGCTAAGGCCCAGGCAGATCAACTTGTTTGATCTTTGCAGGGAGAAGGAATAACAAGTGGAGCTGCAGGAATTCAAGGTGACAGAAAAACAATGTTTGGGAGGCATTTAAATTTGTCAGCCTAGCTGTGTGTAAATAATTTCCTTACTTAACAGGCAGATTTCATGTCTGCATGTATAGCAAAAGAGGACAAGAAATTATTTTCCCAGGTAATATTTATTTTTGGAGGCATTAAAAGTTTCTCGGTTTGTCCAAGGATGAAATGAAGCTTTTTTGAAGTTTATCACCTAATAATATGGACATTGAGTTGACCTGAAGTTTGGTTCCTGAACCCTAACAGTTGCCCTGTCCTGAGCAGGGATGAACAAGTAACTAGAGGAGAGGAAGGAGAGGAGGTGGGTAGCAAGAACTGGATCAGCATTTAGGATGAAAATGCAGAAAGTCACATTTCAACTAAAGAAAATCTTTATGGAAAAGATTAATTTGAGAAAGTGTTTTAAACATGCTTTGGATGAAGGGTTTGATAAAAGCACAAATGAAGTAAAAAAGTTCCAAAATACTTGCTGCATGGTTAAAAACACTCATTCTTTAAATCAGAAAAGCTAAGTTTTTGCTTAGTGCCACTGCACTGTTATCTTTAAGGCCAGCTTGTTTAAGAAATATGAAACTTGGGCTCAACTCCTCCATCAGCCTGAGGGCATTTGAGTCCTGCCCAGGAACTTTCTCAAATCATGATGAAGTATCTCATTTAAAAAATTTGTATTTTTCCATGAAACATTACTTATCAGCCTTTTTCTCATTGTGGAACATAGTGCAAGGAATCTATAATTTTTTTCTGGTTCACGGAGTTTGCCATCTTCTTTTTCCTGGAGAAATCAGCATATTTTAATATTAAACAAAAATCTTGACTTAATAATTTCCCTGTGTATTAAGCTCATTAAGAAGTATCAGGCTCTCCAATCCATTAATTTAATATGAGTAGTGTCGCCTGCAGTAACACTGCTGAATTTATTGCCCAAAGATAACATTTGGATAACGAGACCATTCCTTTACAAATGACTTCTGAAAAAAAAATCACTGCCCTTATAAAACCTAATTTAATTAATCTTCTAGATGAAGGCAGTAGTCAGTAGAAAGAATTTGATGTTTAGCTCCACTCTTATGAATATGAATATTTAATAAAATGATTCTTCGGTTCATGAATACTATAAATGAGCGTTCAGAGCTTCAGCCCTAAAAGTTACCAGCAGTTATTTCTGTTCCTGTGTTCCTGTAAACAAAGGCTCTCACTTTCCCACATTTGATTTATACAAAACCTTAACAAAAGAGTTATGGTGGAACTCTTGTTTAAGGCAGAAAAGCATTAATGAGTGTGGACCATGCCTGCCCTGAGCTGCACTTGGAGAACTCCACTGTGTGTCTACATGTATGATTTGAGAATTAACATTAACAGCACCTGACATTCTAAGTTGTGTAATTATGCTAAGATACGTAAATAGAAGTACAGCTTTTAGGTTCCTGTGTGAACAGAATCTAATTTCACTATAAAAACAGTGGAAAAAACCTTTTTCTTTAAAAGACAAGAACGAACCAACCTTTATCTTTTCATGCATGCTGCATTAACACGAGCGAATCATTAAATCATTAAATCAGTCTCCCACATTTCACCCCTCCAGGGGCTCCCTTATGACACACTGAATTCCTAAATCTCATTATATCCAGCACTGAGACAGCTTCAGCTCCCATGGGAGGCTGCATGCTGGAGCTGGACCCAGCCTCTGTCCACACAAACAATTTGCCACTTCTGTGTGAGATTTACACCTTGGGATCCAGGAAGAATTACAGGAAATATGTTCTCAAACAATGTGATGTTTGTGCTTTGGGAAAATTTTAATTTTTAGGAAAAAATAAATTTATTCTGTTCAAAACACATTCATAAATGTGTTTTGAACAGAATAAATTTATTTTTTCCAAAAGATAAAAAAAATGAGGCATTCATGTGACCCTCGAAAAAGGCAACATCCTTCAAGCAAGATTTCGTTAACTTTTTAAGACTTAATTCAATGTTTCCTGGAAACGTAGAGGGGTCAAGTATTCATTGACCAGCATTTTCCTCCTTTCACTTGTAAAGTACTTTGTAAAAAAATTAAAATCAAACCAATTATTTTGCATGAAAGTCTCCTTGAAAGGCACGAAGATATCTAAAGCTGGATCTGAAATGGTTCTTGTAAGGAAAGGAAAAAAATAGCTGAGAGAGTTTGCACTCAAATCTAGATGTTCACTGCAGTTTTATGTTCTCAAAGAACAGCTTTTACTTCAAAATTGCACATTTTCCTTCAAGAGGGATCCACTTTGTTGTGCTTTGGTTGTACAAGAGTTGTACAGGTAACTGTGAGTCTGCAATGGGCTGATCTCCACCTGCTTCCGTGTGCTGTAGCATTTCAGGGTATTTTGCTGAGTATTTTTATTTTCTGTAATCATTCAGGTAAGTCATGCTTTAGATTAATTTCTGTTCTTTAGACTTGGTCGTTGCAGTGTGGATGAACAAAGGGAATTCACTTGCTCTCTTTGCTAATTGTATCACAGCAAATGGTTCCAAAGGTGATGTAATCACTCCCTTAGTAACACTGGAGTAGGAATAAAGGGAGGAAATTGTCACTGGGGTAGTATGACAGATACAGCACTGAACAACTGTTCGTAAGCCTCTGGAGATAATTACTGGAAGCTCAATAAAGTACATATATCCTCCTCAGTGTTGCAGCAATATCTTAGATGATTTTGTGCTTTGTTACGGATTTAATTTCCACACCCCCCCCAGAAATGCTGTATAATATTGTGGCTGCATATAGAATAATAGGATATTTTTAGAGTAAAATGTATGTTGATCTGCTTCATTTAAACAATTGATTATTGGAGGAGGCAGTGCCAGTTTTGTAGTACCCTGTTTACATACGAGAATTCTCTGAAACGTGGCAAGTTAGTAATTTGTGCCAGCAGGCCTGTAACTGAGCTCTTAACATTTCTAGAAGGATGTAAGTTTAAATGTTGCGTCTTCTAGAAACACACTTCTGCTCTTGTTACCATGACTGAGCTAGATGCAGCTTGTGAAGAAAAGATGGAGAGAGTCTGAATTTGGATTTCAGATGAAATATAGGACTGAAAACCAGTCCAAGCTCTGTTTTCAAAATCGTGTATCCTGTTATACTGTCATATCAGAGAATGTTTGTACTAAGTGTGGTTTTCATTCCTCAGTTATCTATTTCGGTGAAGAATTGTGAAGAATTCCCCAAGCCTGATGGGGGTGAGTTGCAGTAGGTGATGTTTAAATGCTGTTGCACCTGCAGGGACTGAGACATTTCTCCTCTCCTGCTGTGCCCTGCACAGGGCAGGCTGTGTCTTGCACTTGGATGTGCTGGAAGACAGAACCCTTGTGCTGTGGGTGTAGCAGGTATACATGTATTTCTGTGTTGCTGATTAATAGAGAAAATGTGAGGCCTGACCCAGAACAATACTGCAGCTTAATTCTGTGTTTGTAGAGATGATTATTTTTATGTCCAGACACTGAGGCGTTCACATGATGTGGATATTTTCCAGGAGCTAAGAAATAATGAAAAATGATTTTACTGGTCTATTACAGCTGTTACAGCAGTGCAACAGCTGCTGATCTGCAGTTCAGTGAGAGATGAACAAAACTGGTCTAGGCACCTGCAGAACACAGATAAAAATTAATAGGAAAGTGGGAAGTTAAATAATGAATGAACATCCAGAAGTGAGAAGGTGAAAGATGAGCAGCAACACATTCTGGTATTAGAAGTTAAGTTAGAAATTCTAATCAGTCATTAGAATAAAGGGTAAAGATGGAAGAGTTTGCTCAGAGCAAAGGGGTAGTAAAACTTGAGCAGTGACTTCAAATACTAATAGAGGAACTGAATTCCTGCACTTCCCAGGTATTTGCTTGCAGACTCACTTCAGAGCTGTTTGCAGATAAAAGCTATTCTGAAGTAGCAGCACAGAAATACAGACTGTGAATTCAGCCCTTAGAAAGGAGTTGTACACATGTAGGCCAGCAGGGATGGAATAAAGCACAAGCGCTCCTAGGCAGCTACAAAAGCAGGGATGCTGCTGCTCACCTGAAGGTGTCCAGAGCAACCAGCTGCCACAGAAACCCAGAGCTGGCCCCAGCAATTTGTCAAATAACTAACTCCAAACCACTTCAGAGCCCAGGGTGCTGCTAAGACACACCAGGAAAATAAGCATTATTTCCAAAGGCATTGATGGTTACTCTCTCTCAGATGTGAATCTTACTTGTGTTGCTTATCCCATGGGAGTTTTATATCTCAGTCTCTAGTGAATTCTCCTACTCTGAACCAGCCTGTGTAGAGCCCAGAGGGTCAGCTGGGGCAATTCCTGTTCTCCCTGCTGGAGCCGCTCTCTCCTGTCCTACACTGTTAGCCTATGGCAAAGGCTGCCAGGCACAGCTGGGCTGTCATGAGCTGAGGTGGTGTCTGTTGGTGGAAAACTGGTGCCTTCTTTCTTTGCAAACAAGGGGCTGCAGAGTCGCTCCGCCATTTTGTGTTGTGCTGTGGGGCCATGCTGCCATTTTGTGTTGCGCTGTGGATCACTCCGCCATTTTGTGTTGCGCTTTGGGGTTACGCTGCCATTTTGTTTCGGGCTATGGGGTCACTCCGCCATTTTGTGTTGCGCTGTGGGGTCATGCTGCCATTTTGTTTTGGGCTATGGGGTCACTCCGCCATTTTGTGTGGGTTTGTGCGGTCACTCCACCATTTTGTGTCAGGCTGTGGGATCTGCCATTTTGTGTCAGGCTGTGTGGCCAGACCACCATGTTGCATGAGGCTGTGGGGTCACTCTGCTATGTTTGTCAGGCCATGTGTTTGGCCACTTCCATGGTGTGTGGACAGAGGCTGACTGAGGCTCAGGCGGTGGAGCACATCCCACCTGTGCAGATCTCGCCCTGTTTCCCCCACAGTTCCCAGCTGGCTGTTCGGAGCCACTCAGTCATTTCTCTGGTCTCCTACAGGGACAAAGAGGAAATATTAACTATTCTGTATTTAATATGCAAAACAATTAAAATAGCATGTGCCATATGGTTCTGCTTTCCTTATGAAAAAATTATGTGGTGAACTGAGGAGGAAGCCCAGAGTTTGCTGATTTTTTAAGATGAGATGATCAGATTTAAATTCTTCCCTATCCAAAACTTCAGTACAAGGCATATGTACTGAAATAAATGCCTTTTAAGATTCTGAGGAGGGCACATTGGTTTTTCACAAAGGTTTCTGGCCTTAGCTGAGGTCCCTGCAGTGGTGCCAGGATGCCCATCCCGAGCTGTACATCCTCATTGGAAAAAGCTGGGATGAAAATGCGCTGTGCACATGCTTTTCAAGGGTTCTGCCTCTGCTTGTGTTTTTTCACGAGGTGGGTCACTTACGGCTTCCCATCTGGATTGTGTATCCGTAAAAGAAGCCATTTATGTATCAGCTGATAAAAGTGCAAGGCTTCTATTTCATAGATAAATAGTGTTTCATTTAGTGATAGGTGATTATTTGTAATAACACATAAAATGGCATTCTTAAAAGGACCGGTATTTTCTGACTGAAAAACTTTCCCATTAAATTCACTTTGAAGAAAGAACTACACAAAGACTGGATTTATTACTCAACAGATGCTTATCACATTGCTTAATGCTCTATTTCATGGTCCATATTCATCATCCTTTTTGATTCTTAAATCTACACCCAATTCTTTTTGAACATCTGGTGTTCTTTCTCTTCTGTGTTTGTAAGAGAATAATTTGTTTGGGCGAAGTGTTTCTTCTTGTAATGCTCTTAATCCCCATGGGTGCTTGGATCATAGGCAGGAGAGCAGGACTTCTGCGATTAAATGGAAAGAGGTTTGCAAGATTGTTTCATTCTCTGATAAATATAAATTTGTTCCTTCAATGACTTCATCTGTTGGCAGCCTTTGACATAAATCTGCTGATGTTGAGATCTGTCCTTGCTCAGAAAATTGTTCTGTGAACCATTGATCTGTATACAGATTTCAAGGTAAATTAAAACAAAAAAAAATCCAACCAAATAAACATAGATTTCTCTTTAGAGTGGGCATTAAACTGAGGAATATAGTTTATTGCAAATTTTAAAACTGTTCAACATATTTTTGCATTAGGTGTTTCCCATGTGCCAAAGCATATTGATTTGATTTTTGGTGAGCACATGGGAGTGTGGGCATAATCTGAAAAGCTCCTGCAGCAGCACTGAAAATACAATTTCCATTGCTGACATTTCAGAGGAAGACTTTAGAATATTTTCTTGCTTTTTAAGTTGTAGGTATTTTCTGATACTTTCAAATTATGTTAATTTTTATTTTTTTTTTTACTGTCATATTTGATGAAGACTCAGAAGTCTGGTAATGGTGAAGTATTTCTTACTGGTGCCTTGTCAGCCTGATATACAAAGAGACTTAGATATATTTTCCCAAGAGATTGCCATTTCTCAGACAAGTGTTGAAATAGTAGTTGACATCTTTAATAAGAAAATGGAGCCAGGAAACAGAATGAGTAAATTAAAACAGCCATTAATTTGATTCTAGATTTGATCTTAAAAAAATAGTCTAGACATGAATTAATATTGAAAGAACTGCCATGATTATAGAATTAATCCTTGCCTGGAATCAGATATTTGAGATAACTTATGATCAGCCAGCACAAGTTCAGAGTTCCACAGCTAAATGTTGACATAAATAATTGGAAATTGAGAAGTGAATAAAATAGTTAAATGGGAGATGCACTGGTTTATGAAACAATTTCAGGGTACAGTTGTTTTTTCCTCTGCAGAGACAGATAATCTTTTTTTACATATAAAATAAGACTCGGCTTTAAAGTATTTTTAGTTTTTTTCTGAGTTGATATTTTTATTTGCTTCTTAAGTGGGTTGACTTTAATAATTGCTTATTGATTGTTCATAAGCAGGGGCTCATATGCAATGTTCATATTGTTTTGATTGTTTGTGTTTTCTGCCTTGTTAGATTACTATGGATTTATTCCAAATCTTCTCTACTCTTGAGCTACCTCAAAAAATTTGGGTCATCTGTAAATTTTGTCTGTGCATTCATATAAAATATCTGAAAGAAGTAATGCAAACAGCATTTATTCAGGTTGTTTCGCTTTCAAGTTTTCACTTGTTAAACATCATCAGGGTTAAGTGGATTTAAGGTATCCATGTAGGCTTCATCTGTGTGACACAGGCCATTTTCCCAAGAAAATTATGGTTTAAAATGGGAAAATGTATTAGCAATTTGTAAATATTTTTTGTGTTCTTTGTGTGCTTCTGTTGCCTCTCGATTGATCTGTGCCTGAAACAGGGAGGATGATGCAGCTTTTCCTCACAATTGTAATAAAAAAATACAGTGTTTGAAGAGGTGATTGTTCTTTTTCTCAATATTTTTATTGGAAAACCTAGTCCTTGTGAATTCAGAGAAAAGTTGCTAAGTGATAGAACCGGTTCAGAGAGACAGAAGTAAATTTGTCCTCCCCAGAATAATTTCTGGAGGTCCACCTGCTAACTCTGGGTGTGTGGGATTGCCAAAATGTGGAAGTGTCATTGAGGGATTTTATTTCCTTCCAGGGTAAGTCTCTTAGCCATGCTGTGGTGGGAAATAAAGGAAGCCTTTTTCGTGTGATTGGGTTCTAAAAGTTTGCAGAACAGACAATAGGGCTGAGACATGAGTGACATGTGGAATGAGTGATGTCTGAATGATGACTTCAGTGACAGCTGGACACTGTCATCTCCTAATTTCTGTGTTTCAGAGTCTTTGTACACTATCAGACGAGTTTCTAGCAACATTCTGGAAGCAGTCAGAGGTTCGGAACCACAGCTACTGGATGCTGTAACTCACTGCATTTAGCTTTGAACTGGTGCAGGCTGAGTAAGTGTCTAACAGTGTTTCTGAATGAAAAATGGAACCATAACTCGGCACATTTCCAAAAGATCACTAAGGGGCAGCATTTATATCACTAAGAAGCTTCATTTAATTACAGTTTTTAATTCTGTTGAAGATTACTTTGCATTTTTAATCTCTCATGTCCTTGCTCTGATCTGATCCTTTTGTTCTTAAGTTGTCACTGAACTGTGCATTTTAGTAATAACAGTACAAACAATAGCATTTCTTTTCATTATTGAGATTTGCTCAGCCATTGTCTGGTTCTTGTAGGCTTTTCAGGTCAGTTTGGAGGAATACAGGGAGCCTTGCTTTGATCCCTTCTCCATTTTTATTGTTTGTGAGCAAGTCTGTGAAGAGAAAAAGTAGGCAATGAGAGTTTTTTTGCAGCAGGAATTCATTTCAATTTACTTGTAAAATAAGGACTTAAGTGAGATGTTGGTTTCAAAGCCAAGTGCTGTGGTGACAGCGTGATGGGATTTTTCACATGAAGTTTTCTTCTTCCTTTTGTTCTCTAATTAAAGCATATGTGCTGTTCCCACTCCAAGGACTGCTTCCTTGCCTCCTTACACCTGTGTGACCACACCAGCTGCAAGACAGGATCTAGTAATGCCTGAGTGTCTGCCTGACCCTGCTGCTGCAGCTGGCTTTTTCTGAAGCTGCCCTTCCAGGGCACTGTTCTTTGTGCAAAAGTCAAGCAAAAGAAGAAATCTGGAGGTCACTGACACTACCAGCACAGGTATAGTTTTAAATTGATATTTTGCCTTTGGGCATAGATGATCTTGGTTTTGCTGAACTGTTCCATATTCCACCGGATGCAAATGATTAAAACTCTTATTGTTCTGAGAATATTAGTTTTGCTCAGAACATTAGACTGCTTTTTCATCCTTTTCACAGTTCTTTTTGGTGGAAATTTGTAGACAAATTTGAGTATGTCATTCAATACAGAATATTGAGAAATGTCACATAATTTAAACCAAAGCATTTCCTTGAGCTAAAGGTACCTAAATTTAACCAAAATATGTGGGTGAGGGATCTGCGAGGACGTTTTGTGTCGGATCCAACTTGGCCTTGCTCTAAAATAGTAATCATAAAGGTGAAAAACAAGACTCATTAGGCATTGGGAAATGAAATCTAACAGATTGAGGCTGAAAATTTTTAATGTTTACAAAAACATTGAAATTTATAAAATGTTCTTTCAGATGGTACAGCACAAATATTGCTTAGAAGCCATAAGAAATTTTCTCTCCAATGAGTTTCAGATATTCAAGTCCTATATCAGCGTATTTATCCTTCCATGTAAAAGTGCATCCCAAAGTGTCAACCTGGTGAGACAGTTGTGAGACATAGCTTTTTATTTCTCTTTATTATGTGATTATAGTAGAGTCTCATGGAATAGTTATAAACTAATTCCTAATACTGTTTGCCTGAATTATTCATTTGCTGTGTTGCTCCCATGATTTTGGGGCAAAGGTGATAATACTTAGCTATATTTCTAGCAGTTCTTAAAAATAATTGGATTAGAAATCATGCACTGAGAACCTGCTTATTATTCTTAACGCTTCAAGACTTATGTAAGTGTTTTAATCAAGCAGTAAATGATGTATATCTCAGACTCCTTTCTTTCCTGGGTTTTGAATTGCAATTTTGTAGGCACTTGAGCACAAGCCTTTTCATTTGGCACAACAAATTTTGGTAGCGTTTTGCCTTTCTCATTGCTCACAGTAGGAAATAAAGCCCAGCCGTTAACACTGGAGGCAAGGCACTCTGTGCTGTCTAAATAAATACACAGAATTAGCACATCACTGAACTAATGCGACCAGAATTAATCCAGTCCACCTGCAGAATGTCGTGCCCAGATCACCTCTAATTGATTGCTGTTGGTGTTTGTCTGCCTTGCTAATGGAGCTCCAGTTTTTAGGGAGGCAAACAGCCTGGTGTGTGTTTGCATTGGAGCTGCCGTGCCCGCATTGTGCTGCACCTGCCTGCTCCCCAAATGCTTGTTAGAGCTGTCATATACTTTTATGAGGATGGGAGCAATGTTCTGGCAAGCCAACTTGACTCAAATTGTGCTGGGACATAAAACATGAAGAGCCACTTGTGATTGCAAAGGCAGTAAGTCTAATTTGATTAGGGCTCCGGTGACGCAGCGCATTATGGACGCCGTTTGTCATTCCTCACGAGTGCTCCTGCAAGGATTGAGTGCAGAGGAGGCACAGCCAGAGTCTGTGTACACAGCCAGCACCTTCCTTGCTCAGGGGAGGAGCAGGGAAATGCCAGGAGATCATGAGCAGTATTGGCTTTAAAATAAAAAGGAACATGAAAGGCAGCAACCAGGAATTCCTGCCTTCTGAAATGAGGGAAAAGTTTTCAGTGGGAGAGTGATTTTCTCCTTCAGAATTATGTTACTGACTCTCAGCTACTAAAAACTCCACAATTTCAAACCTCAAAACTGTTGTTAAACAGCTGGGCCTTATTTTCAAAAAATGTTCTTAAAAAAGCTTCCATGAGTTGTCAAGCAACTGGGCTTGGACAAAAAGAGCCTCAGTATTTCTCTGTGTGTGTTTGAATATAATATCTGCCCCCATTCTTCATAGCTATGGGTCAGGGTAGTGTCTGTCAGGCAGGTTTGGTGTTGTGTACAGAGAATTCAGCTGATTAAATGATTTTACAGAGATGGTAAACATTAAATCTTCTGTCAGTGTTAGTACGATAACAAAAATATCTCCATGTGGAAAATTGCAAGGGTTTTAAATTTTCCATCTCAAGCATCCCACTGGAATATGTGTTTGAGATTTTGTTTTCTGCCTTTTAGTTTTTTAAGTGTCTTAGTGTATAAACATCGCTGAAAGGCTTCATGAGAAGGCTGTGAATACTGGAAGAAGGAGCAGGGTGGAAAACGGCCTCTTTTTCTGGTTTCTTTTTTGCTGGAAATATTCTCTCTCTCTTGACACCAAAATATCTTTGGGATCACTACTGAAATAGTTGGAATTTCTGCTACTGGACTTCCATGAAAAGATGACCGTTTCAGAGAAATTTAGGATTTCCATAACTGTATAAAATAATTTAAACCATTACAAAAATAGATCATGTATTAATATACTGTTATTCATCATTTATGGTAAAAATGGACCTGGCTATTTAGATTCCTGTAGTTTAGAACAGCTTAGAAATTAAATGTATACAGTGAGGTCCTTGTATTTTTTTCTGAATGTTTTTCATGTTTGGTGGGGGGTTTTTTTGTTTGTTTGGTTTTTTTCCCCCTAGAAAATACTTTTACACAAATAACTTGGCTTACAGATAACTGGAAATGCCAAAAAGAAGTGCTCACCAGACGTGGCAGCTCTAAACTGGGGGAACAGCTCTGTCAGTGGAGGGAATGAGAAAAGGTCTGTAGTCTTTTTCAGTAGAATAAGAATTTACTGTTTGGTGAATTTCTCCTAGAAGCAATATATATCATGGGATAATACACAGTGCTGATGGATTAGAGCTGCTTTGAGAAGTAAGGGTACATGAATGGAGAGATGTTTATGCTTGGGAAAACACGTGGTATTTGAGATACCAGCAGCCTGCTGTTCCCTCCCTAGGAGCTCTGCTCGTTCTGTTCTCTTGACAGTCATTCTGTCCTGCCTCCATTGCATCCCTTGCAAGGATCATGCTTAAAACTTAGGGGAACAAGCAGAGTCAGGTGAAGGAAAAGCAGAAACCAGTGTCATCAATATGATGTAGATGTTCAGTTCCTCTTCCAGTGACTACTGGTAGAGAAACAACTTTAATTCTTCAAAAACCAAGTGAGGTCTATTATGGTTTTCGGGTTTTTTTGATAAATAAATTATACTGGATATTTTCAGCAGATTATTACAGCTTTTGAAGCCTTGTGACGTGCATTTTAATTATCACTTAGCATCTAGTGTGTTGAATGTTTTTAAGCTTGTTCAATGCATTAAAGCAGTAACTGTGTTAATAAATTCTTGTCACTGATTGATATAAAATGACATGTAGCAAGCAGTCCATCTGTCTCTGTTCTGTCATCCCATGCCTTCTTTCATGTTTCCATTACAGTCTGTAATAAATAGTCTGATCATTTTGAGTGACATTTGGGATCTCTATTGGACAAGGCATTTCAAGTGCATCTGTCTTCTGACTGGTTTATATCTGACAGCTCTAACAACAGCTATTACCTTCCAAAAGGCTGCATTCAGAGTGTTCTCCATATTCCCCTTCCTGATTTTCTCTGTTTCTCAGAGTGCCTGTTGCTGACATTTCTTGATTGTGTATTTTTTTAAATCCAGGCACTTCTTCTCTTCTATGATAATGATGATGATGATTTTATCACTGTAATGCTGAGTCCAGCTGTATCTACCTCTCACTCCAAAGTTAATCCTGGTCTCTTTTGTCTAATCCTGTTGCTGTCCTCTCTTAGCCTTATCACTTCTGCCACTTCCTATCTCTGTGGATGTAGCTTCCTCAGTGCTCAGATTTTACAGCTTTTGTAATATGGAAAGTTCCCGGAAGCCCAGAGCAGAACAATTAAAACTACCAACTCAGCAATAGTGTTGGATGTGTCTAATCCACGAGCTCTTACTGAGGGCCACACCATGCTCTAGTTGCTCTTATCTCAACTTGCTGAGAAATTTCTGTGTAATTGTTGTCAAATCTGATGGGTGAACTACAAAGTTAGCAGGAGGTTGTTTCTTCTTATCCATTCAGTTACACAAAAAGTTGAGGACAGAACCTCTCCTTCTCTCAGTTACCCTGCTTGCCATCCACTGTTGGATTTAACTCTTCACTAATTTTAGTCACCAATTTTTTTGGGAGGCCACAACAGTTGCCCTTGTTTTATCTCCTCATTCCCTAGTGCTGGGAGGTGGCAACTTCAGCGAAGTCACACTGCTGAGATAAGCCTGACACAGAAAATTATTTAAATTGACAATAATCCTTTCTTGTGTGCAAACCAAGCCTTAGTACTGCTGCTGAGGATGTGCTGGATTAATTCCCTCTCCCTGCATGAGCAGAGGCAGCAGCCTGTGCACAGCAAAGCCAGGGAAACGCCTCCAGCTGCCGTGCCTCGAAGCAGAGCTCTGTGCTGTGCCACTCCTGCCGGGGCTCTTGCCATGTAAGCCATGACATCCTGAGCTGAGAGATAATGGGTACAGTGACAGACTATCTCTTGAAATCCCAGGAATGCTGCAGTAAATACAACAGCACCGGAATATCTTCCTGAAGCATCCAGGCCTCCCTTCTTTCTTAACTTTATTTTCAAAGTTTCTTTGAGTTTAACTGAGCTTGCTTTAAACGATAAGCAAATTTTGCACTCAAGGTGAGCAGTAACCATTAAAAAGACAGACATTGTCATAGACAAATCAAACTTTAATTAAAATCAATTTTAGATATGTGGAAGTAAAAATAGAGTCCTTACCTGCTTCCGTTTTTTACATCAGCACATTTAGTCCACAAGTGCAGAACAGTTACTGCAGGTGACTGAACTGTAGTGTGATATATTGTGTTCTGAGGTTGTACTTCTCTACTTTAAATATTAATATTTCATTATTACAACACTTTATTTCCAACTGTTGCAGAGAGTGCAGCATCATACATATTTAATTTTTCAGGCAGACACATTCCACATACACAGGAGTTTTGATGGCATGTTTCCCCGTTCCAGAAGAACCCTGGGCTGGAGGATTAGGTGGCTCAAGGGGCCAAGCAGAGCTTTCCACTTGATCCCAGCTCTGCTGGTAGCCGTCACTGCCTCAGCTTGGTAGAGCTGCAGCCCCAGGTCAGTGTAAGCAAACATTGTAATTTCTGGTATCTCCCCTCACACACAGTTGTGTCACACACTAGCATGGGTGTAAAGTGACTTGCAGTGGCACCATGGCATTTTGTAGCTGTTGTTGTTCTAAAACGTGACCCATCTTCAGTCCGAGCAGTGCATTTCCTTAAAAATGCAGCCATGGGCCATGGAGATTTCTCAGAGTGGCTCACCACTTTATGGAATAAACTTGTCAGCAGAATTGTCAGACTCCTACTGCATTGTATAAGAGCCTTTGAATACCTTAAGTGTATGCAGGGACCTCTGTGGCATTGTGAAAGCATTAAAAGAAAAGTCAGGCCAAAATGTCTGTGGCCCACCTCGAACTGGATGACAGAAAGTGCTGTAAGTTTTCAGCTTTAATCACAACGTGTCCCTTTTAGCCTCTCCCTCAAAACACAAGTCACTTGGTAAGAAGTCAAAATATATGTCTAATGCAGTAAAATGTAAAATAGGGCTGAATCAAGTTACATTTGAAATCCAAGGAGCTCTAGTTCAAGGTAACATGATTTACTTAGTTTTAGCCATAAATCTCCAGATCAATAACAGAGGTTGAAGCTGATAAGAAATATTTAACCTTTGGCAGACACCTCTATCTGTTTTGTATAGACCTTGAAAACACAAAATCCCAGCTCTGTGTGTTTGCAGTCACGTATGCCTACAGATTTTACCCATGGAAGAAACAGAAATGATGTTTATGTTAGGCAAAATGTAAAAGATGGAATGAATATATATGCCAAAATATTCCATTACTCAGAATCCTCTCTTTATATGTGTGTTCTTACAACTCACAGCTTTGATTTTAAAATATATATATACAAAGGTTTTTTTAAAAAAATTTATATACTTGAATTTTAAAGCATATACAGAAAGAAAATAATCAGGATGATTGACATTGGAGAATTAAGAGTAACATGACATTTCTTTTGCTGGTGTTCAGTGCTCCTCAGAAGTGATTTATCTCTTTGGCTGCTAAATTCAAAACTTAAAGCATTTTAACTGAGGATAACTCAGAGAGAGTTGTTTTAGTTATTATTTTCTCTTACACTGAAGGAAAAGATAAGACTTAGTACTTTTTTCCTAGTTTTCTTTGTTTTTTTGTTTCATTAAATTAAAACGGAAATCTTCACTAAAACTAATTTGCAGTCTAGCATGTTAGTGGTTTTGGTTTGACTGAAATATTCTACCAAAAAATAGTAAAATAAATGAAGTGGAAAACTTCCCAAAGTTTTGCAGGAACCAACTGCTATTGCTGTTGCTCTTGAGCTAAGAACTTCAGGTCACTGATGTGTGTTTAGTGGATATTAAAGTTGGGAAGAAGTAAAAGTGCTCCAGTTTGATGCCTGAGAATACCACAGGTCTGAGGAGAGACACTTGAGAGCCAGGTGAAAGAAGGATGGTAGGTGGAGATAAAGGCTGAGAGCTGCAGCTCAGGTTTCTGATGGGTTTGGCATCACAGAGCAGAATGACAAGCAGCAGCCACAGAATTCCAGTTTTCACCTTTGCTTTGGAAAGTTTTTCAAAACAAAAAGGATTGAGGAATTTGTCCTGAATTAGCAAATGGTATTATAATGATAGGTGTAAAGAGGAACCATATTGTTGCAGACAAGCTCTGCTTAAGGTGGAGAAAATGCTTGGGTGAGTAAATCAGAAAAATCAGCAAAAACCCAGTGGTGGAAGTGGGAGGAGGGGACATGACCCCCATAAGGACTTGCTGTTAATTTCTGGCTTTGGCCCAGAATGTCTGGGTATGGCCCTGTCCCTGGAACAGTGTTCAGTACTGCAGGAGGAAAGCTTTCAGGCATCATATCCTGAAATTTAAACCCAGTAAAAGGAAATTCAGACAAGAGGAGATTAGGACTGGGAAATCCAGAGTAAGGCTTACAAAGTAAGCATGTTTATCCCTTCCTAAAGCTTCCAGAAGGCAACATTATACCAGTCATAAACTCTTGCTTTTATTGGAATGAAAGTGGAAAATTGCAAGGCAGTCCTCTGTAGACTAACCCAGAAAGTGTGTTGCCTGTTCGTGTGTGTCTCTCACCTTTTATATCTTTGAGAATCTGGACATTAGGAATTCATTTTGGCATCTTTAGTGAGAGGTTTTTCAGGCCAATAAAGCCTCACTGAGTTGAACTTGAGAACACCTTCTGGTGAGGCATGAGTGAGAAAAGCACCTCCTTAGGATCTCAGTGTCCCAAGGAGGAAAGCACTAAGGGCTCTGGCTCTCATCTGTTGTAGCCAAGCAGGCAGGACTCACCCTGGGCACAGATGCCCATTTAATGGCTTTGGAAGTGGCATTAACACAGGTGCAAAGTGGGCAGAAATGTGGAATTGCTGTCACTGCAAAGGCTTGGCAGCATCATGTAAAATCTGCTGTTACCTGTACCCACCATAGATGGTACCACGTTTGTGTAGGCAGCAGCAGGAGCCACAACTCCCTCACACATATCCCATTAATTTTTAAAGTGGGGAGGCAGTTAACTGGTTGAGTGGGAAAGCTAAAAAATCATTTTCTGCAAGAAACTTACTGCTTAGGAGTTTGGAACAACAAAGGTCGTGAATGCATTCCCTCATTTACCTCACCTTCACCCCTCAGCAGTGCAGGATCTTCAGAGTCTCACAAGGTTCTACTGAGCATCGTTGTGTGAGGCCCAGGGAGAGAGCTGATGAACTGAAAAAGAAACAGAAATAGAGAAAATTTTGATTCTTAGAACCAATTGGCTAGCAGAAGAAGCTCAATTTAGGTAATTGTTTGAGAAAAAAAGGCCTCTCTTCTAAAAATCAGTCAGAAACTAAGCTAAACTGTTTTTCACTATGATCACACAGGTATTTAAAGGGAAAAAGCCAGAGCACATCAAATGCAATTTGCAACATATCCTGGGTACAGCTTGTTCTGCCACCCACTGCAATCAATAAAAACCTTTCAGTGATGTTAATGGCTTGGGATTGAGGCCTCGAAGTGAACAGCTGTATCCTGATGATGCAGTTGTGCACTGTCTCTCCAAGCCTGGCACATATTTTGAGGCGAAACAGAAAAAGGTACGAAACAACTGATTTGCAGAAGGTTAGAACAGCAGCAGTCAATTTGGAAAGCTGTAGCTTTTTTTAGATTGTTATTTGATCATGAAAGATCAATTTGAAAATACGTATTTCTCAAGTCTAAAAACTATGTTTGTGGTAAGTATGTTATGCCTTGAGTAATGCAGGACTTTTTGTAGGTGGATTAGAATCAATACTTAAAAGAATTCAGGGACAGAAACCCATCTATTTACCTTACAAAATTCTTGCAAAAATTTGTATTGCCTAAAAAGCACCCATTTTTTCTAACTATTGTTTAACTTTTGACCTAAGTACTTGATACAAACTCATAACTCTCAAGCAAATAATAATAATTTAAAAAGTGGATGATGCCCTGTTTACTTAAAATTTCTCAAGAGGGACATGGACATGTTTGTGAAATATTCTTTCCCATTATCTACAGCTTTTTCTGTCATGTTCTGAGTTACACAACTTGAGCATTCTCCAAATTGACGTATCAATTAAGTTACTGTAAGCAAAGATTTTTTTGGAAATATTTTTTTACATAGAGTTTTGTGGCTGTCTTCAAAGATAAGAATGGCAATTTATTTTTAGCCTAATATAAGAAGAAGGAAAAAAAACCCAGGTAGGTTTGTTTGTTTGTTTGTTTTTTAATCCTTTAGGAAAGCATGCTCCTTAACTCCATGCTCCATGACTCAGGTCAGTGAGTTACTGACCAGCCAAGTGCTGAGCTGTTGTTAAAGAGTCCAGAATGCCAGAGCTTCAGCAGTGTCTGGTGAAGGACAAGGACCTGTGAATAAAGAAATACTCCCACAGCTTCTATTGAACATCTCTTTTCCCTGCTAAGCACCTGTTCTATGTAAGCTCATGAAAAATTTCAGTCATGACTTTAGCTGCAAGTCTGTTCTTTTTCGTTCACTCAAGGCTCGCAGGAAGCAATCGCTGAGGAAAGAAGCTATCAAAATATTTCTGAAAAATGGAGCCTAGTGCTTGTCAGATGCCACCTCGGAGCTCTTGGAGGCACCAGTGAGAGGGCACACTGTGCAGGCTCCTTGAAGAAAGTGCTTATTCTGATCCCAAGTGCTTTAGCTGATGGTGGAGCTCCCTGAATAAATCCAGCTCAGTGCATCTCTTGCACATTGCTCAGCATATTCTTTCCCTTGCTCTGAGTGCAGATTTTAGAGATCCATAGGAGAACAGTTTGCTTTTTGGCAATACAGCAACAGTAGCAGCCTCAAAACTTTGTGGGAATTTTTATGTTCCAATGCCTAATTGCACTTCCCTTGGTTTCTTACTCTCTCAAATTCAGTTACTCCTTACAAAGGGACCAGGAGCAGGGTAATATGACTTAAAATAATTTATTGTTTCCATGTTTGAATGTTCATCAGTAACTTCTGAAACCTTGCTTTATTTTCACATCAGGAAGAGTACTAAGTACTGAAATAAAACTTATTTAGTGGGTTGTGACCTAAAGCAGCCTAACACACTCCAATTAAATAATGAATTATGATGGACCATATAATATTTTTTTAAAGTTGCTTTCATTTCTATATACTCAATTCAGAGTAACTTCCTTTACAGAAGTTGTCATTAATATTTATATTAATCCTAAAACCTGTGTCAGTCAAAATCCTGAGATACTTTAAAAAAATTTTCCAGTATTCATGTCAGTTTCTGTTTTTTTTAAAGAAGGTTTTTAGCAAAACTTCAGTTTTGCTAGTCTTTCACGAGCTGAAACACATACAGGACTTTGAAGGGTAGTTTTATGTATTGTCTTTTCTGTATGTGTAAAGAATATTTTTTGTGATCCCTTTTTTGGCAGTAATTATTTGCAAATGCTCACAGAATATTTTAGATATTTCTGTGATTTCTTTTGTTTTATCAGTAGCTTTTTGCTTTAAGTGGCTGGTAATTTATATGCTGGTATTTGTAAAAACTGGAAAACTGATGACTTTCATATACGTTTTGTGAACTACTGATTTGTTTTCCCAAATGTTATCCCTTGGAAAACAGTAATGTTAATATTAATTATAAAACACAAGCTAAGCCAGAATGTTTTTAACCTAATTTAAAGCTTCTGGTGTAGAGCTACTAGAATGGTTCTCCCGTGTGCTGTTGTTGTAAAACATTGATAATATAAGAGTCTTAAAATTGACAAGATAAAACTCTAAAACATTGCTAAGAATTTAGGTACATATGTATTTATACTCACGTATGTCTGTGCACACAATTTGGTTTTGCTTTATATTTAGTGAAATACCCAAATTGTACAATATAATTGGCAAAGTAAATGCTAAATTTGGCCTGTAAAATTTATCTTGTTCATAAATTTGCCTGGTATTGTAGAAAGCTGTACTAGTGAAATGTATTCACCATGATGCTGTAATCTGTTCTCAGTGATATGCCCTCAGTACCTCAAGGAAAGAGTCTTTTTATCACTGGTGATATTTTTTTTCACTGGTTAGTGGACATTTGATGTTACCATAAGTATCGAAATAGCATCTTGATGCACTCTGTTATGAACATCCATATTTCCGAAATAGAAAATATTGAAAAAATTAAGGATTAAAAAGTGAATAAACATTTTTCTGTGCAGCTAGATAGGCGCTGAAATGCTTTTAGTATTCTTTGCTGTTCAACAGCTGCTTGTACATCCACAATGTGATTGAAAGAGTTTTTGGTCAAAACTTTTCATTGGAGCACTTTGTTGTTTCTTCCTTATGTTTATATCAATCTTTGGCAGTTCTGAAACTATTCATTGGCTTTCTACCATTCTTGTGTCTGGTGACTTCTTAAAATATTCTTATTCCTCTGTTGAGTCAGTCTTTAGCAGAAAAATGCAAATGGACTTGCATGAAAGAGTGTTTGGCAGAGAACTTGCAAATTAAATAGTAATACTGAAAATTTAGATGGAAAAGCTTGCTTTCACAAAGCTCCCTTGATGTCTAGAATTTCCTGCCAAAATGCTGCTGGAGCCAGGATTTAGCAGCTTGTGTTTGCCCTGTGGAACCAGGGAGGAGTTCCCAGGCATGGTCTGACTCCATCCTGGAACAACCTCAAGATTCCCCTGAAAGTGGGATGCACAGTTGTTTCAGAAAGAGCCTGCTCTGAAGTTAAGGTAGGACCTGCTTCAGTGGTGTTTTCTTTTGGGTCATGAGCAACTTGGGAGGTAGCAATGGTCCTTTTAAACTAAGCAAAACACAGTCTTTAGTGTGCAGGAAGAATTCCAGCCACTTTGGGGTAAATCAGTAACTGGAACTGTTTGCATGATTGCACTTTGGCTCTTCTCAGTCACCACGGACCCTCTCCCTTGAAGGATCAGTTACTGTGGGAATTAGAGTACTTCCATGCATAAAACCCATGTCAGAATATCTGATATATAACCCTTTTGACATGTTCCAGTGCTTTAAAACAAGTCTCCATATAACCTGGGTCTTGAGATAACCCAAACTCAGAGGAAGGAGGAGTGATGAAGGTAGAAGGGATTCGGGGCAGAGTATGTAGATGGAAATGAGAAGAACAAAGTCACAAAGAAAGCAGCTCTGGAAGAAACTCCCTGTTAAAGCACAACTTGCTAGAGAGAACTTTGGGGTCTTTTAGGGTTAATTCTCTGTATTTTGAGAACACAATACTCCTGAGATACTTAGAAGATGAGCTCTGTAATTTTGACTGCTCATGTAACATTTATTACACAATCCATATTGTGTCATATCTACAAAATATCTTTATACAAAATTTCCTTCTGACTGGAAGAAATCTTGTGTGTTAGGGTGCCATTACGTGCATTATTTTAATTTAGAAATACTTGTTCTTGCTTTTACTTAGTAGTAAATTCAGTAGCTATTTGAAGATACATTCTGTGTTTGAATACAGCATTTGCTTGGCTACCTCACTCAGAGAATGGGTTGCATGCCTGAAGAAGCACAGCACATGGAAGTGATCTGGAAGTCACAAAATATGCAGTTTGCCTTTCTTAGTGTAAAAAGTTAGTTAAGCTTTAACCTCTCCAGAAAACTCATTCACAGGACTGGTGTACATTAGCACCCCAACAGTAGCTCAGCTGTCACTTCTCTAATGTAGTCTGTTCCACAATTTGTGATCTGTGAATTCAGCAAAAGTGAATGAATGCTAGTCAGAACATTTAATAGCACTTGATTTTTATGCAAATTTCTTTTCTTGTGGGCTATCATAAACCATTTCATTTAAAATATCAGAGTCCCTAACAGGTGACAGAGATATGAAGAGTGTAAGCTGATGGATTTCTGAAGGCCTAATAATAAGTTTTGTTGTTTTTTCACTGGTTTGTTTTGGTTCTTTAATTAAAAATCAGACTGCATGAGATGCTGCTGCTGCAGCTTTTTTTCCCCCGTGAAAAGTGGAGAATTATGTTGTTTGGCTGAGCTTGTTTTGTTGATGCCATCTATTTACTGTGCTGACAGTCCCAGAGGCAGCTGGACCAGTTTTGTGTGACAGAGGATTCACATATAAATTTCTGTGACTTTAAAATGGGGTTATTTATTATTTTTTAAAAATATAATGAGGTTTTGAAATAGGAGGATGTAAGCTCTCAGGTACAGTTTGAGATACTAATATTGTCATTATATAATCCTGGTAGGCTTTCGACAGGGAAAAAGCTGAAAATGGATCTAGGAGTGGGAACAAGAGGAAAGGCACAATGGTGCTTCCAAAAGTAATTGGCCAGGGGAGAATTATTGCAGACCCAGCTCCTTAATGGGAGGAAACTGCACAGGAGGCAGAAATGACTGCAGTGACCTGGAGATGACAGTGCCTGTAAGAGCAGGGTGAGCACTAACGATGCAGCACAGGGCAAATGCAAACATGCCACGTTAGGGATGGGATCAGCAAACAGGCAGTGCCAGTTTGTGGCACCACTGGGGACAGCTGGACACACCCTCTTGGCAGGTACAGTGCTAAAGGGAAAGGGATTAGCTCAGAATGCCCAGAAGAGGGAAAAAAAGCCCCAGGGAATGGAATTAAATTGTTAGAGCAGTTATTTTTCCTTTTGGTAACAGTATTTAAAAACTTGCTGCTTGTAGAATGCACTGAATTACATATTTTGAAAGAAAAATACAATAAATTCTGTTTTAGAAGTTCAGACTATATTCAGAGACAAAACACTTTGGGTTTTTCTTTTTTTTTTTAGCTTTGACTATTTATTTTCAGATTTTTTTTTCACTCAAAATACTTTAGTGAAAAAATTATATTTTTAACCCAAGATGAATCTTTAAATACTCACATAAATATATGTGTTGAGTGCATGTTATTTTTAATGGTTTTTTTTCTAACTGCTAAATTACTCATGTGTTGTAATCAACAGTGACTCAGGAAGAAAGGCAGACTAACTCATGGGTCTGACTCAAGCAGCAGTGTTTGCCAACACTTTTGGGAAGGAATTCCTTTCATACAGTCTCACTGCAACTTTACCAACCATTTACTTACCCAGGTTCTATTCTCAGTTTTCATAGGGGTTTCAAAGATCCATCCCTACTGCCTGGTCTGAAATGATGGACTGAACTGCAGACAAAGGAATGGATTTAGTGTGATTCAGTCTGGGTGTTGAGGGAGATTCAGTCACCTGGAGAAGTTTGAAGTCATTCTGTCCGGGGGGAGATTGTATCCCACACCCTTAAACCAGCTCTTCCAAAGACAGCAGTGTCAAGCTCACTCTTGTGACAAATATTGGAGTGCAGCTGGATGTCACTGGGGAGCAAGGTATTCTATATCAGACCTACATAATGAATGCAAATTGTTTTTTTAGGATCCAAATGGGAAAGCATAAAAGGCTACAGAAGCCTTAATTTATGATTTGTTCATTTAAAGCTTCAGACCATTAAGTAGCCATTAAATCACAATTTTATATTCTGCTAAGTGCATCTCTATCATCAGAATAAAAAGATTGTTTTAATTCCCCCCCTATCAAATAAAACATTTTAATTGAGAGCATTTGTGATAACAAATTGACTGGAATTGGAAGGTAAAATAATGCTGAGCTCTGATGACAGAACATCTTTGTGGTTTTGCTTTTAATGTCTTGTATGTGCATGAACAGTTACATTATACATATGTTTATCTGTATTTAGATTTCAATTACAGAGATTCTACCCCAGGTAAAACTTTCATTGCACTGATAGGGCTCTCCAGATTCGTGTCTGTCACACTAACTTTTCCTGTGGAGTTCAAATTTTAGGTTTTTAACCATTTTAACCTTAGCCTCCCTGCTAAAGACCTCCATTACTTAGGCTGTGTCCTAAAATAGGGAGTAGACACAAGCAGACGAGAGAAAATAGTATGTTTTCCTCCCCTTGAATATTTTAATGTTTGTTTTTATTTCCAGAAAGACAAAAGTTTTAACATGTGCCCTTGGCACTTGGAGATTTCAAAGAACATTGGTTTAGAACCGTATTTTGACATATTTTGTTATGGCATTTTTGATTGCACTTAAGCACTGCATTTCTGTAAGTGAACTGGTTCCTTTTCTTTCAGTCATGAGCCTTCCTATTGCCAGTATTGCCTGGCCTCCAGTTTTCTCTGTGGGGCTGAGAAACACCTCTCCCAGGATGAACTAATTGGAATGTGTGCAACTAGATAATGACATGCACAGCTCTGCAACAAGTTGAAGTTCTTGTCCCAAAAATGTCTGAATTCCCAGATGGAAATATTCTAAGAAAATGCAGTTGAGAATAATTGTTTTTTAAAGCAAAATGTGTTATCCTGTTTAATGTAATAAATTGTTCTGGTGTGGTTAAAGCAGACCCCAATACTCAATTTTAGATCAGGAATCACCAAGAATAGCTGCACAAGATTGTGCATTTTAATGTCTCTTTTATGTGATTATTCAGTACTCTGTTAAAATCTGCCTTTAAAATATATTTAGTTTTAATCTGGTTTTAGTGGCCCTCCTGCTTACCCATATGTGAATAATTCCTCCAACAGTTTTCAAATTCAGTACCTTAAAATGTTTTTCAACCTAATTCAGATTGTGAGGCAAATGTATGTTCTCTCTGGGAATTTAAAGAACAATTATGGTTCGTAGTGTGAAAGGGTATTTTCAAGGAAACATTTGCTCATTCCATTAAGGTACTGTATTATTCTTTTCCTGAGGATTCCATTAATCTGTTTTTGTCATTTATACAGACAAGGAACGACTCTGAAAGTGAAAGCTTTTATCTGGTTATCTATTGATGGAAAATCACCCAGCACAGTACTTCATTTTGCCTCAATGTTTTTATTGAACTTGGAGATTTAGTTCAAATCCAGTTCATGAAGCTGTGAATATGGGAAAGCAGAGAGAGGAATATTGTTTTTAAAATTATAAATTGTAGTTTAAATATTTCTTAAGTATATTTTTTCATAATATTAAATAAAGGGATTTATTAATGTGCATTTAATTTTTTTACACCAGATTCTGAAATTTCAGTGACTGAAAAACAGATTTATGCATATTTTTCAAGTATCATAGAAAAGACTTGACTCTGAGTTGAGGTTTTTTTGTTTGGTTTGGGGAGTTTGGATTTGTTTGGTTTTTTCCCCTTTAGCAGATCTTTTGTTTCTGCACATGAAAAATCAATCTTATGTAATGCATTGGGAAACTCTCTCTCTTAAGACTCTGCCTTTCACTTTGGGTTATCCTCTGAGCCAAATCCTGCAAGATTATAATTGATTTTAAAAGTCAGCAGCAAAAGTATTTGATCTTTAGGTGACAAAGAGTCAAAGAGGAGCCTTCAGGATCAGTGTTAAATGTCAATGAAATTACAATCATGCTAGGATAGGCAAGTTACAAAAATTTAAATCCTGCTGTAATAGTGACAGTAATAAATGGAAACTCAGCAAAATTGAGCTATTAGTCAACAATGTCTAATGTCATAAAGTTGAACAAATGATTACAGAGCAGCTCAGGCCTGAATTAAAACCAAGCAAGCTGAAACAAGCAATATCATTGAGATGGATAAATGAATTTATCCTAGTTGGTATAATGACACGTTAGAATAAAAGCCAGTGTTTTAGCTGATGTGTTTAAAATAATCTGGACATCATCACTCAAAATGGACAACAGCACCTGCATGTAGCAGAATTTGATGTGTTGGACCCTGTGGTTGGGTTTTTCTCTTGTGTTGCTTTAAAGCATCTGTATAGAGAACTGTAGAGAGCTTCACAATGTTCTTATGAAAATATGCAACTGATTTAGTGTCAAGAGCACCTAAAACAATGCTGGTGTGCAGAATGGCAAGGGAGCTCTAGCAGAGAGCAAGGCTGCATTGAATTGACCTGGCACGAAAGAGCAGAAAGCAGCCTGGAGGCAGCTGGCCATGGGAACGGGCTGTAGGACACTTAAAGGCTCTTGACACAACCTCAGAGAAAGCAAGCAGAAAGCTGCCTCCAGGAAGGCAACCTTCCACTGCACCCAGTCTGCTTCCTGAGCCGTGAGAAATACAAATAATGAGAGAAAAAATGTGGTTTCTGGGAAAACAATTACATAAATAGCACAGCACATAGTGTTGTGTTGTACTTGTACGTGCAGCTTGTTTCCAAACAATGCAGAACAGTGTTGAGGGATTTTTAATGATAACTCTACTGATGCCATAGAAAGCTGTAATTTATCTGGTAAGGTCAAGTGTATGAAGTTACACCTTGAACATCGTCAGCAAATGAAACAGAGAGCATAATGATGATTCTTCTGCAGCAGGAATGCTAAATGAAAGTATTGGAATTGTCCAGCTATAATATATAAATAGATTGAGATACATAGTGCTGAAACAAAAATTTCAAAGTATAGATAAAAATGAATGCTACCACTTAAGTCATACGAAGTTTTAGTATTTTTGCATATATGTTAGAAAATTATGTGTTTTCTGCTTTTTTGAAGGTTTAGAACATCAGATGACTCTTAGCAGATGTGAAATGCTTCTGGAAGCCAAGCAGTGGTTCTCTTCATACCCTTTGGACCACCCTGTTGTAAGTTGCAAATCCTTGTTAAAACAGAGTATATGTTATTTCTTTGTAATCTGAGAGCCTCTGAACGTCTTGCTTTTTTAGCTTGCCTGGTTTTTTTAAGTGGAAACATTGGCTACTGAGTTTTATTTCTCTCCCAAGATGTACTTAATCAGAACAGACCAGATTTCAGTTGATTTCATTAATTTTTTTCCCCTGGAAGTAGGAAATGGCATGCAGATCTTTAATCTGTGTCCACTTCTTTAAATCAGCAACTCCAAAAATATAAATACAGGTGTGCAACTCAAGTGTATGTATGAAACACTAGTGTGTTTGAAGTGTAGCCATGTAATAGAGGAGCAGAAAATTAGTGTGGATCTCATTTTCATTCCAGGCCCAAATATTTAATCATCTCAGAAGAAAAGTAGCCCACTCAATTTAGCCCATTTGTGTGCTTCACTCAGTGGGTGTCTGTGAGGTACTTGATCCCTGCTCTGGGTGTTGAGGGGCTCTGTCTCCCTCCACAAAGCAGCATCAGCCCAACTCCAAGTCCTTTGTTATCAGTGCTTTTTGCAGCCTGAAAGAGCAGGGAATTACCTCTGAGAAGTCAATAGTCATGACTCCACTTGCATTATTCACATTCATGGAGAGCCTTCTACTAGTGCTCGCAAGATGATTTTTAAATCTTTCATTAATGCTCTGAAATCTAGGCCTGCTCAGCCCTCATCAAAGCCAGTGGAAGATGTTTTATTGACTCGAGGAAAGCTGGCTAAAATCAATGGCTTGAAGGTCTGTCTGCCCTCACTCTTCCTTTCCTTTCTTCCTTCCATTTTCATTTCTGTGGTGGCTTTCCTATCTGTATCTCCAGGTGACACAGGGAGATAGGCACTCAACTCAGACACAAATGACAAGCCAAAATAAACTAAACAATTCCCATCCTCTTATCTAACATTTTCAAGCTTGTGAGATGTTTTAGAGGGCACTTTGGTGACTTTGAGCCAGCTGGTGCCCTTGTAGCACTCTGACTTGGCCATGTTTTCAGTCCTGTTTCCAAGGGCTTTCCGGTTTGTTTTTTTTTTTGTCCCGTGGTTGTGCTAAAAGCTGCTTGTTGCCTTGACAAATATTTGTTTCCAATTCCGTGTATGTAAACATCTAACATAAAATTGTCTCAGCATTCAGTATGCAGATGACTGCTGCACTACTGTTTACCAGAGTTCAAAACCTGGGCAAACAGCAATTTGTTTGGGCTGAATAAGTAATACCTTATTTTGGAGGGCCCAAATAGCCATGTAATTATTTTGAATCAAGAAATTACCATATCATTTCCGGCTCATTACATGGGTATTTATTCTCAGCAGATTATGTGCAGGCTGTTACAATAGTAACTAGTGTAACTTTTGTTTGGAAAGGGAAATGGGGTAGTAATGAGAGGAGGAAGGGGCCTGTGGTGAGCCTGCAGTCCTTGGAATGGCAATGCCACCCCAGAAGTGTGGAGCTCCATTTTCAAGTGGAAAAGACCTATTGTTCTTGCATAGCATTTTAGTGAAGATGCAACCAGCAATAATGAACTATTTCTTTTTATTTATATATTTCACACAAGGAAACCCAGGAGCTTTAGGAGCTCTAACTCAGCTGTTGACTCATTGTCAAAGTACTGCAGTAGTGTAAATAAAAATCAGTCAAACTGGGTAACAATGCCTAATGACTTGTGTATTCCTAGTAGGTGGTTGTAATACCCTGAGGAGCTGTCTTGACATCAGATTGAATGTCCATGCCTTCAGCATCTCTAATAGAGCAGCTAACTGGCTTGTTAATGCTAATTCCCTTCATTTTCTCAGAGTCCATCATGTCTGTGCCACTGCACTGCAGTGGTCTTCTCATCCAGGAGAGCCTGACCATGGACAGTGGGATCAACGAGCTCTGAAGAGCCTGATCCAGAGGACACAGAGAACCTGCAGGCCTCCATTACCTTCCAGTCCCCCACATCCCCCGTCCAGCTGCCTCAGACAAGAGTAAGATGGCTCAGTTTCCTTTCATGATTATAAACGCTTATTTAACCTCTCTAATCTTCTTAACACCAGCACACAAAACCCTGAGAAATATTTGTTGTGAGGTGGAAATTCACCTCGTTGTGAAATAATGGCTTTTAAAGTGTTAGTCATTCATGGCGTGGCTCTAATTGCATTATACTTAGGGGATCCTAACACAGCAGATTTCCAAATTTACCCTGGAGCACATTTTTTGCAGTATTGGGTTAGAAAGCTGTAATTTGAATAAATGAAATGAGTAACCGAAGACAGACTCTGCCTCTCCCCAGTATGTCTCATTAAAAAAAAAAGGGAGAAAACTGTGTTGTTTAAGTAATTAGCAAGATGCTGACATAGTGCAGGAAGTGTGCAATGGATATGTTGTATTTCAGCTGAAAACAAATTAATAAAGCAGATTTCTGTTTAGACAAGGTAAGTTCATTTTCAGAAGGGAGAAATTCTTATTTTTACAAGATCAAAGGTAAAAGAGGTAGTGAGAGAAGAAATGTTCATGAAAGCCTGGCAATAGCCTTGTTGTTTATTTGAGAAAGGGAAAGCCATAACATTGAAAAAGCCCTTAGCTCTATTCTACAGCTGTCAGACCCTGGGTCTTAGACTGGGGGAGATGATGACTGTTTGCTGCTCAGCACAAGGGAAACCAAAAGGAGGATTGAGGGATGGCAGTATTTGGCTGAGATACACAACAAGAAGAAATTACTAAATTCTACCTTGGCCCCTTCCCTGTTTTCTCCTCCATTCCCATGGAGTCACTCTGCCCAAGCTGCTTTCCTCAACTTCACAGTTTGCTCCCTGTCACATAGTCAGGGTTTTGCTGGAAGTCACAACTCACTTCTTATTCCAATTCAGTGCATCTCCTGCTTTGGTCTCATCCCTTTAAAAAACTGACTTAATTTCAGTTAATTAATTCAGGTCAGTGCAGTCCTTCCACAGATGGTTGGAAATAGGCTCTTGTCCAAAGGCTTGGATGATTTGCATGTCCAGTGAGGTTAGGCTGATGTTAAAGAGCTGAACATTGACCAGCTCATCTAAATATGAGCTAATGAGGAAAACACAGCAGTACATCTCAGAATGATTTTTAGAGAAGTCAGTGACAGATCGCCGTATACATGTGGATGTTACCCTTCTTGTTGGAAAATTTACCTGTAAAATAAAATCTGTGTGTGCCTGTACCCCACCCTCAAACTACTCCTGATATTTGCTTCCTGTTCCAAACCCCTGCTTTTCACTGCTGGGAAGGAGAAGCGTTCTTTCAGTGTCCTTTTCTCACCCCTGATACCTTACAATCCTTTTAGAAAAGGTACAGGGAAGATGTGCACTTTCACAGTGACCCTTCACAGTATATATCAATAGATGGCAGTAGCTGAATCTCCTTGGAAAGAACTTCTCTGGAAAAATGTCATAATTGGTTTTTTCCGTAAGACAAAAATGAGTGCACTCTTTATGGGTTAAAAAGAGTGCAAGTTATTTCATAAATCAAGGTCAAAGGACAATTTCCCTTTTTCATTCTCAAAAGTATTGATATCCAAAGTTGCTTAGAACAGCACCAAGTTTGCTTGAAGCCATACATTGAAAGACTCCACGGGTTCAAAACCAGGATCAGAAGCAAGGATCAGTTCAAGTCTGTGAATGTTCTATTAGAACCTGGTTGGAGACTTGATACTGATGACCTGGCCATGATGTTCACCTACAGACTATCAAAACCCGCAGTATAAATTAGAGTCAGCAAGTCCTGCACCTCAGCTTGACCTGGGGATTTCCCCACATGTTTTCCTAATGCCAGTGCAAATATTTTACTGCAGTCTTGTAAATGCAACCTAATCTAATTTGTTCATAGTATCTTGTATTTGATCATGTCTGTTTTAATATCTCCAGCTTCCATGGAAACAAAATTTCAGCATACTCTGTAATCACCATTGTTTTAATGGAGTAGGTCCAAATAGTTGGTCTGTGAAAGCAGTTACTCAAGAATTTGGTTTTTTCCTATAGAAAGCGTAAAACTAAAGAAATTTGTAATTGGAAATTATCTCAAGAGATCATTTCATCCATTCCCTTTCAGTGAGGCAGAATCAAGAACATGCACATCTGGTCCCTACATGCTGACCAAAAGCAATAATGTTGCCTGGCCAGTGGGAAAGGTAATTGTCTAGCAACAGTGAAGGTTTTCCATGACCCCAAGCCCCAGTCTCCTTCAGTGGCAATTTTTCTTCTCCTTTCATGGCTCCTTCTTTTTTTCCTGTTGCTATTGTATTGCTGGAGAAGTTTTGACAAAATCAAAATCTGTTTGCCCATATGTATTATACATTTTAAGCGAAAACTCATTTTGAAACATCACATAGATTTTTAGATTACTTAGATTTTTCTCATCAGAAGCAAAATGTCACTGAAATTAGCATAAACCAGTAAATTAAAGCATATGGCTGCTGATGTATCAAAACTTCTTGAAGGGGAAAACATAGCCCTCTGGCAGAACATTTCTGAGCACTTTATCATCTGAATTCCTGGGTCTCTGGAAATATTTTGTGCTTATTTGCAAGCACTGTTTTTAAAATCTTGATTATTCAAATTCTTTTGTTTATAATTCAAAGTTTTCCTGCTTCTCCCTTTCTGCAAGTGTTTGTGTGATGCTCCAGTGAGAAACATTCAGAGCTGATACATTTTTGTGACAATCTGTGAGCAGTCAGGGGAAATGCGCTGCCTGGTAATTGGTAATTTCACTTCTCTGAGTTCAGAGGATGGCAAAATGCTGGAAGCTCTCAGTCAGTATTATCTAAGTCCTGTGAGTCTTGAGTTAGCAGAAGGGTGTTGCAGCCCGAGAGAACCCATTTTTCCATGAGATTTCAAGTGCACTTTCCCTGGATAGAAATGTATTAGAGTAATTACTTTTGTGTGCTATTGCGAAATGGCTTGCTTGTTGCTCTATCCTTCTCCAGTGGTCAGTTAATAATGTGTTGGTGTTACTGATTCAGGCTTTGGAAGTATGAAGCACTGCCAGACCCCACTGGGTTACAGCCTGCCCACACCCACAACTGCAGGATAATTCCAGCTTCCCAGAATCCCAGTTTAAGGCAAGTCTAGGAAAGGCACTGCCAACAGGCAGAGAGGCAAGAGGGTAAGGAAGTGATCTCTGCTGATTGGTCTGGTTGGTGTTAGCCAACACAATCATGGAAATTCAAGAGACTTTGACTGGGCTTACCGGTAATATCTTTAGGGGGCAACACAGATAGCACTTCCCTGGAGGAAGCAGGTTCAAGAGCTTGTGTTCTTGTCCCCCCAGTCTCCAGGAAAGCCAGAATGCACCTGTCTATACAATGATTCTGCACTCCTCATTCTGGTCCCTCTGTCTTCACAAGCTGAAGCTACCATGATACATGGCTTCATACCTCTGCATGCAACTTAGAGATGCATTTTCAATCCAAAAGTGAATTTTACTTGCATAGCTACAAGATTATACGGTGCACTCAGTTTGCCCGAGATACATTTTTAGTGAGGAAAAAGCACCTTAAGTAAATGGGTGAAGAATGTTATCCATCATTTTCCCCAAATCATGATCCATGATTTCCCTCAAACACCTGTCAGCCACACAGCAGTTCATTTTCCTAAATCAAATGCTAGACACAGCTAAAGAACAGCAGCGTTGCTCAAAGAAAATTAAGCAGCCACTGGGCAAATAATATTGCTATTTATAGCAGCACAGAAGTCTTACATTTCTCCAGCTGTTTCCAGAGGTGTGTCCCAGTGCCCCCTCCTCTGCTCACAAAGTGGCACAGGCCACGCTTTGTATTCCCAGATCAAAAAGAGAGGTTTGAAATGGGCACATGTGTTTTTCTCAGTTCTTTGAAAGTCCAAAGCTCAGATACCATCTTTCCTGAAATCACATTCAACCTGTTCCAAAGTCCAAGGGCAGAAATGAAAGGATTTAGCTTAATAAAATTCATCTTTATCTGCTTAAGGTATCTCACTAGAGCAGAGCCCAAGTCTGTAAGCTGCACCCAGAACTCCATTCCCCTTTTTCAGAGCAATGTAGAGTCGCTCTATGGAAGTTTGTGCTCAAAGATCTGCTGTGAAGAATTAAGCAGGATTTTTCTTTCCACAGGCTTTTCGTATAAGTAAGAAAATCTATCCTTACTTAATATAAAGTGAAAAAAGCTCCAAGCTGCTAGAGGAGAAGGTGGATTTCCAAGGATTAAAAAAAACCCAAACACACTTCATAATGGCTGAGCTTTAAAGAAAATTGTCTGATCCTTGTTTCCAAGATAACTGTTTTTTTCAGTAACAAGGTTTTAGAAACCTTTTCCTACAGTAAGAAATTCTCACCCATAGTTGGGACCTTTCTCAAAAATGCATATTATACTATCCTGGTCTAAATTTCTTTGTTACTGCCAATAAAAACAGAGTTTCCTTTTCATCAGATGAGTAGTATTAATTATACAGACTGAGACTTTGGGATATAATGTTGCATGCAGGAGCCTAGAAATAAAGAAACTACCATTTCACTCCAAAATTGTTGTTACTTCACATCACCAGGATAAAAAAGATTGCTTTTTTAAATGTAAGTGCACTTGTATGCAGTTCAGTGAGATGATGGTGGTGCTGGTGTAGACACAGCAACAGTAATGTTGTACCTTTTATAAACATTTAATTTTAGCTAAATCACAACAGAATAAATGGCAATCTGTTTCTATCTTTTATTTGGTCACTTTGTCCCTAGAAAATTAAACAGAGAAAGCAAAGGGGGTAAGCTTTATAATGCCATGAGTTCTCTTTACTTTCTATCATTTATTTCCCATCCTGCTATTCCTTTAGCTCCAGAGCTACAGATGGTGGTTGCACTGTGGAGCTCCTGAAGGCACTGTGTAGGTTTAAGCATCAGACCGTCAGAATCCCAGCTGCTACCTAACAATCTAATCTTGATTTTACTTAGGCTGATTTTTTCCTCTTCCTAATTATTCTTTTCTCCCACTAGAGTGGAGTCAAGTTTACAAAAAATAAATTAAAATAGTATAAAAATGTAGAAGCAGCATAGATATTACTACCACCATTTTATTCTTCTCCTTAACCTCCCAGTCTCCAGAAGATTCACAGCCTCTACTTGGTGAAGATTATTGGGATGGTGAATAAATGCTGT
Source organism: Rhabdornis inornatus (assembly GCA_013397075.1). Lineage (NCBI taxonomy): Eukaryota > Metazoa > Chordata > Aves > Passeriformes > Rhabdornithidae > Rhabdornis > Rhabdornis inornatus. The sequence continues at coordinate 626,786 of VWZS01009507.1, forward strand.
AAAGTTTATTGCAGTCTTGAAGTCTTCTGCGAAACTCATTCGGATTTGCAAACTTTCACTGTACTTTGGCAGCAGTGCTTGATATTTTTCTCAGATACCTTTCCACAGCAGCATTATTTAAGTATTTCCTTATACTCACGAGTGATCGTTAGGACAAAAATCTTAACAGGGTCTATTGAGTTGGACCTGATCCACTTGGTGCGTTATTTGGTTCCAACCAAAGGATGAAAAATAGCCATTTTTGTACTCTCATTTCTGTTAAACCACCTGAATACTGAGTTGATCTCATCTTTCTTCTCAGGATGGAATGGTCCCCAGGAACTGTCCCTGCTCTCCATGGGTACTTGTGCACCAGCAAACTCCAGAGGGCCCCTGAATCCAGAGATCTCAAGTGCAATCAGCTCTATGTAAGGTGAGATCTCCTTTGCTCTCACTTCCCAGAAGTCCTTGGAAAGGAGACAGTAAATCCACGTCTGCTTCAAGCAGATGCCTGGTGTGGGGAGAGGATCCTGGAACATGCAGTGGGGGCTCTGCCAGTCAAGTGTTGATGTCTCCTTTATGTTCTCTAGAATAAATTAGACCATTGGCTCAGAGAGGACTTCAAGCAGTGCTTTAACTAATTTTAACTGGACAGGTGATAGAAATACGGATTATTTACTATTGTTTTATCCAGCTCAGTTTTTGCCCTGTCCCCACACTGACCTGCTGTCATGTTTAGTAACATCAACATTCTTGTTCTGCCTTCTGAAAATACACTTCCTTTGTGACTACAAATTGCCAAAGGTCCTGTTTCAGTAGTGAGAGAGTTTTGCTGTAGTGCAAGTTACGTGCTGGAGTTCCCAGAGGCTGTGGAAGCAATTCTAATATTATTGTTTCAATCCAAATAAATATGATAAAGACATACAGAAGCCCGTTAGCCGAGAACCTTGAAAACACATTGCTGTACGTGCTTTCTGGTAGAGCCATGACATTGCAGCAAATGTAAGAAGTCCTACTAAATGATAATTTTTCATTGTGATTAATTCAAATATCAGAAGGAACCTGTGGCTTTTCAGCCCTTAATTAAACCATAGGTGCTTCTTTGTTTCCCCTTCCTCCCTATGTTTTGATTTTATCAAGGATGGCAAGCCTGGGATCCTTCAGGGTTGTGCTGTGTCCCAGAAATGGCTGTGACCTGGCACTCTGAGGCTGATGGCAAGCCCGGGGTTTGCTGGGAATGAGCTTAGTGCTCTTGCTGGGCCTGGGAATCACGGACTGGAACTAAGGTGATAGAGCATTCCTGGGTTTAATCCTGGCAGCTTCAGGGAGCCTCCTGCAAAGTGCTTGCTTTTAGTGCTTCTTGGAGGACTTCAAAGAGCATGAGGAGAGCTCTGTTTTCACACAATACCCCTTGTACATTTCTTCAGGCAGGGAATGGGTCTGTCTTCTGTTTCAGCCTTTAAAATCTGATCTGTAAGAGGAACTACATTTCTTTTCTCAGACTGCAAGAGTAAATAATGTATATTACATCTAACCACTGTTCTTGCAGTTTCATGATATGATTTTTCTTGATTTGCTCGTATGTTTAAAATATAAAAATAATTATTTCTGAGATTAATTAAAAAATACTTTATAAAAAGCATCTTGGAAGAATTTTTGGGGCACAAGTTCTCTCCCTTTCATTTCAGGCATGGACACTTCTGGACCTTCCTCTCATGTGGAACCTTCCCAGAGTTATATTTGGTTTGTGGTCAGTTTCGTTCATTTTTTTGCCTTACCTGTTACAAACTCATGTAAAGCCCAGGCTAATTTAGAGGATTTTGCTTATTCATAACAATTTATTAAGCTATGCAAAGATAGTGCTGTTTTAAAAGTTTTTAGATTATATCTGTTGTCTTCTAAAAGAGCAGGAAATTCAAATGGCTCATACAATGGCTCTATCTGCTTAGACTTGCTAAATCATAGGGAGTCATGGTACAAAACACTCTAAATTGAAGGAACAGTGATGCAAGATGACAATGGAATTGTAAAGCAAGTGCTTAGTACATCAAAAATTAATACCTAGAGGGTCCATTTTTGTATGGTGATGATTATAAGTATCACTGTATGTGTGAACATAATCCCCTCAGAACAGCAGTTTACTAAATGTGCTGGAGATTATTGAACAAAATACAAGTTGGGGTCATGTTTGGGTTTTCATTGGGCAAATCACTATCATTTTCTTCTCAGTCCAAACTAAAATAGCTGTGTTGCAGGAGGCACTCGGGTTTGGTGCACCCAAATGAGAGATTGATACCTGTGCTCAGAGCAATTCAGAGCTATGCAGAGGAAAATCAGCACATAATGTACTTCTCTTAGTTATGAGAACAAGTGTGTCATTTGACCTCAGGAGCTGTTTGTTAAATATTAAATCACTGCCAAAGAGGTGGCAGTGCCACTAAGTGCCACACAGAGATGGACAGCTGCAGCAGTATGAGTACACACTGACATACGAGAGCGAGAAATAGAGAGGGGGATTTACAATACTCACATCAAATAGAAGTTTCACGACCACTACTTTAGAATCCATTTGTTATATTATGTACCCATTTTATTTTAAGTAACAAATCAGTTACGATCGTTTATCTTTAGCAGGGAATCACACTTCTGAGCACACTTTACCCGAGCTCGTATATGCTGTGTCCAGTCATCTGTGTGCAACTCTTTGCATCAGATGAGAAACGTACAACTTAATCATTTGTAACTATAGCTATATACCAGGAGGGCTGCTTGATCTTAAAGATGAAGAAATCACACTGCTTTTATTTGTTTATTATTTCCAGCTTAACAGTCTCATGCAAAATGCAAGAGTTTGTTTTAGCAGCATTCATAAAAATGAATTACTTGTTTCTAGAGATAGTCTTTGCTAATTTGTCCCGCAGTAAATTATTTTTTAGTCAATTTTGTGTCTTTAGCCACAGCTCCTCATACACATTTCCGTACAGACCCAGGCAAACAGCTGTTAGAACTGGAAAAGCAGCAGCAGAGTTGCTGGTGTTGTACAGAGGAGCTTGAGTAATTAGGCCAGCACTTACTGTGGTTAAAATGCAACTTACTCAAAGTGCAAGAGAAGTGTGGAGAGGGTCACTAACTCTGTGTATGTTCAGCTGTGAATTTCATCCCTCACTTTTGCCCTCTCTGATGTGGAATTTCTCCTGCCTGTGTAACTCGATAATGTAAATACAGCGTAAGGACATTAATGAGACCAACCCCTTTAAGTTTTAAGGTTTGACTTTCTTCCCCCCAGCCTCCTGTTAATGATGTGACAGTTTGTTGCTACAGGAGAGACAGAGAACTGCGTTTGTGGTAACTAAAGGTCAGATGCCCTGGGCTGCTGTGCTCATCTCACCCGGGGAGAAAAGCAAGGGCTCATGGTTTCTCAGTGTTAAGGGTGGCCTCAAAAAAAAGATGTATTTTAAATAACAATGGTTTGAAGTAGCATGTTACTAACCTCCAGTTCTGAATTAAAAAAAACCCTAAACTCTCAAGCCCTTGAATATTTAATGATGGCTGAACGAACAAACTTGGAATGACCTGAGGAAGACAGAAAGTCACAGAAGTTAATGCTCCCAAAATGCAGCAGCGCTCAGTAGTCCTTAAAAGCAGTTAAACAGCTTTTACCATCTGTTAAGTAATTACCTATCATCATTAGTTATTAGAAGTAGGAAATGATGTAAAGGGCAGAAACACGATAGAAAAAGAACAGCCAGCTTCTTGTGGGTTTCTTGAATGAGGTCATAAAAACGTGGTTATTAATACTGAAACAGAAATGGCAAACATTTACAGACGATGTTGTAGCTGCTCTGCTTCAAAAAGAAAAGCATTGCATTTTTCCTAACAGTAAATATTTAGCTCAAGTCTTGCACTTGTTACCAGTATGAAATGAAATTTATTATAATATTCATCTCCAAAAAACAACATAAGATGAAGAACATTTAAGGTTTCTAAATTCAATGCATTATAGCTCAGCTAAAACCAATTATGGAAAACCCAATTTGAGGATCATGACTTGGAACAGATTAAAACCAAGAAACCAAAAACCCCCAAAGCTGTTGTGTGCTTTTAAGCTGGATGATTTTACATGCAGACATACACACATTTTTACTTATGTATCAGTATGGGCTTCCATGGCCCTAATTCTGATTTCTTTCTTCCTGCTTCTTAGTCAAAATAGTTTCCCTAAAATGCATTTCTTTCAAGGTATTAGCTGCATATCTTTAAACATCCTACAAGAATTTCAGTCTATAGGCCTGAGGTTGCACAGGGATCCTTGGGTACATACTTTGCTATTTTTTAGTCTTATTTCCTTCAGCAAGTTGATCCATCTCAGTGCAAGTTCATAATACACATTAGAGTTACACAACTGATTTGTCCTGACTGTGTACTTTGAGACAGCAGTGTGAGACACTACTGACACCCAAACAGTGCCCAAGCAAGTGGCCACAAAGTGGCACAAGCAAAACAGAAATACAAGAAACTTCAGGAACCATCTAGAAATCAGAGGAAGTCATGTCCAAGCTGTCCAGGCTAACCCTCATTTGTGGCTGCAATAACAAAATAACAGTGCGAGTAGTGGAGAAATCTTGTAAATAAAAAAATGAGGACTCGGCAAACTGCTGTGGCAGATGATCAAGAAAATATCCAATGAATACCAGAAAGGGGGAATTAGGATGGCAAGACTGGGGCCACTGGGGTAACAGGACACAGGGTAAGCTGTGTAATGGGGAGACAAGGTAATAAAAGAAATAAAAGCTGGTGCTGCTCCAGGCTCCTTTCAAGCAGCTCCGTGCCTGATCACGCAATTGTTCCTGCTGTAATCCCATCCGACTTGCTTTTCCATGCAGGGGGGTGATGGTGTGCATTCCCTGACCTCAGGGGATCCCCACGAGCTCACCCCAGCGCTGAGCATGGTGGGAGCACTTGGGTCTGCCCTGCACCATGTGCCCTCCAGGGCCCTCTGCGGGAGGCTGGGGCTCTGTGGCTGCAGGCCTTGGAGGACTGCAATGGCTGCACATGTACATAAGGCCTTCTTTCTTTCTGGGGCTTCTTGGCAAGATCCAGTGAATAATATTGAGGTATTTTGTTTTATTAGAGTCACTTTTCCCTTGGTAATTTTTTTTAATATGAAAAGTGTGCTTTATATAAAATGTGCCACATATTTAAAACAAAACCAATTTTGTTTTTATCTGCTGCAAGTCTAAACATTTAGGTAAAGAACAGAAGCATTGGTTTTGTGTTGCCAAAATCTTACTCATAAGGTACTTTATCCCATTATTTTTTCCATCTGTTTTGTCTCTTAGAGATTATTGCAGCAGCTTAAGAGTTTGATTTATTTCTACCAAGCATAGGAAGAGAATGTGTGGAGAGACAGAACTGCTTAAAAACGCAGTCTTAACTGCTGAAATATTCTGTTTATGAAAATACTTTCTGAATTTATGTTCAAAATCCTCTGCCTGATTTGCTGAATGAGGAGGAAGAGAGAGCAGGGGAATTTTCTCTGTCAGGTCTCTACAAGTACAGCTGCACTGAATATTTAAATATGGCATTTGCAGTCAGTGCATATTGTGATATGCTTTTTTGGGGGGAACAACAATCTGTGAGAGATTATGAGTGCCTTTTTATTAGAGTGAAAAGAAAATATCAAACAAGCACTGAATTATATTTTAATGTAAGTTGATGTTATTTTCCATTTTAATCAGAAGCTGTTTGTGAGAGCCTCTCCCGTTTGTTGCTTTGGAGCCCAGCAGCAGTTTGGGTAGGTTTGTGAAGGGCAGTGTGTTGTCTGGCTGATGGTGGTGGCAAAGGAGCCTACAACAAAGACAGCATTTGCCAAAGTGAGCACCTTTTAATCAGTGTTCTGACACCTAACTACAAGGTGGGCTGCACAGTCCTTGAGTGCCCAAGGCCCTCTCATTGAAGCAGCTTCATTCTGCAGAATTGCTGCATCAATGTGGACAACTTCATCTGCTGTCAGCCTCGCCCTGCACCTGAAACACATCTCCAGTCCATAAATAACAGTGTCCTGCTGGCACAGAGCCTCAGACCTGGGAGCTGATTGATGGACCTGCAGGAAGAGTGGGCCAGCCCTCGAGGCCGGACACTCACCCCTCTGTATTTCACTATCCAGGAGGGTGTAAGAGTGGTGAGGCTGAAATGCTGACCTTCTCACAGACTGTAATATACCATCTATCACTGCAATTGTTGGGTTACTACCAGGAAATCAGCTACTAGGACATAGTTTACTATGAAATAAGCAGAAATGTAACATGCCTAAAATGGAAAGGGAGCTCAGGAACCACGTCACCAATTCTGTATGTGTAAAGTCCCTCTGATGTGAAAAAATGTGCAAAAATAATTAGGTTTTAGGTGTGGTTTGTTTTGGCTTTTATTCTGAAAAACGGAGTCAGGCTACCTGAGCAATTGTTGAGGAGAGCACCGTAACCAGGGCATCTCAATGGTATTTGAAGGTAAGAAAATGACGTGGGGTGAGTGAATCTGGGTATCAGTACCAGCACCAAACCCCTTGATACATTCTCAGTAAGTTAGAAATGTAAGTTCTCAGAATGTTGAAAGCAGTGACAAAGAAGGTGTGACAGTTAAAAAGCGAATATCAAAAATAAAGCAAAAAAAAATCTTTGAACAAGCTGAACACTAAATATTTAAAACTCGCAAAAAGTGTAAGAAGTGAAGCAGAAATAATTGTTGGTGCTAATATCTAAAAGCTATGAAATGCCTGCATGTGTCCAGGCACCATTTTTTTCCTAAGATGTCAGATTTCACATTAGCAGGAAATTGTCACCCCCAGACTGGTATTTTTGGAACTGCTCAGTGTCTAATCAGTTAGTGACAGTAGTTAACAGTTGCGAGCCTGATGCCTGGAAAGCAAATAAATGTGAGTGCTCCTGCTGTGGGCTGGGGCAGGATGGTGGTGGAAGGTGATGGCACTTTGGGTGCCCAGCAGCTGCCCACTTCACCTGATCCAATAAGCTTTTAACCACACCTTGAACTGTTTCCTTCTATCCCTACTAGCAGGGATTTGGATGGGTCAGTGGGAACACAGGAAGTGCCCCCCTGGTTCTTAACCCAGAGGCACAACAGTCATTTAACTGTGTCAATCCGTAAATGTTCCTACAAGCGTGCTTTTGTAACATTGCTTTACATTTTTGTGTTCTCTGGAAAAGGTTTTTTTTAATATTGCCAAAGTAGGAAGAAAGCATTGGGTTAAGATGGTGATGTAGCCAACAGTGGGGATTTGTGGAGGAGTGAGGGAAAGCAGCGGCGCTCTGTGATAGCAAAAGTAAAAGCACAAGTAGGGAGCCACATTGCAGTCCTGATCCACCAGAAACAACTTGGAATCAGCAGCTGCCCCCTGCAGACTCCAGGGCTGCCACCCATGGAGGGAGAGAGCCCAGAGCCACATGGGGCTCAGCTTTGGAGGGTGAGCTGGGGGTGTCCTGCTGGGTGTGTGAGGGAGGGAGAGGTGGGCAAGCAGGGCGTGAAGTTTCAGAGTTTTCTATTGCTGTGCTGCTTTTCTGTGGAGTCTGAGTTGAAGCAGCCCCAGCAGGATCAGGCAGGAGGTACAGATATCCCTGGGAGGGCATCCCGGGGCAAGGAGGACATGGTAGGGGGGTATAAAGAGTAGTGACCGGGATATGGGAGAGCTTTGAGGCTGGTTTGTCCCAGCGTGTGCAATTCCATCCTGAGCCTGGTGGTGCAGAGCTGCACTGGTGGCCTTGGAGCTGAGGCCTCAATGTCCTTTGGGTGTCAATAGCTTCAAAGCTGTCCAAAGTGGGCAGGGCAGGTTCAGCTGGCATCTCCAGCTCCCATCCCAAATAAACATCTGTGCACACTCCCAGCCGCTGTTAGGGGAGGGCTAGTGGAGGCACATGGTGTGCAGTGTTTGCTCTGGTAGCTGTGTGTTTCCCTGCCTGTTAATCCCTGCTCTCCTCAGTGTTGATTTAAATACCTTTCTGTGACATTTGGAGACTAATGGAGCGTGCCGGCCCAGAAGGAGCTCGGAAAGGTTGTCGGATATGATCTGCATTAATCGGAGCCCATTCATGCTGGCGTGTGATCCCTTGCCTGCACAGCCGTGGCTTTTGTGGCAAAAAATAGAGGTAAGTAGCAAAAGGTGCTCAAGGAGCAGCCTCCCTGTACATCTTCCGACAGGCAGGAGAGGGATTCACCCTGGCAGTGGTTCCCTTGTATGTGTTCCAGCGGGTGATGCACAGTGACAATGGCAGCTGCTCCTTTCCACGGCGCTGCAGAGGGAGACGTACCTGTGTGTTCCTTCCCACGTGCATCATTTCCAGCTCCAGGGCTGATCCAGCCTATGGGTGACACACAGCTCGTGGCACCACACACATACCTAACACCTGATTAACTCATGTTTTCAAGAGCCCTTCCTGCAGAGAGGGAAAGGCTAAGGCTGCAAGTGTCATGGTCTCCCTGAAAGCAGGACAAACATGTCCCCTCCTTCATTCATGGGATCAACAGCCTTTCCTGGAGTACAGAGCTAAGCCCTTTCCCTGTACCTTTTCTTATAATCTGCAGAGAATGAGAGAGGCTTTTTTCTTGCCTCGCTGAGCGTGTTGCTTTAGTACTTGTGTGTAGCTTAGCTAAGGCAAAGAGAGCTCCTTCCATTTACAACAGCACTCGAATTATTGGCCTACTCAAGGAAAAAGTATTTCTCATTCATTCCTTTGGAATCTGCTGTATTTGACATAGAAGTGCTAAACATGAGTGGAATGAGTGGGAGAGAATAAAGAGTTTTGATTTCTCAAGGCTGGTGATGAATGGTGGTAGTGATGGGAACTGTGAGCTAATTGTATCTCTTTTTTTCCTCTTCCCTTTTTTTCTCTTTCTTTCTTTCATCCCATAATTGAACAAGCTGCTAAAGGAACCTTGGGATTAAATATTGAACAGAATGGTTCCCAAGTGAGTATCGCAGCTGATGCACCAGAGGGTTGTGCTAGTTCTTTTTACACTTGTGGTGTTTAGAGAATGCTCTTGATGCAGCTTTGCCTCTCGTGCCTGTAAACACAGAGCTCTCAGCAACAGGAGGAAGGATGGAAAGGCTCTGTGCCTGTACACCAAGCTGGTAACCCTTTCTGGATTGTACAGATGCACTCAGAGGAGAGAGGGAAGCTGTTGAGTTCCCTCTGCAGAGGAGGCTCCCAGGGAACAGGCAGCATTCCTTACAGAATTCACTACTTAAAGCTGATGTTCCATCAACAAAGACTAAGAGAGGAAAAGAAATATAATAAAGACAGCCATGCTGTGCTGGAAAAAGCCTTTAGAAGTAATTACATAAGAAGCATGAGCTTCTATGTGGAGTTAGGGTCCCTGAATGGATTAATTAAAAAGGAAGATGCGTCTTCTGTCAGAAATCTATTCCAAGTAAAACCAAAATGCAGTCAGATTCAGCTTTTAGATGGGAACTGACTGTGCACCAATAAGCATTTTTCCTTTTTTAACTTCACAGCATAACTAAAAGAAAGCAGATAACAAACACCACCAGTTCCCCTCACTGTCATCAACACTGAAGTACTTCGTTGAAGCAAAATGTTAAGAAGCTGGGACTGGACATTTGAAGACTTAAAAGTTACTGAATTTTCTCCCTAGCTTGATGGTGAGTAACCATTCCCTCATTCCCTGCAGAATGTCAAGTGTCTGAGCAGGGGAAGGAGCAGGACAGCTGAAGAGCTTCAGTCACAGCCTGTGTTGCTTCAGCTATTGCCAGGGGAAGGTGTGTGGCTCATCAGAGTAGTTTGTATGTAAATCAAGTGAGGTTATTTGTGTTGCAGTGTTACTTAGAAGTCAAACAGCCCTTCTAGAAGGAAATTTTAGTCAAATCAAGAGATGCATGCTGCCTTCCTCCCAATGGGGAAGCAATTATAAAAGCAAGGAGAGTATTCCCAAACAGCACTGCTCAACAAAAAGGTTTGAAGGGTTTGCTTACTTTTTTTTAATCCAATAGTAATACTGACTTGATGTCTCTTTTGTCTTTGTATTTCACTCCCTCATGGTTTAAACATAGACAGTCATGTATGAATCCTCTGTTTTGTACCAGTTCATTAGAGTGTTACTAATAGAATTTTTTTCTTGTTGCATTGTGGGAAAAGATGCAGAAGATAATGCTCGTATCTTATGTATTCTCAAGAGCTCAATAAGAGATGAAAAAGCTCCAGAAACACAAATCTAAAATTGTAAGCATTGCTTAGCAAGATCTTTCCTAGCTAATATTCTGGATGTTGGTAGGCAATCCAGTCTGATTACACTTTCAAGGTGGGGACTGGCAGTTAACCAGTCAGAAATGTTGGATTTTGTTAGTCAGGCCATGTTCTGTGTGGATACAGCAATGCCTGGGTGAAATTCTGTGGCTGATGTTATGCAGGAAGGCAGGAGAGTAGGTCTTAGAGGTTCACTAAGCTCTTGAGATGCATTTTGGGGATCTGTCAGTCAGACTGGGAGTCAGGCTCCCAGAGGATGAGCACACAAATATTTGTACTTTTTTATTATTTCTTTTCATAATGTGCAATTTAGCATCATGTGAAAGATCTGTTGTAGACCATGAATCTTATTCTCCAGGCAGCTGTGATTGTCTCTCTTCAGTTTTTTTTTCTGTGCACTTTGGAGCTCTTTGGTGTAAGAGGTGAGCACATTTAGCTAACAGTGGTTCTTATGAAGGAGATTAACTTTTATCCATGATTGATATTCCAGTGAAGTACCACCTATGAGAAGAAGAGAAAGGAAGAGAGTAAAGGGAGCTTGCACTACACAAAAAGATGCTCCATAGATCTAATGAAAGTATAAAAATATTGACTGCCTCGCTCTTTGTGAAATTTATACAGTAATTTGAAAAATTACTGTATAAGTCAAAAGAGTCACACCTGGAATTTCAGTTGATATTTTCAGAGGAATTCTTATTTAATGTCTTCATATGATGTGAAATTATTGTGTGAGAGTAAATGAATTTATCATCACATTAGCTACCATGGACACTACACTGTCCATCACTTCAGCATCACCTTTTCTCTGCAGTTCCCCCCAAAAATGCTGTTGCCTAATGCCCTCTTTTCTCATCACTAGGTTGGAGAAGTTCAGGGCCCAGTTATGCAGTATTGCCTTGGAGATGCCTCCTTTTGACTTTTGTGCCTTGCTTATTTGGGAGCCTGTCAGCAGAGTGGATTTAACTTGGTAAGTCCATCTGGCTGTCACTGTTACTGACGTGCTCAAACTTGGATAATTTCGTTTCTGTCCTTTTGTAAAAACAGGTTTGTTTTTCAGACCTTTTCCCCCTTGAGACCACGATGATGTAAATGCTAACAGAGCTCTGTGCATTTATGCATACATGTGTCCCAGAGCCTAGAAGCACAATTTCCCATAAACATTTCCAAGCTGGGAACAAAAGCAGGTTTTCACATTAAAAGCACCTTTTTATGTTTGCAAGAAAGCTCTGTGTGAGCTGGCTGTGCTCAGGCAAGCGCACTTCATTAGGTAATTCTGCTCTCAACTGTGTGTTCACAAACCATTCCATTTAACCTTGGAGAAGGATGTGCATGTGTGAAGTCAATGAGCTCTTGCTGCCTTGGGAGTCATCCTTTTGGAAACTATTAACAACTACAATAATAATATTTTTAAAACTGCTTCCTGAGGTTAACAGCTGAAGGCCATTTGAGATCCCTGCTCCATTTTCCAGTATATCATGCTTAAAGGAGTGGTGTGGTATCCAGCCCCCGTGGAGAGATGTGTGCCAGCCACAACAGCCAGAGCTATTAAGGTTGTCAGGGGGCTGAAAGGCACCACGGGTACTCAGTGTAGGTAAGTTTGTACTCAGCACAGTGATGAGCCAGCAGCAGAGTCCGTGTTCCTCCTCTCTTCCACACGGGTAATTCCCTGAGCTTCCCTCCCAGCCTGGTGTTTCATGGAGGTGGGCTGAGCTAAGGAATTACAGCAAATTGTAGTAAGTTTCTAGACCAAGGAGAAATACACAGCAGGTGGGATGTGTGTACAGAACATTGGTTTGGCTGGTGGCACTGGAAACAGTGTCACTGCTGCATGGTGGACAGCTAGTACCAGAGCCACTGCTTTTATCTTTATGTTCTGGTGACATTGGAGACCCATTTACAGTGCCAATGATTTGCCTTGGTCTGTTTAAAAGATGGCTGAAGACTCAAGAGCACCCAATTCCAGTGACTTTTTAAAACTGTAGGTATCTTTAGCCTGCTGAAAATAAGTTGATACTTTCAAAATTCAGAGCTATTGTCTTCACACAGAACAAAAAGCACAAAAGCATAGAAAGTCCAACCCCATATTCCTCATCTTATCCTCTGGGAGTTATTCTTGATCATGCAAAACCCCACACATTATTCCTATGGATGCTTATATCTGACAGTCTCTTTTGTAATATGGCTGCTGTTACAAATCTCCTCTTTTTAATAATGACCTGCTTTTATTCAGAAATAGTTGGGCTGCAGCGGCCCAGTCTATTTTAGATAACAAAGACTGTGCTTTTTAAAGCTGAACTGTTTGAATGCTTTTTAAGCCCTTCTTTTTAAAAGAGAAATCTGATATTCTCAAACACTTTAGACTGTACATTTGCTATAACAAACCACATGCTGCTGATGTGCTGGAATTTCTGACTTTTTTTAATAAAATGTTTTCCAAACAAATGGCAAAATTCCCCATGGACACAAGGGTATCAGCAGTAGTGCTAAACATCTGGTTTGTCTCTGTAGACTGCACCATGTGGAACCCGGAATATCTGGTTCAGTGCTGTGCCTGTCTCCCAATTATATTCAAAACATCAGCTTTTCTTGGAGAACATTTGGTAAAAGCTCCCTTCATTGCTTTAAGCCAATTCCCATGAGGATATTACTGCTTCAGATCGATGTGAAATGATTCAGATTAGAGAAAAACAAAGTTGTCAACATTTGCATACAGAACAAAATACTGCATTGCAATTATAAGTGTGGGACAAAGAAAATTCCAACAGCATGGAATATATTGTCATTCTAATTTTTCCCCCAACATTTCCAGCTTTAATAGAACATTTTCTGGTCTGGAAGACTAATTTTTTTGATAAGAAAAATTATTAACGATACTGAGTTCAGTCAACAGTTCTGTCCTACCTAAGCAGACAAATGCTTGTCATGTAAGTACAAAACACAGCCATTACAAAGAAGATCTTGCTTTTTGTCCCCATTTCAACAGCTGTATGTCAATATGATATGGTAAAGAAAGGTGAGAGAACACTTTCTAATGATAAAGTTGAGAGTTATTTAAGGAAAAAGATTGAGCCCAACAACTATATTTTGTCTAATGTTTGCAAGTTTTATAGAAAACATATCTGCTGTAAATTATAAACCAAACAGACAGCACTATCTGCGGTAACAGGATCTTTCAAAATCTTCTGAAAGAGACTCCCTGAATTACAAATTCTCTGCAGATGCATTGTCTTCTGATTCAATTGCAGATTAATGTGATCCATTCCTCTCCTGTGCATCAGTTTTACTGCATTATGTGTATGTCATGAACCAGGTTTGTGGTTGAAAAGGGAATTGTACTGCCACAGGATGAGAGTGAAAAAGCATAATTAAGAGACAAGTCATGAACATCCTTTATTATAGTCTAACAGCTATACTGATAGTCTCCCTTCACATTCATGTGTAAAAGGCACTTTAAGAGGTAGTGTCTTACAAAATAAATTTGACATTAGAATGCTGTTATTACATACACAGCCTGTAGATGACATAAAATGTTTGTCTGCCGTATACCTCAACTAAGAGACACAAACACAACTGTGGCTGGGGGGAAGCATCAAAAATGGGGCTTTTAATGCTGGGCTAACTTTTTTTTTTCTCCAGAGGAACAATATTTTTTCATTTAAGAACTTTTCACCTGTGTTTGCAGTAGGGATATTATTAATATATAAATGGTGACAAGAGGTTTTCACTCAGATTATACATGTGCAGAAATCCATACATGAAGCTGGGACACTGTCTCCTGGAAATGTGGCCCAGGAAAGGGAGAGAACCTGTGTAGATATGAACCTCACACCTGCACTGCAGAAAGGCACCTTCTACCTGTCCTTCCACCCATCTGTTCCACATCCTTTTTTGCTGTTTTCGGTGCCTATGGAAACAGAAAAACTAAAGAAAGATGTATGACTTTTGTGTCAAATTTCCTTCCAGGGAACTAACTGCAAATTCCAGTGGTTATTAATACTAGTATCTCAAGTCTAGTTGGGGAAAATTAAGAGCAAACATCTACTTTACATCCTACAATCTATGTTTGTGCTAGAAAACAAGAACTCTTTTTCTCTTTTTGGTACTGATTTTAATTTTCTTGATTTTGTTGTTTGTTTTAAAAAAAAATGGATGAAGGAAATCCATCTCAGGAAAGAGAAAAGCTCTCTTGTCACTTGGGATATGGAAAATCAAAGGCGAAAAATGGGCAGAGAGAGGGCTCCCCTGCCTGAGATGGGAGGCTCTGTAGGGTATGAGTGTGGTGTGGGCTGTTGCTCTCTCAGGTCTGTAGCTGGGAGTTCCCCTTGTGGGTAGAGCTTTACCCCAGTGCTTCTGGATGTTCAGTGCCAAATTGGCCAGTCTGTTCCATCTCCTGCATTAACGTGGGAATTCTCTTTGCTTAAATCATGCCTTATGCCAGTTGATTGTAAAAGTGGGAGAAACTCAATACACAGTTTTGAAGTTATCCGTTTCCCCAGCCAGAATGGTTCTGGGCAATGGGGTTCAGTGCTTTCATGCTTTCATTTAAGCAGCAATTTTGCATTACAGATGGAAAACAAAATGGTTGAAAGTATAATTTCTTGTAGGATTCTGCTGAACTTTGAACATAAATGAGAGGACAAATTATGACAACGTTATTCTGTTATTCTTGCCAAAAGTTATCTTACTCCACACCGTAAGATGCCATTTAATGCCAGGAATAGCTTTGTGTTCTAGTCCAGCACTGATGGACATGCTCTGTCTGAAAGTCAGATGGAGAAAACCTGTCTGCATATCCTCCCGTGAAATAGTGAACTGCCTTATAATCAGTGATATATTCCCCGTTGTTGTCTGTAGAATAGAGATGTATTTTAAGTAGCATTCACCTTTAGCTTTTATTTTGCTAATTTTTTATACTTCTATGTTTCATACACCATTCTTATTAACTGAGCAAGATCAGCAGTGCAGATATTCTGCAAGCTTCCCTTCCAACAGTGTTTATTTTTATTTAGGGGTTTTTAGTTTGTAACCAATCAGTCTGTAATTCTGATGAGCTGCGTCAAAGGCTCCCCATGCCAGATCCTGTCTTTGTGACATTTTTGGAACTCCAGAAATAATAGTGAGGAGTTAAAAATGCAATCCAACAAGACATTGGAAGAGGCAGCTACCTAGAGAGGCTGCAGGAAGTAATAGCATTTATTAAATTTGAGAAAAACTAGCAGCTGACTATACTTTGTTTAATGCAAGTAATTATGTGTATTATTTTGATGGAACAGCTTTGACAAGCCACTCAGATGGTTTAAACAGCATCGTTATACGCAAATCTGACTCTGTTACTGTTAAGGGGCTCTGTTGATTTATTAGTGCAGTATTGCCTTACACTTGGTTTATTCTTTGGACATGTTTCCAGAGGGTTTAGTTTCACAGTCTCTTGGGCATCGCATTTTGTTGACTAGCCATCATCTAAACTTGGCCAAGAGCAATCAGATGAGCTTTCCGCCCAAGCTCTATAAGCTACATCTGTTCCCAGTAATTGACAATGCAGAAATCCTCCCCCAAAACTCCTCCTTGGGGCATGCTGTATCCTCACTTGCCCTGCACATCCATCACTTAGTTAGCTCTGCACATCAGTCACCTGCCTTGTATGCACTGTTCCAGCAAAACTTCCAGTGCTGGGGAAAAGGAGATGTGGTTGGGGAGAAAGAGGTGGCATCACAAACAGCAGGAAAGGAAGGCTGAATATCAGGGAGCATTTGGCAGGACTCAGAGGATGCACCTCTGATAGCACAGGCCCACAGCAGTTCCCTTGTTTTTCCCATGGAAGTTCAAGGTATCTGCTTTCTGTACAATGTTTGTACTGTTGTAGAGTTCCCGTCCCTGAAGAGGGCATTAGATGAAACTGTGGTGATTCAATCACATTTTCTGTTTAGTAACACCACGAGAATTAACCTAAGGAGGAGGAGGTGGGTTACAGGAGAGCAGAAAAGGCTGTGGCTCTGTGTGAGCACTGCCCAGCAACAAGGAAAACATCCCCAAATTATCAGCACTCTTTCCAGCACAAATCCAAGACACCCAGTAGCCCCATGCCAGCTACTGCGAAGACAATGAACTGCCCCAACCCAAAGCAGCACACAGAGGTGTTTGCATTGTCTCCTTCTGCTTTTATAAATGGATTTTTATGTCAGTGTGATGGCTGAAAAACAACCTGCTGCGCTGGCTACGTAAATTTGGGAAACTCTTCTTGAAACCTGTGGTGTGACCCGTGTACTATTGTGTGTCCAAATGGATTTACTGTATCATAATGCTCCTAGAAAAACAAAAGGACAAAGAAGATGGGATTGCTAAGGGAGACATTAGATTTCATTTCACACTGGTAATAGTTTAGAGATGTGTGCTGAGCAAAATGGGATTCAATTCTGTGGCACTTTTCTTTTTTATTGCTGCTAAGTGATTTCAATATCCAGTCTAAAGCGATATTGAGAGTGTTCGATGGCACGGGGATGAAATCAGGGAGCGCTGGAGGCTCAGAGGAGGCCACAAATCTCTGGTTGACTGGAGGGAGCCTTTCAGAGCCATCCCAGCTGACCTTAGTGGGTGTTATTTAACCTGGAGGCTGCTGGTAAGTACCTGCAGTGTAAGGTATTGTCAGGTGTTAGAGGGAACGACGTGCCCAGATTGCATTTCAGACATCAATTGATGTTACGTGGTTATGGCTTTGGCCATGAACTTCCCGCTCTCAGGAACATTTATGGCTGAAAGTTTATTGCCCAGCTGTTGCTGCCTGATAGACGTATCATAACTGGGAAATGGTTTAAGCCCTGTAACCTCTCAATTTATGGCCGTTGGAAGCAGATGGGGATTGCTACACAAACAAGGAAGCATACCTGCAGTCCACAAGGCGATGGTCACAAATATTGTGCTGGGGGGGGCACTTCTCGTGGATGTGTATCCTGCTTCTGATGAACTCCCAGCTACAGAAGGTGAGTGTTGTTTGTTCTACATAGTCTATATTGTTATGGTTGGAGTCATTTCTGTTTCGTGAGTTTTAACTCAACTGTTCATAATTTGTTTTGTATAACAGTGTACAGTGTAGGATCCTAAATCAGATGATGACAGGAGGAGCCTGAGGGGCACAGGTGGAACTGTTGAGAATCTGTGTTTTGGCTTCTGCAGGTTTTGGGCAAAGAACTGAGGAAGTGTGAAATGAGGGCAGTACAGAAAAATACATCAGACAAAGGCAGTGGCTCAGTAGGCGCACACATTAGCGAGGGTTTCACAAATCTCTTTGTTTTCTATGTAACAGGGTTATAATAGAAAAACAAGTTTCCGTTCTGCAAGAAGAGCTCAGGAGCTACACTGTATTGTCCTTGCTATGCTTTTGGAATCCTTTATATTTGTAGGCTTCATCTCATTTTCTCTAACAAAACACTGAGTTGCGGATAAAGTGCCGTGAAATTGAAAAAACAGAAGAGAAACAACCAACGTTTGAGAGGATTTTAGCTTTGTGTCTTGCGGGTAAACAGCCTTGGCGTTTTTTCTGGAACCAAATGGCTCCTAGCTTAGGTTAGCGTAGAATATTTTATACAGTTCTGTGGAATACTTTGAGAGCAAACTTCTGGTTTTGGTGTTACTTAGCTGCGTAATATTTTGGTTTAGGACGAGTTGGAGTAAATAATGCAGAAAACCAACCAACCTTCCCATGGCTTTATTTAGCCCATGTGCTGTTGTTTGCATTTGAAGGCACAAGCGGTGCTGTCACTTGTGTGAGGGCGTGTAAGGAGGAGACGTGAGCTCTGAGCACTGTGCTCAGCAGAAGGGCCCTGAGCAGCACAGTGCCCCTGTGGGCAGGCAGCCGCTGAGCTCGCAGCAGGTCTGCTCTGAGGAGCCCTGGCAGAGGAGGCAGAGGGGCACCCGCGTGGGGCTGGCAGGGCAGCAGGGCAGAGCGCCCGGCGTTCCCGCCTCTCCTGCTCCCACCACCGAGCGGCTCCAGACATTCCTGTGCCTTTCCCCACTGGGCCTTTATGTGAAGTGACAGCTCTGGCAGCAGACATGACTTCTGCAGAGTCATCAATGATTGCTTCTAAAGCTTCATTAGCGGTGCAGAGCACACCAGCAGTGCTGTGCTCAGATCTGAAGTGGCACCGTTTCATTTTTCTATATGTGAGCAGATAATTTGTTTTGTGCTGAGATACTTTGCTTGTGTAATAATTTATTGGTTTCTATAGCATCCAGGGACCTTATTTTTTAAGATGCAGAATGCATTTGTGAAATGTGTGTTCTTGGTATTATTATTTTTAATTTTCTCTTGGCAACTGAGTTTTCTGCTGCAGAGAATAATGAAGCGAGATGCATTTGCAGGATTTCAGTTTAGTTTAAGAAATCACAGTGGCGATTTACATATGTTTTACCCTTGCATCAAGATTTTCACTATTTACCATAACTGGATTAGATTCTAGTTATGTGCAGAACTGACTGGAAAATAAACTGGCATCCTGATTTGCATTCATTCTGCACCAGTGGTTCCCCTGTCAAATTTGCTCAGTGTGGAAGATTTGGCCAAGAGCTGGGTTTGTGCATTACCTGTTACTGCAGGCAAAAGCTTCAAGTATGCCTTGGCCCAAATCCCTGACATATATAAGGAATGACATATTGTTACCAGGGAATAGGAATATTGGAATTACAATGCACTTAGTGCTCAGTGTAGAAGAGGGGTGGGGGAAGGTTTGTGCCAGATAGCCAGGAGCCCTCATTCACAGTGTGAAAATAGCTGCTGGATGCCCGGTGATCACACCAGGGGACTTCCAGGTAGCTTCCTGCTCCCATTCCTGCCCTCCAAGGCAGAGGGGTCAGGTTTGGGGGATGTGTTGATCAGGCAGCAAAAGAGCTTGCTGTTAGCAGCATGTGGGTGTGCTAAAATCTTCCCTTCCAACTGAAGGTGTGTGATTTCAGGGGGCAAATGTTAATTTATCTGTCTTTTTACACTGTTTGCTCCTCATGGATTTTGTTTATATGTGTAGCTAGCTGTGGACAACTGTAACCAGTGAAAGTTAGAAAACAAATGCTGGTGTTCAAATGCTTATAAAATATGTGTTAATGCTGAAATGTTCTATGCTAAGAAAAGATTGTCTTTCTGTACTTACTTTCCATCCTTATTTTCCCCTGTTTTTCCTTTTTCATGCAAAACTTCTCTTCTCAGGCTAATACCTGGCTCCCATTCTGGGGTGCCTTTTATTCTTTGCTGACTCCTAGGCAGAATCCGGTCCTGCTCAATACAGGACATGGATTTTCCTCGTGTGCTGAGTTAAGTATTTGTTTCACCAGCCCTTGTTCACTCTGGTGTCAGACAAATTTTTAGTAGAGAAGTTTAAGTCACGTTTTACTCTGCTGTTCAGTATTGCCGTCCCTGAGCTGTTGCAGTCAAAGCCCATGTCCTGATGTACAGGCCAACACTATAATCCCACCAACAGAATGGTGTTGATATTACTGCAAATTTGTATTTGTAACTGTAATTATTCCTCTTTCCATCTGATAGAGGAAGGGACTCACTCAGAGGTAGATTTAGTACAAAATGTTTCAGCTAGAGCTAGGCAGATTTGTTAAAAGCAGAATTAGTAAAATTAGATATAAGGCTGTGCTAACACAAACAGAAACATTTTGAAGCCTTTACTACAGCAGCTACCTCAGTTTGTGCATGGTGCTTCTTGGATGCATGTTCACACCTCTAAAGCTTGGCCTCTCTGAGCAGAAACAGAGAACTTTGAGCCATATCCTGATGTCCCAGTCCTGATCATCTCCTGCTGCAGTCTGCTCATTGATAGTGAGTTGTGTAATCTGAGAACCTGTGTTGATGAGACTTGGCAGTAAAATCCATGAGAAATCTAGTGGTGTAAGAGGGAATTAACAGCCAGCTCTGTCTATGGCATGTTGAAAGTCCAGCCCCTGTTCTCCTTTCACCAGGGGAAAGTTTCCAAGACCTCACACCAAGGTTACAGCTCTGTTTTGTGTCTGTGGGTGGTGGTGTACATCAGTAGTTTGATTTGTGCTGTTGTCACATTCCTCTAGCAAATGTGGCTTTGGTGTACTCAGTTATGGATTTGCTCTAAAGCTGCTTGTATGAGTGCTCTGAGAGACAGGATACAACTCAGAGCTGATTCCAAATAATAATTTGTCTCCATCCCTACAGTTTTCACAGGCGTTAGGGACAGAGAGGCTCTCATTAAACTCTAGAGGTTGCCCAGGTTTTCATCTGTTCAGGTACATCTATCTTGTGTTCAGTAGAAGGGTTGAAAAAGACTTAAATTGGTCATTCAGAAAGATCTTCAATCAAGCAGCAAAATACATCTCAGTTTACTTTAAAATCCAGCTTGTTATTGTTTCATCTCCTAGAAGCTGTCAGTGAACTGTTGTTTGCATACAGCCCTGAGCAGTTGCACATCTCTTTACCGTGGTGTTTAATTATCATTTGTATAGGAGCTCTTGACCCTCTCCCTGCAGATACAAAAATGTTATTAATTGTGTAGGGAGTACATAGGCAGTGTGATATCATTAGCAATAAATAAGCATGTCTCAGGAGCTGAACAAATCAGTAAAAACTAAAAAAAAAAAAAAAAAAAACCAAACCAAAAAAAAAAAACAAAAAGTCAAAAACCAAACTGATAAATATTGTGGTAACGATATTTTGGTATTATCTGATGGCCAAGTGATTGCTTTCAGAGATCCTGAAGACCTCAGTTCCTAATTGACAGTGACATCTTGGTGCTAATAAGATAATGATGATGCCAAAGGAAGATGAAGTGATGGGGACACACAAAACTGGGGACATGCAAAAGGACACCAGGACGGGCTTCCTTAAGTAGTAGGGCACTTGAGTGAGTGGAAAAAATGCCTCTCATTGTTCTCATTTCTGCTCTTGGGGTTTTGGGTGTTTTTAAAATGCATGGTAATTCTTTGAACCCTTTTATGTTTTATTTTATCTCACAGTATCAGTGTTCCAGCTGCTTTAAACAGAGAACATTCCTGTGACCTGTTTCAGAGAGAAAGTGTTTTAAATTTTCTAAGCTTTTGCTATTATAACATTTCCCGTTAAATACCTGACATACAGAGATAACCTGTACTCAGCTTTGTCTGGTATCAGGGCTCTTCTCTTGCTGCTGCTTTTATGCAATAAGCTGTGCATGAGCAAAATTTTACTTAGTCATGCTGATCCTCCTAATATTTCCAGCACAGCAGAATATTGGAATGAAATAAAACTAAAAAATAGCTAATTTCACTCAACTGTGTGTTCACTTGAAGGTAACTACCACATTATAACCTTCCTGACTCTGTACCATTGCCAGCAGGTAACAAATGTACCAAATAAAAGCTGTTGCAAAGGTGTGCTCATGGTCTAGAAGTCTGATCTAGTTTTCTCCATATACAACACAGTTTTATCTGTCCGTAATTATATTTCAGTCACGTGTATAGAATCAATCCTGCAGGCTTGGAATGACTTGCTGCTTTTGGTTCATCACATAGGGGCACATTTTAATTCTCCAGGAAGGTTAATAGCTTCATGCATTCATTGTTTAAGTAATTCCTTAAATCCTCAATGCTTACATGAGCAACTTTACTGGCTTATATTTTCTTTTATGGAAATATATTGCAGGAAATACCTTAGAGCTCCTTCATTAAGTTCCATTGTAAAATGCTGTGTGCCTCAGAAAGAAATACTAATCTGTAATACTTGATCTTAAAGGGAGGCCTCAGCTCTCTACTTGAAAAACTGCAGGAAGTATCTCTCAGCTTCATTAGAGACACCAGTAGGTGCTCCTATTCTGCTGCTGCTGAAGCCAGTGAAAAAAGTTTCCCTTCCTCAAGGGTCAGTGTAATACCAGGATTAGAATGAAGTTAGTTAAGGAAATGTTGATTCATTGGTATTTTCACCTCAGGCTGAGATAATGCTACTCATAGCCTGGGTAAAACAAAAATCCCCTTTTCTCCCCCAGGAATTAGAATTTTCTTATTATTATTTTGAGTGTACAGAGATGGAAGTGCAGAATGATAGAGGTGAGATCCAAATGGGACTCCAAAGAGTATTGAAGCTGTTTGTGAAAAGCTGTGCAGTTTGAAATGGCCCTGTGGGTTCATAATGAATATAATTGCTTTCCATGGTGGTGTTTGGGTTTGGTTCCTTTTGCATGTATTTTGTATTTTACTGGTTTAGTAAAATACATTTGATGATGCTGCTGGGTGATGTACCTCAGTGAAAATGTATTGATTTTCTGAAAAGTCTATTTTTTGAAATGTTCTTACACGGTGTTTTTGCATACATTTGCTTGTAACTTAAGTGCTATATCTACAAGCTGCTGCACATCCTGCTGATGCAGCTTAAAGAGCCATACAAAGCTGTGGAAAAGGTTCAAGAGATCTTTCTGGAGTAAAGAAGGAATTAAGGTTTTTTAAAAGTTAAATTCCTCAGGATTTATGTCAGCTTGTTGCCTATACACTGTTGACACCTCATCCAAAGTATCTGTTGACTTCATATTTAAGGGTTTATGCCACTGAATGTCTGAGCTCAGTAGGTCAGATTCGGGAGATTTAAAGACTTTTCCACAGCTGAAGAAAAATCAGAAGAAAGCAGCTTAATGTCTGTTTTAACACTGTTAAACCTGCAGAAATTCCTAAAGCATAAAATGGAAAACATCTCTGCTTGCTGTGCTTGATGTGCACCTAAGGGAAGCTGTGTGATGGAACGTTTCCAACGAGGAAGGGAAAGGAGACAGTCTGAGCAGAGGAGAACACAGAGGACAGCAGTGATGGTTATTGTGTGAGAGATGATTAAAGCAACTGCTAATGCACTCTGTGCTTTCTGGGTATTTGAATGGAAATATCTCCCATTGATTCTCCCAGACAGTGGCACTCAGGAGCACTGCAGAGTACCTCCCTTTTCATAGAGTTTATCTCAATCCCATTATTTATTTCAATTTTGGAAATAGGCTTTATATTATACTGCTTAAAGAAATGGAAGAGTGTAATAAAAAGCTGGGGTTGAACAGCAGTGGCTTCCTCTGCTGAAGAAAGAGCTGTGGAACTGGGTGTTGGACAAACCTCCTTAGCAACAGGGGCAGGTACATCAGTTTTTAAAAGGCTGGCAATGAACACTCCATATCATTAAGTCTTGTCTTAATTATTTGCTGTAGGACTTTATTTCAATTCTCAGCTTACAGGATAATAAACAAGGCATATGCACATTGATGCTCAACTCATCCCTGAGGAGTGGGATTTAAATCACATGAAGTTATTTTGTTTATTTGTATTTTTAATCTGCATTGGGCACTACTGTTGGTACTCAGGTTTGTTTATTTTCTTTGTGGGTTTGTTTGTTTGTTTTCTAGTGCCTTTAATATATCACACTTGATAGCACAGGTCCCAGATGAATTGGGATGAGCTTGCTGAGTCAGCTGACAGAAGGAAGAGAGGAATCGTGTCTGGCAGCAGCACGGAGTTACTTTGGCATAAGGTGGGAATGACCTAACATTTGTCATCTCTTGTTTATTCTCTTGTCCCCTACTGCTCCAGGAGACCCAGTGGGGGCTGGTTGGATTGGAGCTTTTATTGCTAGTGTCACTGTGTATTTATGGATTTGTTTTGCACTTTGTGGGGAAGGTGCAGAGGTTTATGCAGTGATCCTTGGACATGTCGTGTCTTCAGGCAGGAGAAGGTTTTTTCACTGGAGCACACAGACTGCTTGCTCATGGTCATGAAAGACCGAATTGAGGTCTTGGGACAAATGCTGCTTTGCTGTTTCACTGGTCATGTACCAAGTCATGACAGGCCAGTGATTACACACTCAGGCACCTCAGGGTGATATTAAGCATGGAACTGGTTTTGCAGCTATTTTGTGGGAAACAGGTCAGTCCTCAATAGCAAACCAACAAAGGATTCAGACCATAAGGTAGGAGTGAAACTCCTGTTGAGGCAGCAGGAATGGTTTTGGTTGACAGCACAAAACAAGATAAATACTATGTTACCTTTTGGGTCAACTGTCTGTGTAGTTCCCTGTCAGGACTGTAACATTTATGCATACTGCACGGTTTAGGATCACATGGTGCTTTTTTTGGCTTTTTTTCCTTATCCTTGCTGTTCAAGATCAACTGTAGTGAAATGGGATAGCATTTTGATTGCTGTAATCAGACCTACCACACTTAAATGTTCTGAAGTGTTTTTCATCTCCTAATTTTCAGCTATCAGTAGCATTTATGACCCACTTTGCTTCCTCTCGAAATCACAGCTTCTGAAATAGAGCACCCACTATAAGAGGCAGTCAGCAGCCCTGAACTCCTGTTTCTCAGCACCTCAATAATATTTTTTGTCCCTGGACCCCAGGAAAGTCTTTCGGATCATGACTGCTCCTTGTTCTCTCCTGATTATACTAAAATTTCAAGGGTAACATTAAAAAAGCCCTAGAAATTATTGGTCTGATTCCCTCTAGTTTAATGGGCTCTAACTACTAATTGCCTTTGAAAAACCTAACCTAAACTATTATTTTTTTTATCTCTGCCTCTATTTTATCAACAAATTTAATTAAACTGACCATAAAGGAACCCAAAAATATGAGTACAAAAGATACTGGAATTTTGGACAGATATGAATGTGCTAATTAGCTTTCAGTTCAGTCATGCTAAAAAAATGAAGTCTTTAGTACACATCTCTACTGTTTTTTATTAAAAGTAAAGAATTAGAAAAGTACCACATGTCACAGAATAAATAATAAAGCTTTCAGTATATTGAGACAATATTGGTAAATCTTACTGATATGCTGTTTATTAAAAAAAATACAGTGCTGAAATTCTAATGAGATTGTGCACTGTTGAATCTCCCTCTAGTTTTAAGAACAAGGCAATTTATACTCTTTTCTAGAGCAATTTAAATTGTTTCTTTTATGTTGTATGGTTTTGCACTAATGTTTCTTTTCAAGTTCTGCTTTTGTGGGCTTCCTTTCTCCTTGTTTCTTATTGAAGTTCTGAGGATC
This sequence comes from Rhabdornis inornatus, assembly GCA_013397075.1. Classification (NCBI taxonomy): domain Eukaryota; kingdom Metazoa; phylum Chordata; class Aves; order Passeriformes; family Rhabdornithidae; genus Rhabdornis; species Rhabdornis inornatus. Next base: position 652,043 of record VWZS01009507.1, read on the forward strand.
ATTGGAGTCAAACCCATTAACTTTGCCATGGTTTTCAATCAAGACCTTTGCAAAATGCCCAGTTCCACAATGGCTTTAATGGAAAATATAGATTGCTTCATATTTGATTTAGACCTCACCCCTGTGCTTGTTTGCTTTTTTCCCCCTCAGGTTATCAAGCTTTGCATGATTTTTCTCAGTCGTTTCTTAGCATAAGCATGTAAGCTGGACAATTGCTCTGCCTCTAATTATTTTTGCATTGCACTGAAAGTCATTAGTGTTATTTCTGGTGATTGCAGCTGAAAATGAAAACATTCAGTGGGAAATCCAGGGTCTGCTGGAGTTACAGAAATCTCCTCTTGAGTGAACATTTTTGCCTACCTATCTGGGCATGCGGGTAAAAATATAATTAATTATTAGATCCTGGTTTGTCTCCAGCCCATCATTATTGGAAATATTGATAATCTTTAATGGAAATAGTAACAGTAGATAAACTATGAGAATGTATAATGTATGAGCAAGGGGCAATGTGGTTTGGATGGGCTTTTCCTGCAGAAGAGGTAATTCCTGTTTGTGTGTGTCTCAAGTGTTTCACTACTGGAAGGGAGGGATACACAGAATGAAGAGGCAGGGACGTGGCTGTGTAGACAGGATTGTTCTTTGGAAGCAGTTTGGTTGTTCCTGCAGGCTGCAGGTGGAAGGAAGCATTGCTCTTTTCCAGTCATCTGAAAGCATCTGGAAAAGTAAAAGTAATGGACTCGAGGGTTTTCCAAAGGCTTGTGCAGAATATGAGAAATACACGAGGCTGCATCACTGAGGCCTTTATGAGAAAATGAAAACAATGTCAGTTGTGTCCCAGCTGTGCTCCCAGAGCTCTGTTTCCAAACAGCCCTACACAATAATGGGCAGGGATGGTGATAGGGCAGATCCAGGGATCTGTTTCATGTGTTGTGAGATTTTGGAATGTAGATTTTGTGTGGAATTTATGGAAGTTTGGGTTTTATTCACTAAAAGTGTGCCTCCCAGCTTCAGCAGGTCTAATGCACTGTTACACTTCTCAGCCTGACTGCATCCAGCTTTGCACGTTGTAGAGATTCAAAAGAAGGGGGATAGGAAATATTGTCTATTAGAAGATAATTAAGGAGGAAAAAAAGAGAAAAATAATCTAATATGGCTCAGGGGTCCCTGATATTTTACAGAAGGCTTCTTCCATAGGCTTTCTTTGTGATTTTTTTACTTCATTTTGGCCTCCTGTGTTTGTCAGTCACCTTTTAAATTTTGGCCTGAGAGCATCCTCAGTGCAAAACTGATAATGCCATGCTCAGAAGGATGGTAACTGGATATAGTCTCAGTAGGAAAGCCCTCATTCCATCACTTCCCAGTTTGTGCTGGATGGGGATTTTTATTTTATCTTTCTTTTCGGTCATACCGTATTTCAGAGACGCGGCCAGCTTGGCTTCTTGGGTTTTCAGCAATGTGAGTTGTTGGTTTTGTTGTTTTTTTTTCATTTCCCTGGTGAAAAATCTGATGTCACCAATGCTCTCAGAGTGTACACAAACCTTGAGAGAAAAGAACAGATTTGTTTATTGAATAACATCCCCACGTTACTTCTGGTGGCAGGGAAAAGTGTAAAGGCAGAAAATTATTCAAACCCCATGTGACCTGACTGCAAAGTGAATTTTTAGGAATATGGAGCACAATAAGCCAGTAGACTCATTAGATGGCTTTTTTTTTTTTTCTGGTTTATTTAATCATTTCCATTTAACCCTGTTTCCAAGGCACAGCCTCCCCAGCTTCTCCAAAGTGAGCATATGGGCAGTATATGGATATCACAGCTATGTCTTAATATCCAGCTGCTATTTGTGTGCCAGTGGGGAATGGCTGTGTGGCTGGCTGGAGTACCCTGGGTGAACCTGCTGCTTACGTAAGAGTATTTCTGAATAATAGCAGTCAATGGCCATTTAATTGGGGCAGTTGCTGATCCTTGGCATAGATTGTTGACAAGGTGGGATAGCAGAGAGAAAGCAGATTGAATTAATGGAAGTATGGAAACTGTTCAGAGGGAAGGAAAGTGAGCTCACTCTTTCTTCTCTGCCTTTACAGATAGAGCATTGGGGTCACAAGGCTCCATGTGGGTTTAACATCCTTGAAAATGCCAGGAACAGAGTAATTGGATGACTGGAACAGACTGTGGATGCAGCTCTTTCGTCACTGCCCTTGGTGAATGAAATTCTTTTCACTCTGCATTCAAATCTAACAGAGACTTTTCGCTTTCAGCGTGGATGGTTTCACCTCTGCGCCAGGCAGCAGCCCCAGCGGTAAGGTACAGATAATTGGAGCAAATCACTCCAAACCCTCCTCAAAGCACTGCATTATGCATGCACCAGCTCCAAAAATGGACAATGAGAAAGACACCTCTTTTAGAAAGTGCTTTTGTAGTGAGTAAAACAAAACGATTTCTTCAGGTTCCAGTGCAAAATGAGTGGCTACAAAGCATGTGCATAGCTTTCTGGAGATAAAATTCAAGGGGGATGATAATAATAACCTTTTTCTGTCGCCAGAGAGTCTGCACAAAGATTCCATCAGCATTTTGCACAGTATGATAAAAAATGTGTGAAATCCTCAGCATCAGTGGAGGTTCAAAGTGAAACAGAACAAGCAGAATAAGGTACCCATAATGAAAAGAAATAGCTAAATGATATTAAGGAAGCCAAGATAACTGAAAAAATTAACAGCACAATAGCTTATAGAGTCTGCTTCTGCTAACAAAGGCCATCTTTAGCACCCAGTGTCTCCATTCAGTCTGAAAAGATTGGAATGAACAAAATAGGAATAGTATAGAAAAAAATTTGAAATGTAAAGTTAAGACACTTGAACTCTGACCTCTCCATAAAGAGAGAGGCTTCCTGTCTGTGCCAGCATCCCAGGCATGAACGATGCCTGGCTGCCTGTGGCACAGAGCGAGCCAGCAGGATATGGATGGTCTGTGGGAAGGCATGAAGGGATTTCCTGCAAAGACTCCCTCTCTAGGGAGCTGGGATCCTGCAGTAGCTGGCCCTGACAAGGCTGGGTTTGTTGAGACACTTCCCATCCTTTAAGGGACAAAAGCCACAGGCCCAAAGCTCTCTCAAAGCTACTCAGTCCAAAATGGAGTGGTGGATGAAGTATACCTTTAGCTTGAAATATCCATGAATCTCTAAAATCAAACCCCAAAGGTTTTGTGTTCAACTGTTGCATCTCCATAGGAACTATATTCTGGAGACTTTTTCCCATGGAAATCTCCTGCCTTGTATCTGAGGCTGAAATCAGCTGAGACAAAAGTATTTTGGAGGTGTGCTTTTTGGTTTTTTACCATTTACAGCTACACCTTTGTCTTCAAAAGCAAAGATTAGAGGATTGTGTTCATTAGAATATTTTTAAATGTGTATCTCTGAGCTCTTCAAAGTCCAGAATAATAAAAAACAGAATTGCAGAAAAGGAGGTTAGGGAAGATGAGAAACCAATTAATATATTTGTTTTTAGGCTTGTTTTTATGATGCACATCTCTTACACACACCAAAATTTTAAATCACCCTTGCTACAGTTCACCTTTGAGCATGGGGCAGAGGTAGAGATGACTCCAGAGGTCACTGTGCTACTGCAGCAGCCCAGCAAGAGCCAGTGTAATTCTGTTTAAACTCAGAACATGTTCTGACAACACGTGCCCATCTGCTAACCCTCTGGCTGAGAGTCAGGTCTGCACAAGTAATATAAAGATGCAACTCCTGTTCTCGTCTGATTTTTTTTCCCCTTCAGATGCCTCCAAGAATTTTTCAACTGCCCAAAAGTTTTCTAACAATATGAGAGAACGGACAATGAATGCAGGAGGGCAGAGAGGCAGATTTTAAAAAGGAGGGAAAATGCCAGTAGTTTCTTGTTGATGGATGGATGGATGGATGGATGGATGGATGGATGGATGGATGGATGGATGGATGGATGGATGGATGAAAGGAAGCTCTTTTGGAAAGGCCAGGATGTTACTGAGCTGGGGGTGGAAAGGCAGTGATAGTGATTATTATATCAATATGGACTTGGAGCCATGCAGATATTCTGATAGACCTTCAAATGTTTTTGGCAGTTTTGTAGTGTTTGCATCTGCCATGAAAAAACCCCACTCATTCCTCATAACTGATCCATGTGCCAAAAAAGGAGGCAGTCTCCTTCATTTATCCTTGTTCTGTGCTGGTTGGAACTCACGTTACAATATGATGAATTAATTGTGTCTTACAGTGCTGCAGGTTGGTTGCACCAAATTGGCTGAGTGTAAAATATTTCAGTGCAGTAATTACCACATTTTGTTCAAAAAGGCTTTTCTGAATAGGATATAATGTATAGATGACCACAAGTAAAGAAGAAAAAATTATATTAATACATTATTTTTAAGAAGGGAAAACTCACATGGGAAGCAGAGTAACAGTCCTGGTCAATAATGGACAGAAAAAAATGTGGGACAAAAATTCAGTAAAAAGTCAGTTTGGGCAAGTCAAAGAGGCAGAGACAACATAGCAAAGGCCTGCCAGACATTGACATGTAGATGTTGAAAACTGAACCAGTGAAGAAATACAGCAGTGTAGGTTTGAATATGCACATTTTGAATGGGGAGCAATCAGTTTTGAGTTAAAACTCACTCTCACCATGCAACCTGGGCAGGAATTGCATATGAGTTGAATCTAACATGGACAAAAACGGGGAATAAAGAGGACTCTGTCTCTTTCAAGCATTTGGGATGCACCTTGTGGTGCTGGAGAATAAAAATAAGGAATTTCAAGTATCATCATGAGTAAATGAATGGAAGTGGTATGATAGGGTTTTAATTTCTAGCTTATTTTTAAAAATGAAATAACAAATACGAAACTACAGAGGTGGGAAGGTTGTTTGGAGGTTTTTTGTTTGCTTTAGAAAGGATACTTTCTTTCCCACAGTTTGGGCTACAGATGGGTCTCATGGGATTTGCTTTCCAACATAAGGGAGATATTCAGGCTTTCAGTTTTCATTACCACTTTGTTCATTATTGTGCCTTGAGGAGCTATAAATAACACATGGCTAATTTGTGAATATGGCACGTTCCAGGGGATGTGTGTATTTTAATCAGGGCACCTTCTGACATTTGGTAATTGGTTTACAGATTTGTTATATAATTTCATGAGTATTAACTTGCTGAGAGGAAAAAATCTAAATTTATGTGACCTAAAATGTGCCCTCATTGCACCCTTACAGCAGCTGTCCTCCTTCCAGGTCTAGCTGAGGACAGATTTTAAGTCAACAAGTACATCAACTGGCATCTATTTTTTCATTTCTTATGGCATTAGTAAAGTAGTAGTTACATTCTTCACAACATGTTTCTTTTAATTAAAGTTTTTCTGTGTGTGTGTATATCACTAAAGAGCTCTTAGGATTTAGGCAGATTTTTTCTGGTGAGAACAGAGGTTTTATGTTGGAAGGTGCATGTTTGTTATTGGAGTACATTTTGGCATGTTAGTTAGAACAAGTCACGTGGCACTGGCCTATCTGCATCTGGGCACTGAGAACATCTGCGGGCCAAAGCTCATGTACTCCCTTTCCTTAGCTCACCATCCCAAATTAGCTTTATTTCCAAAACCAGCTGGCTCTCAGGCTGTCTTGTCGTCCTGCTGTCCTGGAGCCTGGGCATCCAGTCCTTGGAAATGGGATGGGGCGTGATTTGAGGCTTTGTGAAGGAAGAAACACCTGTCTGAAATAACGGTGTATGACATAAATTAATAAGGAATATTATCTTCCATTGTTTGTATTATTGGTATCAAAAGTACAGAGAAACAGAAAATTTACCTGATTTTAAATTTTAGTTGTTATTATTTGTTTTCTCTCTTGCACAAAAGAAGGCATTCCTGTCTGCATTCCCGAAGCTCCCTGGCTGTACCTGTTGCCACATGTTGAGGGAAGCTGCTGCCCAGGGAAGGTTTCAGCTGCAGATGCCTGAGCTGTGGCCGTTCATTTGTGTCACTGCTCACGGGGTCATCTGAGGCAGCATCAGCCAGAACCTCTGCCAGGGAGCAGCCAGAGGCACGAGAACAGCTCCTGGCAAGAAATTCCTGCCTTTCATTTACCTCATTGCCAAAAATGGGCCCTGCTTTGGAGCAGGGCCTGGGTCATGCCGCCATTTTGCGTCAGGCCATGGGTCACTTCGCCATTTTGTTTCAGGCTCTGGGGTCGCTCCTCCAGTTTGTCTCAGGCCGTGGGACGCTGCCATTTTGTGTCAGTCTGTTGGGTCACTCCACCATTTTGTGTTGGGCTGTGGGGTCACTCTGCCATTTTGTGTCAAGCTCTGGGGTCACTGCACCATTTTGTGCTAGGCCTTGGATGACTCCACCATTTTGTATCAGCCCGTGGATCATTCCACCATTTTGTGTCAGGCTCTGGGCTCGCTCCCCCAGTTTGTGTCAGGCCATGGGTCATTGTGCCATTTTGTTTCAGGCCGTGGGTCGCTCCACCATTTTGTGTCCGGCTGTGGAGTGACTCCACCATTTTGTATCAGCCCGTGGGTCACTCCGCCATTTAGTGTCAGGCTCTGGGGTCACTCGCCATTTTGTTTCAGGCCATGGGTCACTCTGCCGTTTTGTGTTAGACCATGAGTTACTCCATCATTTTTTGTGTAGCCAAAGGCTGAATAAGGCTCAAGGGGTGAGGTGTCTAGTAAGAGAACATCCTAGAGATGTTTCACTGGCTTCCTTTGGCACACACCCCCACCTTTGGCACACACCCCCATGTTTTTACTTCCAAAGTGATCTAACATTATTTACAAGCGTGTTGTTCTACAGTTCCTGTAACTTTGGACTTGAATCCTGGTATGTGAATAGTGACTAATATGGCCTGGAAACTGAAGTAAGGTCCATAAGCTCCTGGGACCCTGCAGAGGGATGTATGGGCACTGGGGAATTGTACCCTCCATGTTATAAGCTGTGGATAATGGATAAGATCAGACAGCTGGGGGTGGGGGGGGGAAGGCAGGGGAGAGGTGTGAGGAAAGATCAGCCTGGATCTGGAATTCTGAGGACTTCTATGCTTCTGTTACATATTTCAAGTTCTTCCACTTAACCAATTCAGTATTAGCATATTTAGAACTGATACTGAGTAAAACAGAAATATGGTAGAAGTCCACTAAGACCTTGCAATTTCTTCTTCGTGATTTGAGTCTAGTTTTGTTTCAGCAGGGATCCCATCATCCCAGGCTGCAGCACTGAGTACAAAGGTGAGATATGTCTGCCTGGCCAAATGCCCCCGCTGTCCATGCTTGGCTTTGGCTGCCCTGTATGCTGAAGAGTACTGCCACCTGTGGCTTGTTTTGACATCAGAAACGCCAAGCACCTGCCGTAGATGTTGCCATCTGTCACTGCAGCATTGATTGAGGCAGCTTGGGCTGTAGGAGGCTGGCTCAGACCAGGCAAGGTACCAAAAGTTTTGCCTTTCCAGAGCTTCACCTCCGCTGGCATGCTGAAAACCCTCAGAGGCTCCTGCTTGTATTTGCTTTCTGTAGAATGCTGCTGGAATTTTTGGACATTTTACATTAGTGTATCTATAACTGAGCCAGGAGGAGTGATGAAGATGCCTGGAATACTTGTGTTGCCGTGGGGACAAGGACACAGAAGGAGCTCTCTCATTCCCACAAGGAAGGTGAGTGACTGTGGTGCTGTGCAATATTGCCCAGGAGAAGTCACAGTTATTTTCATGTTGCTACATGGAGATCCTTGAACATGTGTGGAGCCTGTGGCTTGGGAACAAATGATATTTCTGCAGGGTCTGATGGCGTAACAGCTGTCCTGCTGAGCCAAGTTCCTGGCTTCTCCTGTTGAATTCTGGAGCCAGTCCCTGTGTCCTTGGACTGAAGTGTGGTCCAGCCCTGCCAGCAGTATGTGAGGCCATCAGCTTTCCCTTATCCTGGTACATATGAGCACGTGGGTCTCTTCCCAGAGGCTGTTTCTCCTGTGCCAGGCAGACAGGGATTCGCTCAGGCTCCCTGTCATGTGGTTCTTGCCTCTGGGAGGGCATCTCCTTCAAAAGGTGCCTTATCTGGAGTGCAGACAGGCCTTTTTTGAGCATGTTGTTGTTATACTGACACTTGGTTCCTGCTCAGTGTTGTGATTGCCTTTTTAATGAGTCCAAAGAAATTCCATTTTAAAAAATCAGTCTGGGTTTTTCCTCGAGGAAAAGAAGTTATTGATAACAATGCTTTGCAAACAGTTCTTGTCAGGTTTTGTGATCTTTGAAGATGTCCAAGCAGTCACTGAGGGGTTATACTGGGCTGGCTTCAGCTATGCAATGCTGTAACTTGAAGTACTGTGGGATTTGGTATTTTTTACTGCATAAGGCCATAAAATAGAGACTTTCCCATAAAGTAGATTAAGGAGGATTTTTGATACTTTGGTTCAAAGAACAGCTCCTCCAGAAGGTGAGCATTAACAAGATGGTAGTGTCACGTTTTCATGACAAGGTTCTGACTGAGCAGATCATTAGAGAAAAAGGATCAAAGCCACTTCATGTTACATTTCAGGTGGACATGAGTGTGTCAGCGGCAAAAAAGCTCAAGTAGCAAACTTCACAGGACGGGGAAGCTCACTCCTCCCACCTATCTATCCTTTGCAGTTTCCTTCCAGTGAGTCACAAACTTCTGGAGTTTCAAAGGAGTTATGTTTTAATCCAACTGCTAACTGATATAGCTCTGATGAGAGACGTGGACATCAGAAGAGATGCTGGCTCTCCTTCATTGCTAATGAGCAAGACCCAAATACCACATTAAACAATTAAGTGTTCAATTCTTACTGGCTTTCCAATAATCTTGATCTGGAATTGCTTTTGTTTCTTTTGTAAGGGTTACTTATCTAACAAAAAAAAAAAGAATAAATTGACTAAACATTTTTAGCCAGTGCAGTAAACCAGGAAATTTTATTTTGTAAATTTTACTGAAGTAGATTGGTAATTTATTTTAATTCTCATTTATTCACTTAATTAAAAATTCTAAATTTTACCAAATTAGAAAGCTGATTTAATGTGTAAACCTCCTCTGCTCTGTGTCTACTGTTAGGACATTCCTTTCTTTCTTCCCTGGATACAGCATATGTAGCCTAGAGCCCGAGGCACAGGGAGATCTCAGGGTGTTCTGCAGGCAAGAAAGGCTTCACTGCTTGATGAACTCTGCTGAACTTGTTGGATTGCCATTACTCACCTTCATCTCCAAGTGGGAGCCAGCTCCTTGCGCAGCACAAAGAAAGCAAGAGCTGCACCCAAGTTAAATGTTATACAGTGAATTGTAAGGCATGTATCCAAAGTGCTTCTCAAACTTTTTACAGATACTCCAGCACATTTGAAGCATTTGACAGAAAAGAATAGGCAAGGGCAACAATGATTGATCCATGTTTTTAAGAAAAAAATTGAAGCCATATTTCCACCAGGGGCTTCAGACGGACATTGATGTATTTATCGAGAAAGGGCCCACGAGCGCCAGCCTTTGCATCACTAAAAATGTAGCCTGCTGCAAGAATTTACAGCTGTGATGGAAGATTCATAGCTGCTCTCTTTATTTATTGGAAACATCTCTTGCAGCTGAGTAAAGGCATAAATATGAAATTAAATCACAAAAACTACTTTGAAGTAGTGCTAAGGGTACTTTTTAAACCTGCGGGGCCAGGACAGCTTAAAACTAATGTTGAAACACAATTGAGTTGAACAGTATTTACTGATCCATTATTCCATCCCTTTCCAGCTAATATGTAAAATCACAGATTATTGGAGACCATTTGCTGTATTCTTATATGTAATGCTTAACAGGAGGACTCAAGGGCAGCACGATAGATAAAGGTGCATCCATGAATTTCTGTCTTTGTGATTTATAGTTTTGATGCCACTGTAAAATTATTTTTATAGTTTATTTTACCGGCACGTGGTGTGAGAGAGCTTTATATGCTCTTGAAAAATAGCTTCATAAACACCAACAGGCTGTGATAGGAGCTCTTGGAGGCATAGCTGCGGGTGTGAATGCCAGTATTAGGTTACTGTTCCTTGTCCTTTCAGGTCATTGCAGATATTTGAAGTGGCTGCAGCTCCATGGGCCAGGGCATGTGGGAGAGCAGAGCAGAGCAGCCAGGAGAAAGGGGCAAACACAACCCACCCCCAGGAGCAATTAGTGTTAATGTGTTATTTTGGATAATGATGATCCACAGTTTCTACATGGCAAGTTTTCATCTCTGCATCTTGTAGCTCCTTATCTCAATTTTGCAGGTCGCAAAACTGATTAATTACACCAGCAGCAGTAGTATAATTAGTGCTGATTATTCTCTGAGCTTTTTCTTCTTTAATCATCTGTTTAATTGGAACTAAATCCCTATTTATCAAATAGTGTAGGTTTTAGCATGTGAAGACAGTGGATTTTGTTTAAGTCTTTCCACCTCGAACTCAGGCATTGTTATAAAAGCTTTGGGAATATTTCTGTGGGATTATACTGATTATAACTGGATCAGGATTTGGCATTTTTAGTATCTGGTCGTTTGTCAAATGTTTTGATGTTATAGTGAGCACTTTCTTTAAAAATCTAGGAAAAAGAGATGAAGAATAAACAGACTGGAGACGCTTATAAATGACCTGCCATATTTACACTGCTATTTCATAGCAGAATCTCTGTTAAATGATGAGGGAGAATACTTTGTTGACCAACTTGGAGAAGTTTGAATTGTCTTTAATCAGGAGCTGTCAGAATAAAAGAAAATACGTGGAAGCAATATGTGACTGTTTTTCAAAGCATAAATGCAACAAAATCTGAAGAAATAAGGATTGTACCATACTTGTGCATGAGGTGCTCTTTGTATTATCATAGTGTGGTTCTGTTGATGTATGGTGCAGTGACAGGACAAAAGGGAAAACAAGTAACACCTGGAGCAGTGGTGGAATGACAAGAAAGGGAAGCAAGTCATACTTGCTTCACCTCAAATCTTTCAGTAGGTCAGGAGCTGATAGTTCTTACCCTTCACTCAGCTTCTGCTGGGGCCTTTTGCTTCCCTCCCCTCTCCTGCCCCCCACAAACTGCTATAAAAATAGTTACTAATGATGATGAATAGGGGTTTTTCTATTTTAAACTCCCTCAAGATGAAGATCTTTCTCCTTCTGTCATTCTCTAACTACTTCAAAAGTCAGTGTAATTCTCTGTAATTCACAAGCTCTGGGCATTTTGCCCATTAGGATCTTTTTTCCTTCATCATTTTGGTAGCTGCAGTACATCTTGTCTAAGTGAAAAGGAGCATAAGGGAGAAAAGTCACCTCTTGATCCCACCCCAACCCACTGCTTAGGTAAGGGACCTGCTGCAGATCTTTATTGGTTTGTCACACTAATTGGAGCAGGAAGTATTTGGGCTGTGCCAGGAACATTTCTGTAGCTGTAACCCACGGTGTCTCCACAGGCTCCTGCAAACAGTGGAGCTGTGCAGCACCTCACACTCACACCTGTGTGCAGGGGGTGACCCAGGCCCTTTGCAGGCAGTTCTTCACCCACTGGCCTTGTCCTGTTCAGCCATGCATCTCACCTGACTTGGGCTGCATTTAAACTGGGTGGTTAAGGTATTCTCATGATTCTGCTGCTAAAGATGTGCTTAATCTTTCCACTCTGAGGAAAAAAAAGGATTTTTTATATGGAGGCTCATCTTGATTTAACATTACCATATGCTGTTGATTGCTTATTCAAGTTGCATGAATGTAAAATGTTGAAGTTTTGTTTCAGTGACATTATTGAGTAGGGGTGGTGCATTTTTTGTAATATATGATGTGTAACTGCACTCATGCAGTTTCAGCATGTATTAATTTTTACAAGAGGAGAAATACTTGCCTGATGAACAAGTTCATAGTGAGAAAGAAATGTTCATTTTCTAGTCATGATCTTGTGCTCTTTTCCTCCTTACTTTCCATGACTGTAAGCTTCATTCTTTGGTGAAACTGCAAACTAAAAACCCAAGCTGTGATTCCATCCCATTACATCCAGACTCTTTGAGTTTGAAGTTTGAGTTCACTTTTCAGGCTGATGTCTCTCATCAAGTCATTGCACAGAAAACAGATCAGTGAGATGGGAAAACAAACAGGAGATGGTTTACACGGAGCCTTTTTTTTTCCTCCTGACCTTCCCAATCTGTGATGCTGCTGTATTTTAAAGGACAAGCTGCAAGAGGCACCTAAAATGACATCATTATATTCTATTAGCCTTTTATATAATTTTTCTAATATTCCTAACCTTTCCAATTGCAGTAAATTTACTTGGGCTTTGTTGTGTTTTGAGGGTTTTTTATTAGATTTTACGTAAAACCATATTAACTTCTTCAGTTCTATTTGTTCCTGCTACAAATACCGGTTCATGGTCACCTGTTTTACTCCTTCCCACAGCTGGCAGCATGTGAAACACAGGCAATACCCTAAAATACCTCCATCCCTACCAGTGGCTTAAAATGCTGGAGAAAATTAGTATGGTTTGAAGTAGAGTCCTTTCGTTTTTCCACAGTTGCTGATACTTTGTAATTGAAATTTTGAAAGGCCTTATGGCTATAGCAGTGAGGAATGCCTGGCAGGATGTGGGATACGGAGAACTGGGCAGGTATCTGTTCCTGTCATGTGTAAAATGAGAGCAAACAGGGAGAAAATGCAAACCTGAGAGTGTTGAGCTGTCTCCATGGCTCTGGGTGCTCACTGAATGCAGACTGGGGGGTACAGCTGGAGGCAGGCACGTGCTACCCCGGATCGATCTCAGCTGTGTGGTGGCACCAAAGTGGGAACAAATTCAGAGGGAAACAGGGTGTTCCTGAGCATCAGCTGGGGAGTGGAAGCACAGCTGGAAGAAAAAAGTGGTATCAATCTATCAGCCTAGGAAAGGCAAAAATAAGAAAACTATTGATTTTTTTAACATCATTAGAATCAGTAATGGATCACTTCCTTGTGAGAAATGACCCATCCTCCTCCTTTCCAATCCTGTTACTTCTGCAATGAGTTTTTATTAGGTAACCTGTTTTCTGTATATTATAGCTCAGATTTCTCAATGGACATTAAACTATCTTCTCAGTAAGAATACTTGGTTACTTACTTATTTCTACTTGGAAAAAAATGCATTTTGCAGTCAAGAGTTATAAGGGGAATGATACTTAAAACAGAATTATGGGTATAAAGATGTTATTTGCAAATCTTGGTTAGGTTTTCTTCTTTGTCGTACAAACTGTTCAACTTAAACCTATTCTTAATCTTTCCCATTTAGGACTTGATGGCAAAGTCCATTGGTGAGGTGGTAAAGACACGTTACTGGGTTTAATTCTGTCTCTGAAACTGATGGGTTTTAGCTGCCTGTGATTAAGTCTCTGAATTCCTTTGCATCTTCCTATGATTTTACAGTTTAGATCACTGAATTTCTCATGAGGGATGGGGGGTGTTACATTTAATGCCTTTGGCTATTTTTATTCTGCCTGGTCAAATACTTCACTAAACGTCTGTTTTCTAGTCCTTTTTGGGTAGCCATCGTAGTACTGTGAACTATTCTGCTCAAAATACCACCATTAACAATAATTGTGGGAAGGACAACTTCTAAAGGAGGGACATCAGATGGATTTGTTCTCAGCCTAGAGCTTTGAAATAATTCTTACTGTTCTTCAAATAATTCTGGCCTTATACACAGAAATGATCACAAAGCATGCTGTGTTTTATCAAAGGTGCAGGATCTTTTTATTATAATAATGTACAGTTTAATGAGACAACCCTGAAAAAGGATCAGTCCCATTAATTTGGAAAGCTGTGTTCTGTACACTTTGGGCTCTGGAAGAAAAGTGGAACAGGTTTAGAGCTACAGATCCCTTCTTGTGCTTAGTTCTGGTATAAATGACAAAAGGTTTGGGGGCTTTTAGCTGTTGTTTTCAATCAACTATTTACTATACCCTGATTACAAGAAATACTTGGAATTACACAGAAACCTTCATATGCCACCTTCTCTCAGTGCCTCACAGCTTGGTATTTCATTACTTTAATTGTTCTTATTGTATGTATAAGGAGAATCATACAAATTATGAGTTCAGCTTTGATCCATATTGGCTATGGCATCAAAATCTCCTTCCCTCAATTCCCTATTTCAGTTCATACAACTGAAAATAGGTTTATTATTTAGCAGAGCAGAGTAACCAAAGCACTCTGAGTATGTGTATGCACAGTTTGCTCTGTACCTCTGCCCTGGGCTCAGATATTTTGTGCTGTGTTAATGTTTTATGGTGTTAAAACAATTTCTTTATCTGGTGGGGTTCCTGTAGGATATCCTGCAGGATAATAACTAGGCTAGATAATTAAATCAAATCACTGGAAGGCTAAAGAGAAGAAGACAAGAGGATGCAATTACTGAGCAAGGGTGTCCATCCTGGGCAATCTTTGTGCATGTTCCAGTAGCATGGTAGGATTCAGGGGCCCATGGTAGCAAAAAAAGGAAGCATGCCATTTAAAACGTATTCCATGTTTCTGTAGGATTTTGGCACAGCTTTCTTGTTCTTATTGAAAGGAGACCGTAACTGTGACACAGGGAATTGCAGCTGCTGAATCTTCATAATATCCTGAGGGTGCCAACAAGGGATATTGAACAGATACAGTACAGATACAGGTTCTCAGAGTAGATTAACTGAGAGAGCAAAACTATGAAGGACCTAAAATATTTTGTATAACAAAGACAGTTTTGTGCAGTTAGAAAGTCCCAGCCTCTAATCCCCGCTAATAAGAGGCTGAAGAATAATTACCAGTTGACCAGCAAATTCTCAATATGAGATAAATTCTTGTGTTTGTGTATTTGCACCTTGCTCCTGTGACCTCTCTTATGAGATGTAGAAACCATCATGCCATGAAGGGGTTTGGTCCTGCTCTGTCCTGTCCTGTCCTCCTTGTAGCTGTCACTTGAACGATGCCCAAGTGGATTTGATCCTGAGGATCATTCATGCTTCAGAGCCAGGGAGAGGCGAGTTCCAGACTTGAATGAAGTCATGGGTACACAACTGTGCAGGAGGGCTCTGTCATGATTTTAGAAGAAAACAGGATCATTGGATGTGAACTTTACAAAATGGACATGGATGATCAAATTAAGGGGAAGCTGCAAAGGGCAGTGCAGCTCAAAAGGTGACCCTGGCCCATGGCTGAGGGAGGGGTCAGGCAAGAGCTTCATGAGCAAGTAAAGTGGGAAGAATGTGATGTCAGAAGATGAGAAAGGTCAAAATAATACATAACTTCAGTTGATGGCTGCTTATGCTGAAAGAATAATGCCTGGTCCCATGACCATGGATATTCACAGCGTGGATGTGGTGCAGCTTTGGGAGAGCCTGGGCTTGACCAGCTTGCTCTGCCTCACTGCAGGGTTGGTCCTCACACAAATTCCCGGGCTGGCTCCAAGCTGAGTATTGTCCCCTGCAATCTAAGAGGTGAAGAATGGCAAATAATCCCATCTTGTACCTCCCTGTAGTCAGCATCCACTGATCCTCTGAACACAGAAGGACAGGCTCTGCCACCGGCTCTTACACTGGGAATTTTCCTGAAGTGCTGCAGATACCTCAGAATTCTGCAATGCAATGTAATGCAGCTGCTTTGCTGCTCTGTAGTATTGGTTAGCACCACAGGTTTTTATGTCCCATCCTGACAAGATAAAAGAGGTATGGATGAGCAAAGAAAACATCGAGTGTTTCATACAGGAGTTGTTAAAATTAGTTGCTTCTACTTCACAGAAAGTTGTAACAACTATTTTCAGTGTGTTCCTTATTACAGTTCTTTTTTCCCCTCTCTTTTGTCTGCCACAAAACAACAAACGCTCCCTCTCCCTCTTTTCATTTATCTTTTCCTTTCTTAAGGGATGGAAGAGAAAATGCAAAAAAGAAATATGAAAAGCAAATCATCCTTTAAACATTGTGCATTCCATTAAACCCAGCAGAACAGAACCAGGAAATGAATTGGAAATATTGCCAGTTCTGAGGAATCACCCCGTCTTCCTTTTTGAATTAAAAGACGTGTCTAGACCTACTATCTCTCCTTTTAGCAAAGCTGAAACTTTGGAGAATATGTTTGGAACTATTGAGTCTCAGGGAAATCTACAGATTTCAAAGCCCTCATCTCTCAGGAGTTTATGCCTGAACCCATGACACAATTTGGTCTTATTTCTGCAAAAGCACTTCAGAAATTGTAGATTATAAGCTTGATGATTTGTAGCCTGATACTTTTTTCTCAAGCAGCATCAAATGGCTTCAAGTTTCTGAACCTGACAGAGCAACTAAGTCATTTATTTTTAAACATAAATAGGGATAATCTGTTTTGTAGCATTTCTAATTTCTTGTCCAAAAGGCATGTGAAATCAGCACATCTCTACAAATGCAAGTAATTTTCATGTGAGGCCAAGCTGAAATCTGGTGTTCTCAGGCAGATGACATTTATCCATCAGCATTCACATATTTTCTTATCAACACAAGTAGACACTTCTGGTTTTGAAAAGCTTCATTTATCACTTGTTGAATGTTTGAAGCTGAAAAGCTGAACTGCTCATTTTGAAAAAATTTTTTCTTAGATTGATGGATTCTGATGATAACTTAAAAAAAAAGTCATCAAAAAGCCCTCACCCACCTGTCTGTGCCTGCTGTGGCACATGTCTGAAAATGGCCTAGAACCAGCAGAGTGGTGCATTTCAAATATTCAGAGTTTATACTGGTCATTAGATACTGAAGTTACATATGAAGTACATTAGAAATGAATATTGAAAGATTCCTGTTAAGCAAAAATTGTAGTTACTCAACAGATTTTTTTTTCCTGTTGGTCTTATAATTAGCTGGCTTGTTCTTGAGAATAATTTCCTCTTCTTTATTTTCACAACTTCGTATATCTATTTTAATCAGCCAACACACATATTTGTCTTACAGACAAATGCATTATATGTTACATATTTCATCACTGAGTGGCTGCCAGAAATGCATTTCCATATCTACTCTCCATGAATCAGCAGAACACCACTATAAATCTTCACTCCCTATAAAACTTTTTTAATAGAGGTGTATCCTCATTCTGATGTTCTATAATCAGCTTTGTCAGAGACACTGTGGGCCCTCTTTCCTTAAAATATTAGCTTACTAAAGATTTCAACCACTGTTTATAAGCGAGAGAGAGAGAATTCACATCTACTATCCAAAATCATTAAAGGATCGATGAGCGTTCATACCTGGAAAATTCTGGCAGGAGAATGATTTCTTTGCAGCAGCCCGTGTAATTAAAGAGAGGATGAATATTGGCAGAGACATGACTCCTTACTCTCGTCTTCTACTCACTCTAGGAGAGTAGGGAGTACTCACCATTTGCTAAACTGTACTCAGCTTACTGGGCTGGCACAGACAGGTGGGTCAGTTATAAGAAATCAGAACCACGGGGCTCAAACCATCAGACCAGGTCCTAGGACACTGTACCTGTGAGAGTTCCAGGTAGCCAAGGAATGGATGGTTGGATGGAGTAATGCCAGCCATTTTAATCCATGTTGTGGGACAGCAAGAGGGAGGTGGACAGAATGGCAAAGGCATCACCTAAACGTCTGTGGTGGCAGGAATGATATGGATCTTCTATAGGCATTAATATTCTGTAATTCACTGGTGCATGTACTTGAAGAACGTTCATGTGGCCACCATTCCCTCCAGCAAACAGCTAAACCAGTTTGAGAGTCACTGCTAAACAAGTCTTATTGTTCTTTTCAGTAAGAGGTTATGCTGCCTGCTCTGAAGTAGCCATGCCTTTAGGTTCCTGCTTTTACACTTACTAGCATATGGAATAATAGAAGAAACACTCAGTGGCTTAGGGCAAGAGCAGCATTCCAAATAGACTTTAAACGACAAACAATTGGAGCAGACACTTCTATCCACATGAGCCTAATGGTACTTACCTTTGACAGTAAATGCACAAAATTACGTCTGGCTGAGAAAGTCCCTCTGGGCTGGAAGTAATTGGCAGGTGGAATGGGACTCAGAGGAGCACCACTGCTCTGGTCTCACTTGTCTTTTGATGTCTGCTTGTGCCCACAGCAGGAGATAAAACTGGGATCTCAGAGCAGGTGCTGGCAGTTGTGTATTTTTAGGTTATTTTCAAGGCATGATATCATCTCTTACCTTCTGCCGTTTTTCTCCTTGAGTCACTTCAGTGGCCATTCTGAAATAACTGTAATGCCAGTTCTGGGTTAAATCAAGTAGAGATGCTTTAAGTGTCTGCGTTTGCCACGTTCATTTTACCTCAACTT
The DNA here is from genome assembly GCA_013397075.1 of Rhabdornis inornatus. Lineage (NCBI taxonomy): Eukaryota > Metazoa > Chordata > Aves > Passeriformes > Rhabdornithidae > Rhabdornis > Rhabdornis inornatus. The sequence goes on from VWZS01009507.1 coordinate 670,326, forward strand.
TCTGTGGCTCTTTTCCAAGCATGTCCCACACTTCCCTAGCTCTGCTTAGTCTGGGAAAGTTATAAGAAAATTAGCTGAAGGTCATATGGCTGCTATCCATGCATAACTAATCCTTTATCAGAACAGATGTGAGTTGCAAAGGAAGTTCATGTCTTAACTTTTCGAAAGGTTTGATGGAAATCTGTCTGGGAGCAGCCAGAGCTGAGTACAGTGAATCTTGGCTTACTTCACTGAGGACTGCTGGAAGTACCATGTGCCAATAACATTACTCAAGTCAACATGGATTTAAAATCAGATGTCTGGGTGTGATCAGTCATTTCTGTCTGGAACCTAAGGAGATTAATGAAAGTTTCCTTTGTCTAAAGCTGGCACAGCCCAAAACAGCTGTACTGGGATTATATTTCTGTGTAATAGAAACATAATTTTCATAGGTGTGATGAACAGTGCTGACAATTTGCTTTAGTAAGCCTGAGGAGTTTAAACCATGTAAGCAATCCAAATTTGAGGATTTCTTTGGTTTACACTAATTGCAGATGTCAGGTTTGGTGGTGACTGGATACTGTGGTGATGGGTCCTTCAGAAGTGCTGAGAGATAGATAAAGTTGGGCTGAACTGATGTATTTCATATGACGAGCAGCTGGATGAGCCCTGAACACCATACCCAAGTGATTCATTTCTGAATGGTGCTGAAAAGAGAGGGGGGTGCTTAAATAAATCAATGGTGATTTTAATAAACTGGGAGCTTCTCAGTACTAAATCTGTCTGCATCTGATCTGAATTGCAATTACCTGTCAAAAATTCATCCATCATTGCAAGTTCCAGACAAACTTTCTGGCAGCAGATGTTTCAGGGAAGCTATTTCATGTGGGAAATATATTGTTTAGTGTGCAGCATTCCCAAGAACAAAAGCCAAAGCAGAAAACATTTCCTGAGTAACAGCAATAACTTCTGTGTCATACCTAAGCCGAGTTTATTGGTGAATATAATTTGTAAATGTGGGTTTCCAACATAAATCAGTCAATGGAACACTACTCGTAATTCAGCCATCTCAAAGAGATGTAGTAATTCAATATCTGTGTACTTGTGAAAGCAATGGTATTTCTAATAACTTTAAATTCAGCATTATTAAATCCCCTCTTTGGGGCTGTAACACTGGTGACTGCCAAACAAACGTGGTGTGTTCCAGCAGCCAGGCTGTGGGGAGAGCTCTAAGAGCTTGCCTAAAGAAATGTGTCACTCTCCCTCAGATCTGTGTTCAGCAGCTGTGGGGCCACCTGTGCAATCCACGTCTCTCTCACACCAAAACCCACAAGAAATTGGGGGCGAAAATATTTGCCTGCCACTTAATATGGGTTCTTTGACTTCCTGTCATAAGAGAAGGGGCTGAGTGTGGATTGTGTGAAGGATTTAAATTCAGAATACCTAAACTCCAGTTTTTCATTGACACCCTTCCCACCATCTGATACATGGCTGGTCCCTTCTGTGGCAAGAAGGCGACATAATGAACATTTTTTTGCAGCCATCAGAAAATTGTCACATAACACTGCTATTTCTCATCTGAACATGTACCTTGAAAATGACCTCTGGGGACAGGCTGGACACATGATGAGAAGATTGCTATCCCAGCCAAATAATACCCCAAAAGCTGTTCTACTGTCACCTCTATCAAAACCCTCCATTCTCTTTGCCAATTATAACAGCAGAATCTATCACTCTTTTCAATTTTCATTATATCAGAAGTTTACTTTGCACATTTTCTTCCTCTCTGTAGTACTTTAAAACCATGTTTCATTAAAAGCTGTTCCTAGCATAACTGGGAGCAATTCACTTACAAAGTAACTGCTGACAGATGGATCCATTTATATCTTAGACATGATGTGCTAGGCTTCTTATCTTGTCACCTGTGCCTGGTGTTTGAGGATTCATCTTTTGTGTTGGTGGCTCAGAAAGCCCCAGCCTCATAAGCTGCAGCAAGTGTGTCATTCTAAGCTCTGGAGAAGTGATGGCTGCCAAAGGTTTGGAAAAAACACCCTGGTTTGCCCTACTTCTCTCATTCATCAGTGTGCGGTGTCACTGGCGTAACATTTTCTGCAGAAATCAGAAAATATTTGCTTATTGCACGTCCACTCTTCTTCTTTATTTCCCTGTTATTTCTTTTCTTCTATTATTTAGCTTAGAAGTCTGTGGATACTTTGTGCAAATCACTTCTCAGGCCTGTGACAAGAGATTGTGTCCCCTCCGGGGGTTTACTGCCTCAGCACTGGCTCCCAGGGCCATCTGTCCATTCCCCTGTGCCAAAGGCACGGAGGAGAACCAAAGGACAGGAAATAAATGGTCAGCTGCTATCCCAGGGGGCTGCAGGGGTGCACGGGTCCTTCCCTGGATTGTACATCACACGTAATAATTAGGGAGTGAATTACAATGAACCTTTAAAATGAGGATAAATAACTTTTACCTAACACAGGAGAGAAGCTGGAGCTGGCAAAGGAAAAGAGGAGAAGTGAATGGCATGGAAAATGATGCTGGCAGGGAACTTCATAATGAGCAGAGGGAAAGATAATTTATATCAAGAGCTGGGCGCAGCAGGCATTGGAAGTGCAGGGAATGAACCTAAACCTGACCCTTTTCCTCTCTTCACCTTTCTGAAAGGCTGCATTTCAGGAAGATGAAAAGGAAAATTAACTTTTGGCCTTAGAAGAAGCTGGAGGAGCAGGTGCCTGAGGCTGAAGCTGGTGTGGGTTGCACATGTCCTTGTGCTCAGGGTCGGGATGCAATCCCATCCCATTAGGCTGGGGGCCAGCCTGTGTTTCTCTAGGATGTGATGGAGCTCTGGGAGGTGCCAGTGCATTCGGTGCTTTGGAGGCTGCTTACCCTGGGGAGCACAAGGTGCTGGCACCAGTCAAACAATGTCAAGCTTTGTGATTAGAAGCAAATTGGTTGGAGCAGGAATTGTTCCCGATGGGTGTTTTTAATTTCAGTTTCCTGTGGAAAGATTATTGAAAAAACTGTTCCAGGTACTCAGATCATGCATTCTGACAAGTTTAAAATTTATACTTGTTCTAAGGGAGGATCACATGTGTTTCATGCCTATGTGCATAATATATTTTAATATTGCTAAGGCAGCTGTGACCTCAGCACAGAAATGTCATGAGATGGAATGGCAGAAGCAAGACAGAAGAAGGACAGGGAGTACAGCTTAAAACAGCCTCATTAAAATGTATTTTTCTCAGTTTGGAAAAATAATGAGAACCAACCCTTGATCCATTTTCCTGAAAGCAGTGATGAAATGCTTTAGAGGCCAGTTTCATTCTTATTAATAGTTTTTTTATTAAGAAGGATGAAAACTATCTAATGTGATAACTATGAAGGAATGCAGAGTCATTTTCATTATGACCATGAACATTTATTTGTGGCATAAAATTACCCTTCAGCAGGAAAGTCCCCTACTATTGCACACATACACCTGGTTCTTTGAGCTCTTGCTTCAAATAAACAAGTCCAAATACCACAGACACAATACGATGTCATCATATTTCTGTCATTTTCCATTGTAAACTCTAAGGTTCCTTTCATTAAAGACAGCAAATGTGTACTTGAGTCATTCCAAGGAATCACAGCCCTTCCACCTCCTTAAACTCTGTATTGATAGCTGCAGAAAGCAATTTAATCCATCTTTTCTTCCCACCACACACAATGGAAAGACAAAAATCGCAGTTTGAATTACATTAGCCTTCAGGTCTTCCTAAAGATAAATAATATTGCCTGCAGGTTTACATTAGGGATTAAGTGTCTGCATTCTGAATAACTCTGGAAATAAATTAAATGAAGGGAGGCACAGCCTTTAGCTCTTTTTTCAGACTGTGTTTTTACACAGCACTTTTGTTTCACCTATGTTTGAGGACAAAATATAAAATGTTTTCAGCAAATATCTTCCCTTGCCCTTCCTGTTTCCATTTCCTTAATATAAACATGAACTTTTTTTTTTTTTCCAGCTTTCTCAGAATGGTGAGGCTGACGAGTGATATTCCACATGGACCTGACTGCTTTGTGGCTCACCTTGGGGTTCTCAGGTCTCCACAGGAGATCCATCACCTCTTCTCTGGTGAGACACCTAATTCGGGCAACACTCAGTGACTGATTGCTGCAGCACAGGATGGTCCACTCCTGCCTTGGGAAAATATTTCAAAGGTTCATTGTCAGTTCTACGTTCAAGGTATAAATGTTCATTTCTAAGTGCAGAGGTCTGAAAATCCAACTAACACATTCCCGTTTTTCTTACACAAAAGATTGAATAAATTCTTGCAAGAAAAAGCTGTATTTATTTTTAGGACAGTAGTGCAGGTTCTACTTTTAAAGCAGTTTGGACCATGTGGTCTTTCCAGATCTCCAGACTTTATCAGTGGAAAGGAAGGCACACCATGAGGCAAGGAGACGTTTCCTTCCATACTGTTTAACTAGAGCAGGCAGCTGTTTGTTTATATATGGTATATTTCTACCCTTGTATTTTTGTGTCCTCCCCTAAAACCAGGAAGGCTAAGGACTGATTCCAAATCAGCTTTGATGTGTCTTTTTTTTTTCTCCCCTTTGACTTGCCTTGATTTGCATTATCCCTGTTTTGCTTCACATTATGACTAAGTAGGCTTTTAATATAAACACCTGAGCACAAAAATCAAGATTAAGAAACGGTTCCGCTTGACTTAAAGCATTACGTCTCCTGAAATGGGATACCTGAGGTCTGGGATACCTCAGCTGTAGAAATCAGGTTCTGATAATTACAAATCCTATAGGAGATTCCAAAATTAATTGTGCTTCTTCTCAGTGAGGGTTGTGTAGAGTTTGACTGCTTGTTTCATTGAGCTTAGGCTGCTCTTAGGGTCCATGAGTCATGCAAAAAAAGGGACAGCAGCTAAAAAACAGTAAAAAAAGTGTGTGGTTTAGCAGCCTACTTGGAAACAGAAAGCAGAATTCTGTTTAGCTTTATGGCAGAGCAAAAGAGTTGGTTTTTGGTCTTTGAAAATATATATAGCTCTGATTTAGTATTCAAGGTAATAAGCAGCCCTGACTACAGAAAAGAGTATTTGTAGGATATCTTTTCCTGGCTTTTTAAAACTGAAACCGAGTCACTTCCACCAGAAGACATTTCCTTATCTAGCCTGCAAGCCTGTCTTTGTTCTTTCACTATTTCAAGTTCACAGGTGAGAACCAGCGACGGTGCATGTGTGTCTCTGCCAGGAGGGGCTGACACTGGGAGAAAGGGAAAGGGACGCCAATCCTGTTCCCACATCTGCAGTGCTCACTGCTGCACGTGCCTTCCACTTTGTTTGGCTCAGGCAGTGATTCCTTTCCTTCCATAGGCAGAGCTGCAGCCATGGATTTCTGCCCAAAACAGATGAAAGCAGATTTGGTCACCCCTCCAAACCAGCCCTTCTGCCAGAGGCACTGGGGGCAGATTTCCCTGTGGGAAAAGGGCAGTGGCTACAGCAGGGGCTGGCACAGCCTCAGCAGAGGCTCCTGCTGGCACTTCTATGGATGCATTGCTGTCCAGCAGGGTATGGAACAAGCTGCTGCTCCTCTGGGGTGTCACAGTGTATTCCTGAGAGTGCCGTGGGCTCTCTTTTCTGGCCTGCATGGAAAAGTGACTGTTCTGTGGGCTAAGAAGGAGCATCTCCTTAGACTTATCCCTTCAGGTTTGACAATGACAGTCTGCTAAGGGAGAACAGAAGGACTGAATAATGCAGAAATCAGTTTGGCACATCTGGGAAAAATGCCTCTGTGTTTCTTTCCCTAAATGCTGCAAACAGGTGGGAACTGCAGCTGTCTGAAAACCTTCTTTTTATTTCTATTTAGAATTTTGATTGTTTTTTTTAGATAATCCCCCAAGTGAGATTTTTCAGTGTCGAGGTGATTCTGATTTGCAACAAATGCTGTTTAAAAGACAGAGAGAGACAGACACTCTAAAGGGTAAAAAACAACTCCCTGGAGACACAGTTTGCTTAAAAATCCCCAGAATTAAGATGGGACCATACCCTGACAGAGAGAGCCTTCCAGCAATACTTTGCAACATCCCCCTTGGCTGATGTGCCACAGGAACTGGGAGTCATCACATCTAGTGAAACTGTCACCCTTTACTTGGAAGGCCACAGTAACTTCAGTGCTCATGGTTTTAATGGGATCAAGAAGGCACTGTCACCTCTTACCCCATAGGTGGTGGCCTGTCTTGGGGCTGAAGCTATGTGAGGATCTCTGTTCTGTCCTTGTAACTACAAACTGTGGATTAATATTGAAGTAAGTCTTAAAATTCTTAGAGCAATGCACCCATATGGAGATAAATGACTTTAAATACACCTTGAAGCAATTGTGGAAATTTCTATGCTAAGAACTTATTCGTATGAAATTGTTATTCATATGAAATTGTGATAAAGCTCTGAACATAAACTGGAATTTGAAAACCATGGCTTTTGGCTGCCTTTCAGGAAAGGCATTTTATTTTCACCCTGTGCTTGGTAATCCAAAATGAAAATCTAAGTGAGATCGAAGGGTAACTGCCATGTGCCATGTTGCATTGATTGTGGAAGTTATTTTACATAGTTCTGGGAATACACAAGTTGCCATAATCTTTTCACGCTGTCATTTATAAAAATCTTGCCCAGTGAGGTGGCTGTGGGTAGATACTGAGACTAATGCATGAGGCAGCTGCTCAGCTCGTACTGGCAGGAACACAAGCTGGATGGGCAGGGCTGTTTGCAAAGCTGGTGTCCTCATGTGGGTTTGCCATTTCTCCCTCAGTTCTGCCTTCATCCCCTCTCCTTGAACTGTCTGACTTTGGGAAGGCTCTGCTTTGCTGCTTGTCCAAAGAGCACTTTGCAAACTTACAGGGAGCAATAAATACCACTAGGTATTAATTGCTTAATCAGTTACCTTGTAGTTCTTGGCCTTGGGGTTGACTCCGTTTGCTTGTGCACAAGCCAGCCCCGAAGCTGGCATTAAAAATTATTCCCTCTGAGCCATCAGTGAGATGTCACACATGGGCCATCCTCCTAAGCATGCCTGTCCCTCATGTGCTGCATGCCCACTGACAATTAAAACTGATATTAAAATCAAATATAAACAAAGGGCACACAGGTACCTGGGGGAAACCATCCCTTTTCATGTTCCTGTGGTATGCAAGTGAATTTTTGTCTTTGAGCTTGTTGGGCTAAGGATAAATGGAGATTGTCTCCTTTCCTTGCTTTTTCTCCAAACAACAACAGAAAAATTGCTCCCTTGAATTCCAGTTGAAATTAACAGAAGTCTGGGGGAGAAGAAGCAGAAAAACAAACAAGGAAGTGTTTTTATTTGGGTTTTTCTTTCCATCTTGTGGCAGATGGGTTTGGTGTGTTTTACAGCTGCCTTCTGAAATCAGTCTGTTATTTTGCCATTCCTTTGTAAGAGAGTAGCAGTGCTGAATCTTTATCATATTGATCGTTCCACAGGCTTTCATCTGGTGTCTAGGATAATACACAGCGTTGTTATTGCATTATTATTTTTCATTTGTATCCTATTGATTTGCTGCCAGGAACTTACAGGTCAATTTGCAAAAAGATGGGCTATGATTTATTTTTTTCTAAAAGATTATGCCACAATGGGAATGCTTTTATAAGGCTGTCAGGTCTTTAGGTTTGTTTTTTGTCCTCTCAGGAGTGCAGCACACTCATAGATCAGTGGCAGGGTTCCACCTGGATTTACACCCAGAGTATCCATGGCTATCACGTAATTCATATGGATAAGTGGCTGTACACAAGCCTACACTTAAACTGGAATTTTACTCCTGGGGAACGGTTCTTCTCTCACTCCTCTGTACAGCTCAGAAATAACCAAGTCACTGCAGTTACACCAGTGTAAAAGAGAGGGGAGGAGGGGAGGACATACTTTCCATGACTGATCACAACAAGCACCAAGATTTAGCATCCCCGGGTGACAGGTGCTAAAAATGCACATGAAAAAGTTATTTTTGGTACGTATTTTTTGTTTGCCTTGGCAGCATCAGTTTACTACGAAGTAGTAGTAATCCAGTTCTTAACAACTTTGTACACAGAATGCTCACCTTTGAAACAAAATAAGGACTCAAATTCTCCTCATCTTTATTTGACTTAGTGTTGTTAGGCTGTAGCTAGTGGGAAAGCAAGGATTATAAAAGTATGTGAACCTGTGTTTTAATTCCTTCAGTACAAAACTCCTGCTACATAATTTACAAGGGGTTAGTTTTTAATTACTCCATGCAAAATGTGGTAAGTGCAGTAGGCTGATGTACCCATACACTGTGTTGTGTACTGTTACTTTTCCCTGGAACCCATCCAGGTAAATCAAACCCGCAGTGAGGGACTTCCTGTTCATGTTCTATTTACACTGTATTGAATTTTCCTGGCATCCTTTCAGCAGGAGCAATTTGACAAGGGAGTTTTTTTATAGCACAGAACACCTTTTGCTGCCACTGAAGATTTTCAGTTTTGGGATTGGTGTGATGTTTCATCCTGCTTTGTGGCATGGAATTGGATGGTGATGTTAAGCCATACTCTTACCAGCACACGTCACTGGAATTACCTTCCCAGATTGGGAAATTTTATTCTAAATTATATATCATTCATGGAGCTCAAAGACACAGCCCAAATAAATGCCTCACTCGTAATGTCTCCCACAGCAAGATAATTACCAAGTAGCTGAACTGCTGCCCTTACCTTATAGGAGTATTTCAAGGAATGTTTTCGTTTGTTTTCTTCTCCTACTTGTCCAAGTTCTGCTTCGTGTTTTGACACCATTAGGATATAACTGTATTAGACAGGAGTGAGGTCAAATGAGATTTTCTGCTTTAAGTGGAGGTGTGAAGTCACAAAATGTGCTGTGTCTGGCTGCTAAATGCCTGTTCAATCTAGCACAGCAGCATATATACATATATATATACACACAATATATATATAGCTTAATACTTCAGCATGTATTTATTTTAATATTTGAGGAAAAAATATTACCATGTTCCAAGACTTCTGGAAACTGTCTTAAGTACTCTTTTGCACTAAAGAGCTATTTACAGACACCACAAAAACATTGCTTCTTGATAGTAGTCATGACTGTTTTGAGATTTTTTTTTACAAATTGGAGAATTAATGAAAAATGCCAAATCCTTTCAGTAGTTACTAAGGAGTCTTTGATTCTTACATGTTTTTATGTAAAAATGTTTCTGAATATTAAATTTAGAACATCTGAGTTGTAGTTTCAAGATCTGTTCTTTTTTATATGCATCAAAATGGTCAAAATCTTCTGTTTCAGTAGAACTCAGTGAGTGTTTTTCTATCTGACAGCTCAACAAACACAAGGAGTTTCATGTTCTGCTTTAATATTAAATATTGCTTTATAAATCACAGTAACTGCTTTCCACCAAACCTGACTCCTGCTTTATTTCAGAGACCTGCCAAAGGAAAGCCTTGCATCTGTCAATAACTTGTGAAAAGTGATTCCTCATTTCCAAGATACCTACCAGGAATGGCAGATTTAGCAAGAGTTTCTAAGTTCCTCAGACAATTAGAAAATATCCCAAGCCTCTGCAACAGTGAGTATGGATATTTATTTCTCAGTTTGGATTTCCTGATTGACTGAGATGTTCTGACTGCTACAATGACACTTTTAGAAGCTGGGATATTTGTAGGGACTCGATGAGCAGAACCCTGAACTGAACTTAGTGCTGATACACTGCAGTATGTGAGTAAACACGTGCACAAAACCCAGCATTTCAGAGCTTCTCTTTACATCTGGCAGCTAAACCAGATTTATATTTGCTCCACTCTTTGTGAAAAAGTAAAAAAGCAGTGAAATACTAGTTACCTTAGTGTCTGTAAAAATTCTTCCTGGGTAATAAATAAATAATAGCATTGATTACTATTTTTCCCAGCACTGTTATACAGTGCCTGAGTTAGGAGGTGGCTCCTGTCATAGCTCCTACGCTGTTCTTGGGGAAGTTCTCTGCTTAAGGCAGTGTTTGTGGTTTGGTGGAACCCTGGCCAGTGTCAGGTGGGTCAGCTCCTGCCAGGGCTGCTGTAACCTTGCCCAGCCAGCAGGTCACTGAAGGGTTACTGATGCACCATCTGTTGGCTTGGCTCTTGGAATGAGAATGATTCATGGCAGGAGCCCAAATGATGAATAAACTCAGCCCTGGGTTGGGGATAAACATATTTTATGAAGCTTCAACGCAGTTACTTCGTGTTAGTTCCCAATAATAAGGAGCCCTTTGGTGCATTTTTGGCTGTAAGGCCCTCCTTTCTTTTTGTTAATTTATGGAAGTACATTCCAGAGCTCTGGCAAGCCCCCACCTTTTGCACAGTGCTGTTCCAGAAGAAGTGCCCAAGCAAATCCAGTTCCCTCGTGCTCAGTGGAGCCTTGGTGATCTGTGCTGTGCTCTCACATGCAGCAGCAAACACGACTTAACATTATAACAACCTCTCATCTCACCTGAGGTGCTGTTGCAGGACAGGGTAAAACATACACCTACAAAGAGGTTTGCTGCTGCAGAGAAGGCCAAAATTCCATGCTAGATCAAATCAAGTGGGTTAAATGTCAACAGCCATAACCTTCAGGTGGGACTTGGAAATTCAGTCACTGGATTATGCTGGACCATTCTAATTGTTCATAAATCTCTTCTATGTCTTTTGATAACAGTAGTGAATGTACAGGATAGTAAATTATTATGTGATAATATAAATATTTTAAAAGTACCCCAAATTAATCTTTTAAATATAATCTCTATTAGGAAGCCAGTGCTTCCTTAATATGAAAATCCGTTGTCACAACCTGGAAGTAATGAATGAATGCATTCCTGTAAGGAGGAATTAAAAAGGCAACTTCTGACTGTTGGGGTGAGTTTGAGTTTGAGTTTGCACTAAAATTCAGCAGCATCAGGGCACTTGCAGCTGGGACATACTCAGGCTGTGCAATCTCACCGTGTAGCGGGCTGGCTGTACAAATTGCTCTCTTTTGATATTTCTGGTTCCAAAATTGTTGTTCTTCCATGTTGATAGGAAATCTGTTTACAAAATAAGTGTGTATTATATGTGCAGTTTATATTGCAGGGTTTGGAGGTTTTTCCTTAACAAACTATAAACTCTGTCAGAAGTCTGTGTAAAGACCTTTTTTCTGCACAGTAGATTTTATCCAGCAAATTCAACTGCTGCAATTGCAGCTGAACTTGGTGGCCAAGTTCATTCTGACAGTGTCTGGTCTGGAATGCACACTCTCTTCTTTTTTCCCCCCAGAACATTCCCTACTCTCTTGGTATTACTCCTTTCATATGATCATGCTTTTCTTAAAACCAGAGTAAACCCAGAAAAATCCCTTTTCTTTTTCCCTCTCTTTGGGCAGGATGTCTTCCCGAGGATGATGTGTCACCACTTGAAGACTGATCTCACTAAGGACAAGTCAATGCAGAAGTGAGTCCCAGCACTCCTTTTAACAATTAGCATTCCTGTTTCCCATGGCTCTTCCTTTTCAATAAGGTCTTAACACCTCAAGCCATTCCTGCATATTCCCTGCAGTATTTTACTATCTCAAGACAGACAAAGGGATCTTCAAAACTTTCTGAATTGGTTCAGAATGAGATAACAATTAACATTTTATCCCCAAAGCACCACACTAAAGGAAGTGTCTGATTTCCCATTTCTGAGTGACTCTAGAGCAGGACTTGGTGCCTTGTTGCATCCATTTAACACAAGGTACCTGGATGGACTCCAGGGCCTCACAGTGGGGGTATGTGCCATGTGCTGTACAGGTGCTGAGTCTGAATGATCTGATGATCTTAGACCCAGAAAATCTCTTACTGTCCATAATCCTTGTGACCTTTTCCTCTGTCACTCATTTCTCTGCACTCAGCAGAGGCTGGCATGTGGCTGATTTTATGGATGGCGTGCTGCATGTCCTGGGATCAGCCTTAATGTGCTGTAATTCTTTATGCAGTCATTAAAGCACTATCAGAGACCTCAGTCTTGGACTTTACATGGTCATTGGAGGAGTTTTACAGAGGTTATTATCGTATTGCTCTGTCTCAAACTGCTCAGCAAGTGTGAGGCAGCAATTACAGAAAGGGCTACTTAGCATCCAGCCTGTACACAGGGAGGTGGGGAGAGAGATTTCAGAGACATAATTCACCCATCCACCAGAGCACAATAAAACACCTTCTTTATTTCTGATTTTATTGGTTCTGTCTGCTCTCATCTGGTGCCTGAGCATTTTATCTGTTCATGCTGCTTTTTTCTAATGCAATAAAAAGAGCAGACAGGATTTTGCCCTTTATTTAAAATGTTTTTGCCACGTTTAGAGGTAAATCACAGCCACTTTTCTGTGCTGTATATTTTCAGACTCATCGGAGAGAGAAATGTTTTGATAGCAAGCATGCTGTACAGGGTCCAACCATGGTCAGATAGGAAAATCTCTCCCTACCACCTTCCTTTTCTTTGCTCTGATATAAACCTGTCCCTCTCTCCACATCTCTGGGAGTCAAGGACCCATGCTCCTTCACACATAGTGAAGGAAAAAAGGAGAGGAAAGATCTGGCTCCCAGTCCCTCCACAAACAGAGCTTGAGTCATTTACATGAGGAATTCAGCGAGCAGAGATCTTTACTTTCAAGCAGATCTGTCTTTTCAGAAACAAGCTGACACTCTGGGCACCAAAACATCACAGGAACTACAACAAAAAGCAGTGTTCTGCCAAAGCTGCAGGCAGGAGTCTGTCAGGGAGAATGATGGAGCAACAAGAGTGGTGTTGTAACAGGCAGAGGGGGAAGAAAGAAAGAGTGAAAAGTGTGAGAAACTGGAAGAGACTTCAAGGGACACACCACTGTTTAATGGGGCAGAAACTGAGAGACAAGTGAACTACAGTGCAGGGTGATTTGCATTTTCTCAGATGATTTGTAAAAGGTGAAAAGTTGTAGAAGAAATGCTTTGATTCGCCTTTATCTCACTCTGCCTGTGCACTTTTGTCATTCATTTCATGTAATAACCTCTACTAAACAGTCACAGGCTGCAGCATAATTTTGGTGACCTTAAATTAAGGCAAAAAGTTGCAGTTCTGGAATTTGAAGCTCGTAGTACCTAATTGGCTGAAGAGCAAAATAAAGAAGTTAAGGTGAATGAAAACTTGTTGTGTCACGTGAAAAATCAAGGCTCATGCATCAGGGAACTTCAGTTAGATTAATGTAATTTCAGCCTATGTATCAATCCCAAAATTGCATTAAAATTAAACTCTCTGTTTCTAGTTCTCATTTAGTGGAGCTCTAGATGAACCTCAGATTTTAGGTGTTCCCATGATGGGAGTTATGGGAATTGTTTTCTTTGCAAGGTCAAGTGCCTAAAACGGGAAACAGTGGTAGTTTTGGGGGCTCTTTCTACTTGCTTTCCTTTTTATTCCTTTCTATCCAGCATGGCAGAAATGCAATCTAATTGAGTAGCATGAAGGCAACCTACATTAAGTTAGCAAGTGAGGGAAAAAGAAGTTAATTTTTCAGGCTTTGAAGGAGCTGATACCAGGAGAAAAACTGCCTGCAATACAAAAGTTATCAACTATCCTGAGAGATGTTTTCACAAATCAACAAAGAACACAAACTAGGAAAAAAAAAAGCACTGCTCTGGTCTGTGTCCCTAAGATGAGAAACTGAAAAGCTGTGAGTATAAAGCAGGTATGAGCTGGTTGTCAGTGCAGTGTCAGCTTCCAGCAGAACAGGAATAACTCAGAAGTCTCAGGATGAGTCTCTGCTGCCTTGCACACTGCACAGTGTTTTAATCAAAGCCCAGAATGAGCAGTTTCCAGCCAGCCACAGAACACGACAGGCCATGCAGAAAAAGGATTGCAGCAGAGAAGAGGCTTCACCAGATCTAGCTAAGATCTAGAACTGGTACTGGACGAAGCTCAACTTGAATAATTTTCTTAGTTCCTTCTTTTGTCCTTTCACCCCAAATACGTTTAGCTTGTATTTTGCTTCAGCATGCTTCTATAAATCCTTAGAGGATTTATCTTAGAAGCACTTCCAGGATGGAAATGCTCTGACCTTTACATGTTGATAGATGAGGTGCATATTCTCATGTTCTATATTATTGACAGTAATGGCAGTTGTTCCATTTTTTTTGCAAACAGTGTAATTTTTACATATTTTTATGGCTTCATTATATAGTTACCCTCCTATAAAATATATATGCCAATTCTTTTATTCCAGGGATGTAAATATAGTACCACATATTGATAAACACATGATACCATTTAAACCAGTTTCTGCAATGTCACTCATCAAAAATGAGCAATGCACAATATTCTGCAATGTGAGGCCATTAATTTATCCACAGGGGCAGAGGCATACACAGGGCATGACTGGTAAAGCAGCTCCTGTCTCCTGTGCTCAGAGGTGATTCCTTTTCCAGATCAGCTCTGTGCTGGACCTCGCCTTTGCAGATGTTGTGGCTGGTGCCACATGATGTGTGGCAGCTTTGTAAAGGGGGGGTATCCTCTACTGAGCATTGCACAGCACTGCCAGTTGTCTCATTTAGCACTTGGACCAAATGTAGAACTGAACTCCAGAGGTAGGAACCAGTTCTTCTTTTTATTTCATTGTTTGAGATTTTTTCCTTAGAGTGTCTTCAGGGAAGGATGGGAGATAGACCTTCTTACCTTTCTGGTTTTGTCTCTTTCCATGATACATCATATCCCTTCCATAGCTGAACTAGTAGGTCTGTGCTTTCTGAGGGGAATTCAACAGAAAAATGTTCAATCTTTTGTCCCCCTAGAAGAAACACCTGTTTAGGGAGCAATCTGTCTCAAAATATTTCTGTAATTTTTTCCTTTTAGTTCTTGATCCTGCTCAGACACATGAGACTGACACAAAACCCTCTAAGTAACATCACCAGCCTCAGTGGAATGGCTGAACTCTCTAAACCCAACTTTTCACTATCACAGCATAATTACATTAAAATTATAGGTATAATTTTGGCAGGTTCTAGGTCATTGGCTCTGAATCTTCCTGCTTAGGGCTAACCATAGCATTTGTCTGTATTTTCTTGTCACAGGGACTGATCACTCCATGCTTCCTAAGGGACCAAACACTTTTCACCACAGCTCCTTGCAGCTGAAGGTGCTTGCCCACACTGAGAGATCAGTGAGTGAGACCGAGTTACGTTTCTATTAGCAGATATGCTGCTGTGATGGAAATTTCTGTTCCAACACACTTCCATATAGAGAAATAAAGAGGGGAAAAAAAAAGAAAAAGGAGCTAAAGGCCAGAAGGCAGCATTTAAATGCCAGTGTGGCAACCGAAGAGGTAAGGGAATGAAACACTGACAGAGGGAGGAGAGGAAGGTCACTGTCCCCAGGGACGGCAACGCCAGATGGCCGCAAGCACAAATCAAGAATTCTGCAGACAGGAGTTTTACTCTCACCCTTTGGTGGTATTTTTTTAGCATAATTTGCATTGCAGTTTATTTTCATGGCCATTGGAGGTTGGTAAAGGGCCAGATTGCCCTAAAGGGAGAACATTTTTATGTGTACATACAGTGGGATATTCAGAGGTATTGTCAGCATCAAACCTACTCAGATGAGTTCTCTTTCCTGGGATGACAGCAGCAATAAAAGAGCCACATGAGGATCTCTTCCACCTGAGATGGAAATACCGTCTCCCTTTCCTTGTGCAATCCTAAAGCTTGCACATACATTTCCTAGATGGGGGTTGGACACTGCTTACACTTGAATTTAATTGCATTTCCATGCTGGGTCAAAACTTCCAGTGGCCAAGTGAGAACATTTTGGCTTTAAATAAGAAGAGACATTTCCTAGTGACTGTGATGAGCTGCTTCAGACACAAAACAACTGCACAGCTCTCCTGGCAAAAATAAAAGAACTGACCTTCATGGTGATTACCAGGGAATATGCCCAGATTTACATTTGAGACACTTGCATTTCCAGCCCCTTTTGCCTCCTACAGAAAAGTTAATGATGTACAAAGAGCAGTCAGGTAAACCGCTGTTCCTGTTAATGTTAGTTCTGTATAACTGAACCACCAGTATTCCACACTGTGTTTAACTTCACAGCCTTTGGAGTTTTTCTTCTGCTGCACTGCATTTATTTTCTGGACATACTCGATTTTGCTGGCACAGGACAGAAAAATAATAAAAGAAAGCTTACTATAGAAGAGCAGGAAACAAATGACACCTGTGCATTGTCCTTGAAAAATTAGGTGAGCCCCAGACTTACTTTTTGATTTATCTCTGCTGGTTGCACTCATGTGTTAGGGTGTTCCCAAAGAACCCTAAAGAAACAAATTCTCTCTTTTGCCTCCTATTTGTGGAAGGGGCAAAGAAGAACAAGATGAAATACCAGATTCAGTTGCTTAAAAAAACTGACAAATTTGTAGGAGAAACATGTTTTCTGCTACATTGTCATAGACAAAATTAAGATTCTTTTTAAAACCCACAACCTTAGTGGCCTTTGCCAGAAATGAGACAGACCCAGTAATCTTGAAGCAGTCATTGCTTCAGTCTTTCTAAACTCTGAAGACAACTAAATTAACACAGAAATCAGAGCTCTCACACACCCTACAGCTAACAGCTCCCAAAATTATGAAAACCTTTATTGATTCAGTTTATTGCAAATGCTGTCCTGAAGCAGAAAAGGTGACTCTGCGCTTGTTTAGTCTTTTTACCTTTGACTGAGGTTTGGTTTTGCCTTGTGTGGTCTCACTGAAGAGCAGTGGACAGCACTAACAAGACCTCCTTAATCCTGGAATGATAAAAGCTTGTTACTTGGGCAGAGACCAATTCCCCCCCCAGCTACAGCCTCCTGTCAGGTACAGGGCACAGAGCCACACCAGGGGCTCCCCTGAGTACTTTGTTTATGCAGAACCCTTGGGCTCATTCCATTTGCTGATAAGAAGAACTAAAAGATGACACATCTTGGGCACTGTCCCCTCCTTCCCCATAAATGGCCCCCCAGGATGGCCTGCAGCTCATAAAGTAACATTTCTGGAATCAGGCATCTCCAAAAGTGTTTCTAACAACACATTTTATCACTTCTTGTCACTTTTTATTCAGTGCAAGCATGAAAATTTCTGAGATGGGCAATGAAAAGCAATACATAAAATCCTAGACAAATGATCACAAATGGCCCTGCTGAGGAAGCAGATCCCATGTAATTGAATGGAGGTGGGAGGTCATTCCTAACACATTAATTCTAACCACCAAAGCAGATCTTGATGTCACCATGCTATAGAGATGGAAAAAAAATCACATGCTTACAATTATTTAAAAGGAAAATAAGCAGGAGGACAGGTGGGTAGGTATGTTGTTAGCTCTGTAGAACACAGCAGTTACTAAGCATACATTTGAGGACACACAGCCATAGATACCTGCAGAACATTTACGAAGTGCTTGACAAATGGAAAGCCAGATGTTTTCCAGCAAGTGCCATGGGTGCTGTGCACCCAGACCTGGAGCACCAGCATCATCCATCTCCCTCAGGGTCCGGCTTTCATCCTTGGAGTGTGCGTCTTTTCATCCTCGAGTGTGCACCAACACTTCAGATTGACATAAGGACAGCATTTAATAGGGGAAAAAGAATGGGAGTTATTACCCCCATTAAATATTGGCACCACCATTAAACACATTCACTTGAAGGCGAGCACAAAGGGATTACAACAAAATCATCCTTGTACAGAACAGGAAACAAGTTTATCCTGGTTGTCTGGGCAGTCCCTAAACACAAGGAGCTGTAGTTTTTTTCCACTGCTGGTGGTGCAGCTGAAGAAATTCCTTAAGCCTTCCCTGTTTTCCTTAGTTGTCTCTGATTTTCATCACCTCAGTGGGTATCTGTGGCACTACGAGAAATAGCAGCATATTCCTTGGAAAACAGCCAGAAAAGAACCGGAGTTGGTCCCAGCCTGGGGGCTGCCCCTTCCAGGGGATTATGTGTCAGCTTTGTTAGAAGTGCTAATTATTTAGCCACCTAACTGGCTTTGAGGAGTTCAGCAGTGTGCCTGGGGAGAGAATTGATGAGTGGATCTGGAAAGATGGAAATCCAAGCACTGCGCTGAGCCCTATGCCCCAGATGTGCCCAGCTCCCTGTGCACCGTGTGCTCCCAGCAGACCAGGTATTCCACTCAGAGCAGATCCCTGGGCTGGAGGCTCTGCTTTCCTGCAGCCTTGGCAGAGACCGTTTTCCCCAGGATGGAGTTTTAATTGACAGTGGTGAAGACCTAGTCCAGATGCTGCAGGTGTCGACAGAGGAAAGGAGAGCTCCACGGCTAGGGCCACTCTGGCTGGCGGTAAAAGACCTACTCCTGGCTGTTCCTGATGCCGGGAAGCTGACTGCTCTATGGGATGTGTTTGTTCCTAGGTCTGGGGTTTGGGGCTCTCTGTTACCATGTTTTATCGAATAAAGGTTCTGTGGCATTCTTGGGTTTGATTATGGTGTTTTATGGAACGCGCCAAGCCCAGATTCCCCAGGAAGCAGCAGTATGGTTTTCCCTGTGCCATGGGCAGCCCCAGAGAGCGCAGCACAGAGAGAAGCCATTCCTAAGCCACTTCTGATGCTATAACCAAGTTTAAATTAGCATAAATGAGAAGTCCCGACTGAAACTAATGTAAAAGCAAGTTTTGATTGGTTTTGAGATCCTCGTGCTTCGTATGCAATGCCTTAGGAGCCAGGAAAATAGCTCTGATGCCCCTCCCGATCCTGCTGCTGGCGCGGAGCTGCCGGCTGGGGTTCAGCCACCTCTGGGGCTCACAGAGAGACCCAGCGCTGCGTTTGGGGGCTCGGAACTGAGACCGAGTCCTGCAGCTTTGGGCTCAGAGACCCTCGGCTCTGTTTTGGGAGCTCAGAACCAGGCTCCCGTGATGAGTTTTTGGCTTCACAAAGAGAGGCAGAGTGCAGCGTTGGGAGGGCTTGAAGTAAAGCCCAGATCCCGGCTTTGGTGTTCAAACCGAGTTCATTTGGCCCAGCGTCAGTCGCAGCCGCTCAGCTCTAGGGGCTGCCTTTGGCACAGCCCAGTCCCGGGCCCGCTCGGAACCAGCGACTCGGACCTGCCTTCGGGGCTGGCGGCGGAGCCCCGGTGCCGTCTGTGTTTGGGGGCTCGGGCCGGGACGGTGTCAGGGCTCGGAGCAGAGCCCGAACCCGCGTTTGGGGCCACGGGCCGGGGCCGAGCCCGAACCCGCTCGTCGGGCTCAGCGCGGGACCCCGGGGGCTGCCCCGGCACCGGCAGAGCCCCGGGACCCGCGGCCGGACCGGGAGCGGCAGCGCCGGACGCGGCTCCAGCGCCCGGCCCGGAGCGGCTCCTCCTGCACGGGCCGGTCCCGGTGCCGATCCCAACCCCAATCTCGTCCCGGTCCTCCGGTCCTGGACCCGCACCCGCCCCCGGGGAGAGGCGGCACCGCTCGGGACCGCAGCCGGTACCGGCGGGACCCGGGCGGGAATCCCCGGCCCGGCCCGGCTGAGAGCGCCTCCCTCGGGCCGGGGCCCAAAAGCGCAGAGCGAGGGTCCGGGACAGGGAAGGGACGGGATGGGACAAAGGCGGGACAGGGGCGGGACAGGAGCGGGGCAAGGGCGGGATGGGACAAGGGTGGGCCCGGCTCAGGTGCTCGGGATGGGACAAGGG